>CM069132.1:138715695-138720695 GCA_035221665.1 Okamejei kenojei
ACCGCCTACATATCGCATTTGCTCAAGTTACAACCCATCGATCTTTGTGTGGCCTATCTGCGCTCATCTAATATGCCGCTGTTATCTTTCTGATACTTCTTTCCTCACTGTTTCAGCTCCTCCAATTTAGGTTGTCGTCAAGCAAACTTACTCACCATCACATTTACACTTACGATGTCGTCTATATACGATCACAAACTGCAGAAGGTCCCAGCATCAGATCCCTGCAGAACTGCAGTGGTGATAGCTCAGCCAGAATACACCGGGTTGGCGCTGCTTTGGGGCAGCCTCGCCAAACGCCTGTTCTGTCCTTTCGACTTTTTTGTGGTTAATTTGTAAGGAGCTTAAAATGTATGTTTTAAAGTTTATCAGTATGTTTTACGTCGGGGGTGGGGGGGGGGTGGGGGGCGGTGGGAATCGGGGGGGAAACTTTTTCAGTCACTTAATTGACTAGAGATGCGCTTTTTCTCTGTGTGCATCTCCGTCCTTCCTGCGGTTCTGAAACATGGGAGTGGTGCGACCTTTCCTGAAGGGACCGGCCCAGAGCTTCAAGACCCAGGGCGGCGGCGGATCTTACCATCACGGAGCAGACGATCCCTTTGCCCAAGGAATGCTGTGGAACAGCTGTCTGATGGTCAACTCGTCCCTTCCCACCCAAACCATCCACTCATCAGGTGACTTTCCCCTGCAAACACCTGTCCCTTTTACCTCCAAGGGACCCAAACAGCCTTTCAAGGTGAAACATTAAGTTCACTTTGCACCTCCTCTACCCTCATCTACTGCATCCGCCGTTCCAGGTGTCAATACTTCTTACATCGGTAGAGACCAAGCACAGGCTTGGCGTCGCTTGCCCAAACACCTACGTTCCAGTCGTCTTAAACAAGCAGATCTCCCGGTGGCCCAGCACTTCAACTCCCCCTCCCATCCACCAATCTGGACCTTTCTGTCCTGGGCCTCCTCCATTGTCAGAGTGGAAAAAAACCCAGACACAAATTGGAAGGTACAGCACTTCATATTTATTTTGGGTAGTTTAAACTCCAGCGGTGACGAACAATGACTTCTCTTACACTTCAGGTTGATTTCATTTCCCCCCCCTCCTCCCACTCTCCCTTCCCTGTTTACTCTACTAGTTTCCAACTGTCTCCTCATACTTCTTTCTTTGTCCTACCTTCTTCCGACTTCGGTCTGAGAAGGGTCCCCCTCTACCCAAAAATGTTGCCAATTCTTCTTCTCCATAGATGCTACTCACCCGCTGAGTTTCTCCAGATATGGTGTCTACTGTCTTACCCTATCTATTGCCTCCCACAACTTTATAACTTCTATAAGTCTCCCCTCACCTCAGAGGAGGTGAAGAAAAAACAATGCAAGTCTATCCATACAGGTTTGCAGTGTAGCCAAAACTTCCAAATCCAGGCAGAGCATTCTGGTAAACCTCCTCAGCATCCTCTCCAAACCTTCCATATCCTTTCTAAAATGAGGGCGATTCAAAACTGTACTCCATCCATTCCTCTTACTGGGGGGATGCACTTACTAGGCTACTACAACATAGGCTTACCTTCCTTTTATCGGCCAATTAGCCAACCTGCAAGGCTGCCTTTTTAAACCTGCATCCTATACTCGCAGGGAAAGTTGAGACCACCAACTGTGAGACTTAAATATAAATAAATATAAACTGCAGATGGTTTATGCAAAATGCTGGAGTAATCAAGCGGGTGTCTCACGTGAGCAAATGGATAGGTGATATCAGGTCTGGACAACTTATTCTCAGACTGATTGTAGGAGGATGAACTGGAAGCAAAACTAAGACCAGGACAATTCTGGGCTGGAAACAGATGACTTCAGGCAGGAGGTTTCCAATAGACAATGTTGGCCAGGGGACGGTTTGTGTGATCCCAAGATGTGAAACATCATTGGAACTATGGAAATGGTTAATAGACTTTTATGGGAGTATGGTAGAGGGGATGAGAGGACGTGTTTGTATAAGTAACCTAAAATGAAAGAATTCAACATTCATACTGTGGGGTTGTAAGCTTACCCAAGCAAAATATGAGGTGCTGATCCTCCATTCTGCGTGTGGCCTCACTTAGGCAATGGTTCGAGAACCCAAGACAGAAAGGTCAATTTGAGAAGGGAAGGGGAGTTAAAATGGTTAGCAACCGGGAGGTCAGGTAGGGCTTTGGGGGACCATAGCGTGTAAGAGTTCAGCGAACGCCTTGCCGGTCTAAGATTAGTCTCGCTGAGGTAAGGAGCCCCACATCTGTGGAAACACTGCTGAGAGACGATTTTTGCCTTCTTATAACCTTGCTTTATTCTAGTCAGAGGAAATCCTGTCAGCTTTATTGAAACAACCAAGATTTACATTTTTATACAGTTTGGAACATACAATTAATATTGTAATCATCTCTAATACATTTGCATCAATCAGTAAACAATAGATATGCTCTCACGGTGTAATCTAGATTGGTCACTCAGTGTTAAGTATATCCCGTTAGTTTAGTTTTAGTTTAGTTTGAAAGATATCAGCATGGGAAAACATGCCCTTCGGCCATTGACGTCCCACAACCGAAGTCGGCACACTATACGTATACTACACATGAGGGAACAATTTACATTATAATACCAAGCCAATTAAACCTACAAACCTGTAATGTCTGGAGCGTGGGAGGAAGCCGAAACATCTTTGTGGAAAACCCACGCAGGTCACGGGGAGAATGTACAAAAATCTGTACAGACAGCCCCACCAGTATGCAGGATCAAAACCGTGGTCTCTGCGCTGTGAGCAGCAACTCTACCGCTGTGCCACCGTACTGCCGGTTGAAAACTGTAAGAGATGCAAAAAGGGTGTTGCAGGAATTACATCGACATGCCGCCCTGTTAGTGCTCGCCGAGACCTTTTATTTATGCAGCAGTGGCCATCATCCTTGAGTCTTTGTCATCGTGACAAAGGCTATCGTTATTTCTTCCAGATGAGAAACAGTTGATTACATTTAATTAAAGACAGAAGTTAAACATCGTTATTTTCTAGTTGAATTTAAATATGTAAATGCGGTTTGAGATATGTAAAATTATAATTTGTATTTTTAATTAATTGATTTACAATAAAGTCAGAGAAAGATTAAAGAATGATTATTCTATTGAGTAATTTTTCTGGCATGTACGCCAGACCTGGCTGTCATAGAACTGAGAGGCAATGAGGAGGGAGTTTGAGGCAGGGACTCATCACTATGCTGCCTGTCCCACTCAGTTACTCAGTATTTTGTGTCTATCTTCCAGTGCAAACCGCATCTGCAACTTCCTTCCTACACATTCAAGTGTTTTCAGGCTTGTTCACGTCAGGATGTTCCAGAACAGGCTTTGAAACTCGGTGGTGTGAATTCTGTAGCAAAGTTCGTGAGGGCAGAATAGGTTTTAGAGTCTTACAGCATGGACAAAGGCCCTTTGGCCCAAACTTGCCCAACTTGCCACTCAAATCTATGCCCCATTCTACAATGGTCCCACCTGCCTGTATTTGACCCATATGGCTCTAAAAACAACCTGTCCTCATCCTTGTACCTGTTTAATTGTTTCTTAAACATTGTGATAGTCCCTGTCTCAACTATCTCCTTTGGCAATTCATTTCAAACACTCACCCCCTTTATGTGAAAAAAGTCACCCCTTAGTTTCTAAAATTGAAATCTTTCCCATTCAACTTATATCCCCCCTGGTTCGATTTCAATCATTTCAAGTGTAATCATACCCAATCTATTCCTCTCATGATTTATACAGCTTTATAAGATCACCCCTAATCCTCTTGATGCACCAAGGAGCCCCGCCTACCCAAAAACTCTCCGTAGCTTAGACTTCCTGTCCTGGCCACTTCCTAGTAATTCTTATCTGTAGCCTTTCACATAAACTTTGTGCTTTTTGAAACAGATTTGGGACCGTTTCTTCCTTGCTGTAATCAGGCAAATGAATCATCCTACACAACCGAGAGCAGTGCTGAACTACTATCTACCTCTTTGATGACCCTCAGACTTATCTTGATCGGGCTTGGCTGGCTTACCCTGGCGCTAAAAGTTATTCCTTTTCGTGTATCTATACACTGTAAATGGAACGATTGTAATCATGCATTGTCTTTCTGTGCTGACTGGTTAGCACGCACCAAAAGCTTTTCACTGTACCTCAGTATATGTGACAATAAACTAAATAAACTAACACTCCAGCGTGATCAATAATTCCACGTTTGCAAGGCTCTGACACTGACCCAGCCGTTATGAATTTGCAGATATGTAACGCAAAGAGTTATTGAATTACTGACTAAAGTGGCATTGGTTCATTAAAACTAATGTTTTGTTTCCCTCTGCAGGACACAATGTTAATTGCTTTCATAAAAATAACACTGGACAGTATTAACCATTCGGTCAGCTTTGTAAGCAAAAGATCACAATTATCACCAGCCACACTGGCCCTTCGATTAACCACTATGCACAGAACATCGAGTCATTATTAGAGCACGTGGTATCTGGGGGGAGGAGTGTGGATTGTGGATAGAAAGTTGGTTGATAGACAGGGGAGCAAAGAGTAGAAGTGAACGGGTCCTATTTCCAGAATGGGCAGGTAGTCGGCGAGTGGAGTATAGCAAGGACTCGGTGTTGGGGGGCCGCAACTGTTTACCATATATATTAATGATTTGGAGGAGGGAATTAGGAGCACCACTACACACCAAGTTTTGCAGGATGACAAAAAGCTGGGTGGCAGTTTGTGAACTGTGGAAATAGGATTTTTAGGGAGGGTTGCAGGGTGACATGACAAGTTGAGTGAGTGGGCAGATGGCGTGGCAGATGCATATTAAATAATAGATAAACTTGGGTTATCCACTTTGTGTGGCAAAAACAAGGGGGCAGATTATTATCTCAATGGGGTTAGGTTAGTCGTAACGGGGAGGTACAGCCAAGACCTGGGTGTCCTTATACGCCGGTCACTGAACAGTTGGCGTGCAGGTACAGCAGGCAGTGAAGAAA
>CM069132.1:138725695-139242095 GCA_035221665.1 Okamejei kenojei
ATTATTCGACAGATTAACACTTTCCTGTTGAAAAGATAAGTCCAGACAATAGTGTCTGTCAATCTTTACTTAGTAGTTCATAATATCCATGAACTTTAACTCTTCATTCAACATTTCTTCAACATTATTTATAGGTACTTTCATTGAAGTCATGATTGTATGGCTTCATCACCAGCCGCTACATTGTCAAAGGAGTACCTCTGGGGGGGGGGGGCTAGCAGATTTTTATACCATTCAAGAGATTACTCCCTCTAGCCACTAAAGCAGATTACGTGATTAAGGAGAATGTGGTAATACGCATGTGAGCTCTCCGTGAATCCTTCAGAGCTTCTAGAAACATAAACATAGAAATTAGGTGCAGGAGCAGACCATTCGACCCTTCGAAGCCTGCACCACCACTCAATATGATCATGGCTGATCATCCAACTCTAGTATCTTGTACCTGCCTTCTCTCCATACCCCCTGATCCCTTCAGCCACAAGGGCCACATCCAACTCCCTCTTAAATATTGGCCAACGAACTGGCCTCAACTACCTTCTGTGGCAGAGAATTCCACAGATTCACCACTCTCTGTGTGAAAAACGATTTTTCTCATCTCGGTTCTAAAAGACTTCCCCCTTATCCTTAAACTGTGACCCCTTGTCCTGGACTTCCCCAACATCGGGAACAATCTTCCTGCATCTAGCCTGTCCAACCCCTTAAGAATTTTGTAAGTCTCTATCGAGATCACCCCTCAATCTTCTAAATTCCAGCGAGTACAAGCCGAGTCTATCCAGTCTTTCTTCATATGGAAGACGTGCCATCCCAGGATGATTTATCACAGATAAATCTTCACAGATAAATCTCATAACACAGTATTTTGATTAACGCATTCTTTATTGTTTGAAGAAAAACAATAAGGTATACATCCGACCTTCTTCCGACTCGTACACTATAATCTTCGTCAAACTCCAGCATATCACTTTAAACATTAGAAAACTCCTCGTGTCTCTCCTCCGTTACACTTCACATTGGTCAAAGGGTATGCCTACCTCATGCAAGTCCAAAACTAAACTACAAAACTAAGCTTCTGCACAAGGAGAGGGAATTAGGAGCAACACTGCCAAGTTTGCAGATGACACAAAGCTGGATGGCAGTGTGAACTATGAAGAGGATTTAGGAGGTTGCAGGGCGACCTGGACAGGTTGAGTGTGTGGGCAGATGCAGTATAATATAGATAAATATGAGGTTATCCACTTTTGTGGCAAAACCTAAAGGGCAGATTATCTCAATGGGGTTAGTTTAGGTAAGGGGCCGAGGTGGGCATCCTTGTTACACTGGTCACTGAAAGTTGGCATGCAGGTACAGCATTTACAAAGGCAGTGAAAAAAAGCTAATGAATGTTGACCTTCATAACAAGAGGATTTCAGTATAGGAGTAAAGAGGTTCTTCTGCAGTTGTATAGGGACCTGGTGAGACCACATCTGGAGTATTGTGTACAGTTTTGGTCTCCTAATTTGAGGAAGGACATCCTTGTGATTGAGGCAGTGCAGCGTTAGTTCACGAGATCGATCCCTGGGATGGCGGGACTGTCATATGAGGAAGATTGAAAAGACTAGGCTTGTATTCACTGGAGTTTAGAAGGATGAGGGGATATCTTATAGAAACATATAAAATTATAAAAGACAGGACAAGCTAGATGCAGGAAAAATGTTCCCAAATTTTGGGCTAGTCCAGAACCAGGGGCCACAGTCTTAGAATAAAGGGGAGGTCATTTAAGACTGAGGTGAGAAAAAACTTTTTCAACCAGAGAGTTGTGAATTTATGGAATTCCCTGCCACAGAGGGCAGTGGAGGACAAGTCACTGGATGGATTTAAGAGAGTTAGATAGAGCTCTAGGGGCTAGTGGAGTCAAGGGATATGGGGAGAAGGCAGGCACGGGTTATTGATAGGGGACGATCAGCCATGATCACAATGAATGGCGGTGCTGGCTCGAAGGGCTGAATGATCTCCTCCTGCACCTATTTTCTATGTTTTTATGTTTCTATGATTCCGTTAGCCCTGAGAGCTATATCCAACTCTCTCTTTAATTCATCTAACGAATTGACTTGTGGAGGAAAGAAATGCAGATGCTGGTTTAAATCGAAGGTAGACACAAATGCTGGAGTAACTCAGCGGGTCAGGCAGCATCTCTAGAGAGTAGGAATGGCTGACATTTCAGGTCGAGACCCTTCTTCAGACTGATGTCAGGGGAGGGGGCAGGGGTGGAAGATTGCAACCTACACGTGGTCTGCCCTGTTTCAACAAATGCAATCAACCTGGCCTGCACAATCAAATAAAAGCATAGAAAATGTTTTTTGTCCTACAACTTTAGGCTGTGCACGCCATAAAAACGCAATGTGTAATCATTCTCACAATGGTCTTTCTGCCACACCTTCAAACACTGTTGCACATATTTTATCTTCTAAACAGGCAAATTGTGTAAATTGCTTGTTCTAAGCCCCCCCCCCCAGTCTCATATCAGTAAAAGCGCTGAATCAAGCACTTGAACAACTAATCTTTATTTTAACAAAAGCACAATTACAGTTCAACCACTGTACCTATCTCACCGCGGGTTCGATCCTCGTATCTGCCTGACCAAGCCCTCTAGGCCTCGCTCAAACAGAGACACTCCAGAAGGTCGCACAATCCCAAGCGCTCTCCGCGAAGACCAACGCTGGACCTCGTCGTAGTGGACTTTTATATGGCCCGGGCCCTTGAGGGGCCGAACCACATGGGGGTGTCTCTTAATAATCCAATTACAGATATTGATTAATCCCATAAATAACAGACATTTCACTAACACAATAATACAGCAGCTCCATACATTGAATTCAAACCGGACTTCTCAAGGAAGCCAACTTAGAATCATTTACCCCGATCTGCAAGAAACCCAGACAAGGCTCAGTAAATCATTCAATCAAAACTCAGCAAGGTAGAACTCTGCAACATTATTTACAATTATTTTCAAGGTGTATATCTGGTTTGCAGCCATCCAGTCCATTCTATGCATTTTGCACCTAATTGACAGGGTCTGCAGATGTTCTTATTCTTTTCTTGTAACTTGTTTCTAGACTCTAGACACACTGGCACCACTCCGCAGCTTGCCCCAACTCTGCAGAGAGAAATTCCAAATTGACCAAATCTCCCAGCAGCCCTGAAGCCCCATTTTAAAGTCCTAGCCTCTCCAATTTAGACAGGATTAACATTCATTCCGGAGGAGACAAAGACAGCCTCTGCGCGGCCTCCTCCATGAGTAGTTTACAGGCTCATAAGCCCACAAAGCGAAATCAATTGTCTTTACCACGTCTGCAGACCGCTAAAAGCCATGCCTCCCCAGGCCAGGCGGCACTGTTAAATGCTGCCAGCTGTCGAGGTTTAACGCTACTGCAGCTCAATGTTGAAGGCCTTACCACCGCCAAGCTCAACGTCAGATTGCCATCAAAAACGAGGCGACTATAGTTCTACTTCAGGAGACTCACACCGAAAACAAGAACTTCCTGAAACTTCCTGGGTATACCCTGGCCGGTAACACCACTGACAAACATCATGGCATAGCTACATTCGTATCGTAACGACACGGCCTGGTCAGCCATGGCACAGTCCGCAGAGGATGCAGAGGTAGAATGGATCACAACCAAAGTGCAAGACACTACCATTGTCAACATTTACAAGCAGCCTCCGAGCAGGTTGGTCCCAACATCTCTGCCTGATGTCCCAGCCCCTGCCGTGTATGCTGGTGATTTCAACAGCCATCATACAGACTGAGCATACAGCATCTCCAACGCTGACTTCCTAGCAGAATGGGCCTCGACCGCCGATGCAACACTCCTATACGACCCAAAGGAGTCACGCACTTTCTACTCTGCACACTGGAACAGCACCACCAACCCGGACCTGGCCTTCGCAAAATGTCGCAACAACAAACCGCTCCCAGTAAGATGCATTCTGGACAGGTTTCCCCGGTCACACCATCGACCATCGCTCATCCCCATTCCATCTCTGGTCCAGCCCGTGGAAGGGAAAAATGTTTCCAATGTTGGCCGAGTCCAGAACCAGGGCCACAGTCTTAGAATAAGGGGTTGGTCATTTAGGATTGAGGTGAGAAAAAACTTTTTTTACCCAGAGAGTTGTGAATTTATGGAATTCCCTGCCACAGAGGGCATTGGAGGCCAAGTCACTGGATGGATTTAAGAGAGAGTTAGATAGAGCTTTAGGGGCTAGAAATCAAGGGATATGTGGAGAAGGCAGACACGGGTTATTGATAGGGGACGATCAGCCATGTTCACAATGAATGGCGGTGCTGGCACGAAGGTCCAAATGGCCTCCTCCTGCACCTATTTTCTATGTTTCTATGAACCATCTAGGCTACACCATTACATTGCATGGACGTCACTGGTCAGGATCTGCCCCGAAAGCAGTGGACAACGCTCAACCGCTTGAGGACAGGCATTGGATGCTATGGAGTAGCGATGAAGAGGTGGGGCCTTGTGGACAGCGCCTTCTGCGAGTGTGGGGAACCAACACAGACAGTGGAGCACATAGTCACCAGCCACCGAATGGGAAAGCATGGGCGCATGATGATAACCATCAATAACCCGTGCCTGCCTTCTCCCTAAACACCAGCCACCGAATGGTGAATGAGGTCTGATTGACCTGGACGATGATACGTTGGCCTGGCTCGCCTCAATGGAGCTGTAGGTCTAAAAGACACACGACAGAAGAAGTACATCCATTCCTTTTTATCATATGTGATAACCCATCATTTATGATAACCAAATAGTTCAACAATCAGCTAACCAGATATACACAAGTGTGTCCTTTACATTTTTCAGAGTTTGTTCCCAGAATCTTGTCAAGTGTCCCGAGTTTTCATGGGCATAACTTCACAATTTCCATCTGATGAGTCTTCACCTCCTGAGTTTTTGTGTGGCCGAATTCCCTCCATCTGAGTTGCTTCCCATTCTTCCATCCATTTCCATAGTCGAACCTAAAACCTAGAATCCTGAAAAACTTGGGACAAAGTTACCATCACGCACCCATGCTTTCCCATACATTCACTATAATTCCTATTATATTCTGATCTATCACTGTATCCCTATTGCTATTTTGTTCCCTAATATACTCTTTATTATCCTAGGATCACCACCAATTGACCTTCTTAATACTCACACGATATTATAATATGTATATCTGATGACGGGTCCTCATATAAATTTCAGCTGGGTTCAGTCCAGATTTCCCTACAGGCATGACTCTAATTTAAAGCAAACCATGAAAAATGTTTCAATTCAACCAAATTCAATCTGAGCCTTCAATTTACTATTTCAAATTTCAGTGTCCATCTCGTCCTTCTCATTCCACAGCATTGTAGCTGATAATACAATTCCATTCCAATTTAAACCAGACTTATCAAGGAAGCCAACTTAGAATAATTTACCATGATCTGCAATAAACCCAGATAAGGCTCAGTACATCATCCAATCAACACTCGCATGGTAGAACTCTGCAAAATTATTTACAATTATTTTCAAGGTGTTTGTCGGGTTTGCAGCCATCCATTCCATTCTATGCATTTTGCACCTAATTGTCAGGTCTGCAGATGTTGTTAATCTTTTCCTGTAACTTGTATCTAGGCTCTAGACACATTGGCACCACTCTGCAGCTTGCCCCAACTCTGCAGAGAGCAATTCCAAATTGACCAAATCTCCCTCTCGACCCCGAAATGTCACCTATCTCCTTTGCTCCTTAGATGCTGCTGCACCCGCTGAGTTTCTCCAGCCTTTTGTGTACCCTCCCAGCAGCCCTGAAGCTTTTACCCCATTTTAAAGTCCTAGCCTCCCCAATTTAGCCAGGATTAACATTAATTCCTTTTTATCATACATGAGAACCCATCATTTATGATAACCAAATTGTTCAACAATCAGCTAACCAGATATACCTTTTAACTTCAACCCAAAGCAGCCAAACTAACATTTGCAGTAAGTAGTGCCTTTTAACATCAGCCCAAAGCAGCCAAACCACCATTTGCAGTAAGTAGTGCCCTTTAACTTCAACCTAAAGCAGCCAAACCTCCATTTGCAATAAGTAGTGCCTTTTAACCTCAACCCAAAGCAGTGAAACCACCGTTTGCAGTAAGCAGTGCCTTTGCAACCCAAAGCAGCCAAACCACCATTTGCAGTAAGCTGTGCCTTTTAACTTCAACCCAAAGCAGCCAAACCACCATTTGCAGTAAGTAGTGCCTTTTAACTTCAACCCAATGCAGCCAAACCACCATTTGCAGCAAGTAGTGCCTTTGCAACCCAAAGCAGCCAAACCACCATTTGCAGTAAGCAGTGCCTTTTCACCTCAGCCCAAAGCAGCCAAATCACCAATTGCAGTAGTAGTGCCTTTTTCCTTAAACCCAAAGCAGCCAAACCACCATTTGCAGTAAGTATGACCTTTTAACTTCAACCCAAAGCAGCCAAACCACCATTTGCAGTAAGTAGTGCCTTTTTCCTTAAACCCAATGCAGCCAAACCACCATTTGCAGTAAGTATTACCTTTTAACTTCAACCCAAAGCAGCCAAACCACCATTTGCAGTAAGTAGTGCCTTTTAATTGCCATCCAAAGCAGCCAAACCACCATTTGCAGTTAGTGCCTTTTAACTTCAAGCCAAACCACCATTGGCAGTCAGTAGTGCCTTTTTACTTCAACCCAAAGCAGCCAAACCACTATTTATTCTTCTTCTTCTTCTTCTTATAGGAATCCGGCAGTGTAGACGCTGCTAAGCGTATTACTGCCCTCCACAGGTCAAAGTTTGAACTCTTACATACAGTCCTGTAACATGCAGGAATTGAAGAACAGCCCTGGATATCAGCTGATGTTTCTCACTGTGTCCAAACAAAGATAAAACAGAAAAAGCCTCCAAGTCCTGTCAGTCTAGCAAACAATGCCTTTCTTTCTACCCTATACTTTTTACATTCTAGGAAAACATGCTTGACTGTCTCCTTACTCCCACATTCACACAAGCCAGAAACATGTTTCCCTACAATGCACAAACAGTAATTTAGCCCACAATGTCCCAACCTCAATCTACACAGTCTAACTGAGTCCCTACGGGACAGAGATGTACAGAAACATATTTTTCTAATTTCAGCTTGTACAGAAAAGTAGTGACTACCCCAACTTCCTTTTCCCATCCTCTCTGTCATTCTTTTGTTAAGCCCTCTTTAATTATTTCTCTCAGTTCTACTCTCCCCAATGATACATGGATATCTATTTCTCTTCTTAAACTCGCCTTTGCTATGAGGTCCACCTGCTCATTCCCCCCTCACCCCAGCATGCCCGGAAACCCAGCAAAAAGTGATGTTACACACGCAAACCCAACTCTCCCACTAACTGGATCTTTAGATCCATCTGTAAAAACAATCAAAGTGCTCTCACTGATTGAATTAAGATATTCCACTAATCTTGGAGTCACCTCGCGCTTATCTTTTTCCTGAAGAAAAGCAAGCTCAATTAACAGTTCAGGAAGAACCCAATAGGGCACAGGTAGCCATATTGTATGCTCTATAATACCCCCTTGTTCCAAACCCAGCTTCCTAGCCCACTGATTTATAATGACAAAAAATGTATTATATTTGTTACCATCATCAACCTCTTGCAACAAACACCTTGCTGGGAAGGTATCATTACACCCACAAAGTTTAGCCCAGTAATGTAATCCTAGCTTAATGCACCTTAACCATAAGGGCATTTCTCCCATTTCAACAATCAGGGCAGGGACTGGGAAAGTTCTGAAGGCTCCACAGCAAAGCCTCAAAGCCTTTGCCTGCAACACATCTAGCCTAGCCAGAACAGTTTTAGACGCAGACCCATACACAAAACACCGTAGTCAAGAGAAGATCTGATAATGGCCTGATAATTAGCAGCATTGTCTCCCTGTTAGCCCCCCACTCACACCCAACCAGACTTCTCATAACATTCAGAACTTTTTCACATTTCAACACAATTTTACCTACATGCACAGCCCAAGTCATACGCTCTTCAAACCAAACACCCAAAAACTTAAAAAAACCTTTACCTTCTCCAATAGAGATCCATACATATACAGCCCTATCTTAGGTAACTTTCTTTTAAAACCAAATACCATATATTTTAGTCTTAGAGGCAGAGATTTTAAAGCCCCATGTGTTCCCCCATTCCTCTACAGACACTAACACTCTTTGAAGGTTACACAAAATACTGGAGAAACTCAGCGGGTGCAGCAGCATCTAAGGAGCGAAGGAGATAGGCGACGTTTCGGGTCGAGACCCTTCTTCAGACTGGTCAGGGATCAGGGAAACAAGAGATATAGACGGTGATGTGAGAGATAAAGAACAATGAATGAAAGATATGCAAAAAAGTATCGATGATAAAGGGAACAAGCCATTGTAAGCTGTTTGTGGTGTGACAATGAGAAGCTAGTGCGACTAGGGTGGGGGAGGGAGATAGAGATAGAGGGAATGCCAGGGCCCGAGGGCTGAGGGAGAGGTGGGAGGGGGAGGAGACAGCAGGGGTTAACAGAATTGAGAAAATTCAATGTTCAAGCCC
The DNA here is from genome assembly GCA_035221665.1 of Okamejei kenojei. NCBI lineage: Eukaryota > Metazoa > Chordata > Chondrichthyes > Rajiformes > Rajidae > Okamejei > Okamejei kenojei. Next base: position 138,734,289 of record CM069132.1, read on the forward strand.
AAAGGATGCAAACTCCCCAAGCGGAATATGAGGTGCTGTTCCTCCAACTTGCGGTGTTGCTCACTCTGGCCATGGAGTAGGCCCAGGACCGAGAGGTCGGATACGGAATGGGAGGGGGAGTTGAAGTGCTGAGCGACCGGGAGGTCGGGTTGGTTTTTGCGGACCGAGCGGAGGTGTTCGGCGAAACGATCGCCAAGCCTCCGCTTGGTCTCACCGATATAGATCATCTGGCATCTGGAGCAGCGGATGCAGTAGATGAGGTTGGAGGAGGTGCAGGTGAACCTCTGTCGGACCTGGAAGGACTGCTTGGGTCCCTGAAAGGAGTGGAGGGGGGAGGTGAAGGGACAAGTGTTTTGCATTTCTTGCGGTTGCAAGGGAAAGTGCCCGGGAAGGAGTAGAGCGGGAGGGGAGGGAAGAATTGACAAGGGAGTCGCGGAGGGAGCGGTCTTTGCGGAAGGCAGACGGGGGGGAGATGGGAAGATGTGGCGGGTGGAGGGGTCACGTTGGAGGTGGCGAAACTGGCGGAGGACTATCTGTTGTATTTGCCGGCTGGTGGGGTGAAAGGTGAGGACCAGGGGGACTCTGCCCTGTTTGCGAGTGGGGGAATGGGGAGAGAGGGCAGTGTTGCGGGGTATGGAGGAGACCCTGGTGCGAGCCTCATCAATAGTGGGGGAGGGGAATCCCCGTTCTCTGAAGAATGAGGCCATTTGTGATGACCTGGTGTGAAACGCCTCATCCTGGGAGCAGATGCGGCGTAGACGAAGGAATTGGGAATAGGGGATGGAGTCCTTACAGGAAGCAGGGTGGGAGGAAGAGTAGTCCAGGTAGCTGTGGGAGTCAGTGGGTTTGTAGTGGATGTCGGTCAGGAGTGTATCACCTGCAATAGAGATGGTGAGGTCAAGGAATGGTAGGGAAATGTCGGAAATGGTCCAAGTGTATTTGAGTGCCGGATGGAAGTTGGTGGTGAAATGAATGAAGTCAGTCAGTTGTGTGTGGGTGCAGGAGGTGACACCAAAGCAGTCATCGATGTAACGGAGGTAGAGGTCGGGGATGGGGCCCTGGTACGCCGAGAACAAGGATTGTTCGACGTACCCAACAAAGAGGCAAGCGTAGCTGGGGCCCATGCGTGTGCCCATAGCTACGCCTTGTGTTTGGAGGAAATGGGAGGAATCGAAAGAGAAGTTATTGAGGGTAAGGACCAACTCCGCTAGGCGGAGGAGGGTGTCAGTGGACGGGTATGGGTTGCTCCTCTGGTCGAGGAAAGAACCGGAGGGCTTTGAGACCGTCCTGGTGGGGGATGGAGGTGTAGAGTGACTGGACGTCCATGGTAAAGATGAGAGGATGGGGGCCTGGAGAATGGAATGCACGGAGCCGACGGAGAGTGTCTGAGATGTCTTGAACATAGGTGGGGAGGGATTTAACAAAGGGGGATAGGATGGCGTCAAGGTATGTGGAAATGTGTTCGGTGGGGCACGAACAGGCAGAGACAATGGGTCTGCCAGGGCAGTCGGGTTTGTGGATTTTGGGGAGAAGGTAAAATCGGGCTGTGCGGGGCTGGGAAACGATGAGGTCGGAGGCTCGGGGGGGGGTAAGGAGCTGGAGCTGATGAAGTCGGTTATGGTGCTCGAGATGGTGGCCTGGTGTTCGTCAGTGGGGTCATGGTCCAGGGGTAAGTAGGAGGAGGTGTCCGAGAGTTGGCGCATGGCCTCCGCTTTGTAGAGATCGATGCGCCAGACTACCACGGCACCTCCCTTGTCGGCGGGTTTGATAACCCAGTCTGGGTTGTTACGGAGTGAGTCGATGGCAGTACGTTCGGGGGTGGAGAGATTGGATTGAGACAGGGGAGTGGAGAAGTCGAGGCGGTTGATGTCCCGACGGCAGTTCTGGATAAATAGTTCTAGAGCCGGAAGGCTACGAGGGGGGGTCCAGGTGGAGGGGGTACGTGGGAGACAGGAAAAGGGATCATCAGTGGGGGGCGAGGACTTCTTCCCATGGAAGAACGCTGTGAGGCGGAGGCGACGGTAGAAGAGCTCCAAGTCGTGGTGGGCGCGGAACTCATTGAGGTGGGGACGGAGGGGGACAAAGGTAAGACCTCTGCTGAGGACAGACCGTTCGGTGTCGGAGAGGGGGAGGTCCGGGGGGATGGTGAACACGCGGCAAGGATGGGGGTTGTGGCCGGAGGAAGGCAGGTGAGTGCACTGAGGACGGAGCGTTGTGTGGTGGGGGGGTGGAGGGTGGTCAGGGGGTGGGGGGGTATGGGGGCTGTGGTGTGGGTGGGGAAGAGCAGGAGTTACATGGTAGGTTCACAACCTCCTCTCTAACTGCTCCCCCTCTGTGATACCCTCTTCCCTCCAACTCTACGACCACATCCTCACCCAGACTCGATACCACAGCCACATCTGCTTCCTGGGGGCTTCCCTGCGCCTCCATATCATACCCCGTGGATTCCAGCTCCAATTCCCTGCCTCCCAGTTCGGACCCCAGCCGGACTATCGGTACCGACTGGCTATCTGCCGCCACACTGTACAATTCTCCAACCGGGCACTAAGATCCACCCTGGTTGCCATGCGCCGACACCAGCAGGACCTCGCATTGACTCTCCCAAAACTTCGGGCCTCACTCACCCAGACCTGCAACGGACCTCAACTACACTACATCCTCCGGAAGATCCACCGCTTCAATCAACAATTCCTATCCCACCTTACCGCCACCAAGGACCTGAAATTAGCCCGCCTCCAGGCCGTTCCAGCCACCGACAATCCCCAACTCGACCGCCCGCAGGCCCCGGGCCCCAACTCTGGCCCGAGCCACCGGCCTGAGTCCCCCGACGCCATCTTGTCCACGAGGAGCGCCTCCAGGACTCACCAGGACGCCGCCTTCACCGACCTCCACGCCGATGCTGCCGCCGACCTCCACCTGCCTACCGATGACGCCCAGCCCCGCTGCCTGCCCGGTAACTCTGTTTATCTCCCCCACCCCGATTCCACCGCCCATCACCAGCACAACGCGACTGCCGAACCTCGCCGCCCCCCGGGACCACCTAACTCCATCGCCGCACCGGGCCCATCCAGCATCGCCGGTGCACTGGGCCCCCCGAAGACCACAGCCGCACCCGCCTCACCTTGCATCGCCGCCGGACCGGGGCCACCCGAACACGGCCGCCGCACCGCACCCCACTCATCTCGCCGCCTCACCGGTCGGACCAACCACCCGCCCACCGGGACCGCCAACGCATCGCCCGCCGACCCCGACTCCACTGCCCGCGGACTCCTACCTTCGGGCCCGCCGACCCACGACTCTCCACCGCCCTCCAGCAGCCCGCAGCCGTCGCCTCACCTGCAGACTGGACTCTACAGTGGGCCTGAAGCCTCCACGTTGCTAACTCCTCCCACCACACTGGGTCCTAGTGCCCGTCTCCCCAGCCCCACTAACCTTAGTGGCTATTCCACTCGGTCTTCCCCATCCCCCCCCACCATGTAACCCCTGCTCTTCCCCACGCACACCACAGCCCCCATACCCCCCCACCCCCCTGACCACCCTCCGCCCCCCCCCCCCACCACACAACGCTTCGTCCTCAGTCCACTCACCTGCCTTCCTCCGGCCACAACCCCCATCCTTGCCGCGTGTTCACCATCCCCCCGGACCTCCCCCTCTCCGACATCGAACGGTCTGTCCTCAGCAGAGGTCTCACCTTTGTCCCCCTCCGTCCCCACCTCAATGAGTTCCGCGCCCACCACGACTTGGAGCTCTTCTACCGTCGCCTCCGCCTCACAGCGTTCTTCCACGGGAAGAAGCCCTCGCTTCCACTTGGACCCCCCCCTCGTAGCCTTCCGGCTGTAGAACTATTTATCCAGAACTGCCGTCGGGACATCAACCGCCTCGACTTCTCCACTCCCCTGTCTCACTCCAATCTCTCCAGCCTTGAACGTACTGCCATCGACTCACTCCGTAACAACCCAGACTGGGTTATCAAACCCGCCGACAAGGGAGGTGCCGTGGTAGTCTGGCGCGTCGATCTCTACAAAGCGGAGGCCGCGCGCCAACTCTCGGACACCTCCTCCTACTTACCCCTGGACCATGACCCCACTGACGAACACCAGGCCACCATCTCGAGCACCATAACCGACTTCATCAGCTCCGGCTCCCTACCCCCCCGAGCCTCCGACATCATCGTTTCCCAGCCCCGCACGGCCCGATTTTACCTTCTCCCCAAAATCCACAAACCCGACTGCCCTGGCAGACCCATTGTCTGCCTGTTCGTGCCCCACCGAACACATTTCCACATACCTTGACGCCATCCTATCCCCCTTTGTTAAATCCCTCCCCACCTATGTTCAAGACACCTCAGACACTCTCCGTCGGCTCCGTGCATTCCATTCTCCAGGCCCCCATCCTCTCATCTTTACCATGGACGTCCAGTCACTCTACACCTCCATCCCCCACCAGGACGGTCTCAAAGCCCTCCGGTTCTTCCTCGACCAGAGGAGCAACCCATACCCGTCCACTGACACCCTCCTCTGCCTAGCAGAGTTGGTCCTCACCCTCAATAACTTCTCTTTTGATTCCTCCCATTTCCTCCAAACACAAGGCGTAGCTATGGGCACACGCATGGGCCCCAGCTACGCTTGCCTCTTTGTTGGGTACGTCGAACAATCCTTGTTCTCGGCGTACCAGGGCCCCATCCCCGACCTCTACCTCCGTTACATCGACGACTGCTTTGGTGTCACCTCCTGCACCCACACACAACTGACTGACTTCATTCATTTCACCACCAACTTCCATCCGGCACTCAAATACACTTGGACCATTTCCGACAGCTACCTCAGACACTTCCCTACCATTCCTTGACCTCACCATCTCTATTGCAGGTGATACGCTCCTGACCGACATCCACTACAAACCTACTGACTCCCACAGCTACCTGGACTACTCTTCCTCCCACCCTGCTTCCTGTAAGGACTCCATCCCCTATTCCCAATTCCTCCATCTACGCCGCATCTGCTCCCAGGATGAGGTGTTCCACACCAGGTCATCACAAATGGCCTCATTCTCCAGAGAACGGGGATTCCCCTCCCCCACTAGTGATGAGGCTCGCACCAGGGTCTCCTCCATACCCCGCAACACTGCCCTCGCTCCCCATTCCCCCACTCGCAAACAGGGCAGAGTCCCCCTGGTCCTCACCTTTCACCCCACCAGCCGGCAAATACAACATATAGTCCTCCGCCAGTTTTGCCATCTCCAACGTGACCCCTCCACCCACCACATCTTCCCATCTCCCCCCCTGTCTGCCTTCCGCAAAGACCGCTCCCTCCGCAACTCCCTTGTCAATTCTTCCCTCCCCTCCCACTCTACCCCTTCCCCGGGCACTTTCCCTTGCAACCGCAAGAAATACAACACTTGTCCCTTCACCTCCCCCCTCCACTCCTTTCAGGGACCCAAGCAGTCCTTCCAGGTCCGACAGAGGTTCACCTGCACCTCCTCCAACCTCATCTACTGCATCCGCTGCTCCAGATGCCAGATGATCTATATCGGTGAGACCAAGCGGAGGCTTGGCGATCGCTTCGCCGAACACCTCCGCTCGGTCCGCAATAACCAACCCGACCTCCCGGTGGCTCAGCACTTCAACTCCCCCTCCCATTCCACATCCGACCTCTCGGTCCTGGGCCTCCTCCACGGCCAGAGTGAGCAACACCGCAAGCTGGAGGAACAGCACCTCATATTCCGCTTGGGGAGTATGCATCCTTTGGGCTTGAATATTGAATTTTCTCAATTCTGCTAACCCTTGCTGTCTCCTCCCCTTCCCACCTCTCCCTCAGCCCTCGGGCCCTGGCATTCCCTCTATCTCTATCTCCCTCCCCCACCCCAGTCGCACCAGCTTCTCATTTTCACACCACAAACAGCTTACAATGGCTTGTTCCCTTTATCACCGATACTTTTTTGCATATCTTTCACTCATTGTTCCTTATCTCTCCACATCACCGTCTATATCTCTCGTTTCCCTGATCCCTGACCAGTCTGAAGAAGGGTCTCGACCCGAAACGTCGCCTATCTCCTTCGCTCCTTAGATGCTGCTGCACCCGCTGAGTTTCTCCAGCTTTTTGTGTACCCTCGATTCTCCAGCATCTGCAGTTCCTTCTTTAAAAAAATGTTGTGCTCTTGACTATGTTGTAGAGTACAGCAATTTCCTGCCCCACCCCTTCCCCTCACCTCTTTCTATCAGCTTCTGTCCCCTCCACTCCTTCAGTCTGATGAAAGGCTCTTATCTGAAATGTCATCTCCCCTCCACAAATGCTGCCTGACATGCTGAGTTTTCAAGATGGCGGTTGTGTCAAAAGGGAAGGGTAAAGTCTGCAGCTGTGAACAGTACACCAAGTCACCTCCCGCACATTCGGAAAGTGCCCTAAAGTGCTGTGATCACCTCAGGAAGCAGGACATGTCAATCTCGTCGCACGGAAGGAGTGTTTGCTGGAGATTATGGCAGTCTTGAGTTAGGTCTGGATAGAGTGAATGCGATGTTTCCACTTGTGGGAGAGTCTAGGACCAGAGGCTGTGACGTCAGAATAAAAGGATGTATCTTTAGAAAGGAAATGTGGAGGAATTTCTTTAGTCAGTGGGTGGTGAATATGTGAAATTTATTGCCATAGGTTGCCGTGGAGGCTAAGTCAATGAATGTTTTTAAGGTGGTGATTGACAGATTCTTGATTAGTAAGGGTGTCGGGGTTGTGGGGAGATGGCAGGAGAATGGGGTTGTGAGGGAAAGACAGAGATCAGCCATAATTGAATGGTGGAGTGGACTTGATGGGGCGAATGGCCTAATTCTGCTCCTAGAACTTATGAACATAAGTTGTGATGCTGGCAGAGGTGGCCATGGGAGGATCTACACCAGCCAGGTGAGCAGGCCAATTCACACACAGCCTGCAGCAACTACATGGACTGCAACTGTGGAAGGAGCAGACAGTCTCTTGCTGGATCAAGCCTTCTCTATTTTCACTGATCCAGTGCTGCCAGGATAATGGACCTTCAAGTGAAATATACAAGAATTGCATGTTTCTTTAGGCTTAGATCGGATGTTTCAGAGACTTGGCAGTTACAAGAAGGTGGCGAATTGCGACAACCTTCCGTGATGTGCTGTTTCAGAAGAGGATTTATTACACTACTGATTGGCATGATTTGTTGAATGGCATGCAGCATAGCATTTCACTGTGTGATAATAAAACAAATCTTTGAGCCAAATTTTCTTCCAGCAGTTTGTTTTTTACTCAAGATTCCAGCATCTGCAACCTCGTATCTCCTATTACTGTTAGTCAGGGCTATGAGCAAACATCTAGAGTGAGAGGCAAATCTTTGTTTTATCCCAAACATCCATTGCAATTCTACTTTGTGTTTGTGCATGTAACCCTGTAGGCAAAGTGGGGAGAGATAAGGGAGGGTGTGAAGGAATCTACTTTCTGAAGAAGGGTCTCGACCCCAAACAGCGCCTATTTCCTTCGCTCCATAGATGCTGCCTCACCCGTGGTGTTTCTCCAGGATTTTTGTCCACGATTTTCCAGCTTTTGCAGTTCATTCCTAAATATTTTATTGATTGTTCTGGAATTTTTTGAAGATGTAACTAAGAAAATGGACAAGGGAGAGCCAGTGGATATAGTGTACCTGGACTTTCAGAAAGCATTTGATAAGGTCCCACATAGGAGATTAGTGGGCAAAATTAGGGCACATGGTATTGGGGGTAGAGTGCTGACATGGATAGAGAAGTGGTTGGCAGACATGAAACAAAGAGTAGGGATTAACGGGTCCCTTTCAGAATGGCAGGCAGTGACCAGTGGGGTACCGCAAGGCTCAGTGCTGGGACATCAAATCATTGATGTATATTGATACAATATACATCAATGATTTGGATGAAGGGATTCAAAGTAACATTAGCAAATTTGCAGATGACACAAAGCTGGGTGGCAGTGTGAACTGTGAGGAGGATGCTATGAGAATGCAGGGTGACTTGGACAGGTTGGGGGAGTGGGCAGATGCATGGCAGATGAAGTTTAATGCGGATAAATGTGAGGTTATCCACCTTGGTAGCAAAAACAGGAAGGCAGATTACTATCTAAATGGCTTCAAGTTGGAAAAAGGGGAAGTACAACGGGATCTGGGGGGTCCTTGTACATCAGTCTATGAAAGTAAGCATGCAGGTACAGCAGGCAGTGAAGAAAGCGAGTGGCATGTTGACCTTTATAACAAAAGGAATCGAATATAGGAGCAAAGAGGTCCTTCTGCAGTTGTACAGAGCCCTAGTGAGACCACACCTGGAGTATTGTGTGCAGTTTTGGTCCCCTAATTTGTGGAAGGACATTCTTGCTATTTAGGGAGTGCAATGTAGGTTTACAAGGTTAATTCCCAGAGAGAATGGAGCAGCTGAGCTTGTACACTCTGGAGTTTAGAAGGATGAGAGGGGATCTCATTGAAACATATAAGATTGTTAAGGGTTCGGACACGCTAGAGGCAGGAAACAATCCAGGGGGAGTCCAGAACCAGGGGCCACAGTTCAAGAATAAGGAGTAAGCCATTTAGAACGGAGACGAGGAAACACTTTTTCTCACCGAGAGTGGTGAGTCTGTGGAATTCTCTGTCTCAGAGGGTGTTGGAGGCAGGTTTTCTGGATGCTTTCAAGAGAGAGCTAGATAGGGCTCTTAAATATAGCGGAGTCGGTGGATATTGTGAGAAGGCAGGAATGGGGTACTGATTGGGGATGATCAGCCATGATCACATTGAATTGAGGTGCTGGCTCGAAGGGCCGAATGGCCTACTCTTACACCTATTGTCTATTGTCACTCTCAGTCCCTCTTCAGTTATCGTATCGCTACAATTGTCATTCGGCTTGAGTTCGGTGAGAACATGAGAGTGCTCTGAGAATGGCTCTGATGCTCAAAATGATAGACTTAAAGAATACAAGTGATGGTTCTTTTTGTTCATATCTAAATGTGACTGCACTATTATTTCTTGGGATGTGCCTGAATTGAGCAGATTAAAACAAAATGCTTTCAATCACAAAATAAATGCAGGTGCTATATTTGGGACTTATGGGCAACGTACAGTAGTTTGATGTGTTCTTTCATACAAGGCATTTTTGCTTATAGTCGAATCATTTGACTGCTTTTTAATTTTATTTTTATTGAATATTTTAAAAGATTAGGGTGTTTTGAAGTTTCTGCGTGTTTTCAAAAAATGCAAGGGTGTTATTTTGTTAATAGAACTTGAGTAATTTGCCAAATTCTGGAGTAAGTCAGCAGATCAGGCAGCCTCTCTGGGTAGAAGAAATGGGTGACGTTTTGAGTCCAGACCCTTCTTCAGACTGAGTAATTTGCCAATGTATGGCGATCTTTAAAGAAGGTGTGGTTTTCATTCAGCTGTTTGTCATATAAAAGGGTTTCAAAGCTTGTCGCTATATCCCTGTTTCTATTAAAGGGGAATGGACTAAGAATTACCTCTCCTCTCACATACTCATGCCAGCAAATCCAATGGGAAGGTAAGAGAAATGAAAGCTTAATTTAGTTTTCATATGTTTATGAACTGTAAGCAAAATGTTATTTTTTGAAATTTACACGAAGATTTGTTTGAGGAATACATTGTATGATATTTAAATAAATACATTGAATGTAGACTAATACATTTGTAAGTACCCTAATCCCAATGTGCAATGAGACAGCAAAACTTGTAATATATAGTCTGTCCAAATTTATAATCAAATGTTTTGAAACAATCTGATTAGGTGATTGAGTTAAACTTGGATAAATCACACAAGTGAAATGTTTATCTATGCTGTTTATTTTGACACAGTGGGTGATCTGTGTAACTAAAAATCCACATTAATATGGCCGTGATTTAAAGTGTTTCTATTTGCATTTCCAACTGACAATATTTGTGGTGATTGGATGGTTGAAAGACAGAGCCAGCCTGGTATGAAAAACCAACACCTCCCTGGAATTGTAGGTAGGGATAGTTCATGCAGCCTTGCATAAGTGTACCTCTGTTTGTAAGTATTCTCGATTTTAATGCCCTGTGTCACTGTGCGAGGTAATTCAAGAGTTTCAAGGTAATTCTCCCGAGTTTTCCCCTGATTTAAAATCGGAGAATGTACGTAGTGGGTATGTAGTGGGTACGTATGTAGTGAGCTCGTGGATGTCTCTTAGCAAATCGTAATGGTAACAGCAGATACTCGGGAAACACGGTAACGCATGAAGTTTTTGCAACACTGTGAAAAATGTTCAAGAGTAAAAAAATACTTATGATGAACTTACCACGAGTTTGATTTTTTTTAAAACTCGGGAGAGCTCTTGGGTAAACTCACATAGTGGGACAGGGGGTTACTGATATCTGCTGGTGGCCTAAAAGACAGTGTGGAATTGTTTTAAAAAACAGGTAGTTGGGGAGCTTTCAGTGTTCTTCATAACTTAATGTATTAAATTTACTAAAATCTTGCTGTGCTTGTAAAGGAGCTGTGAAATAAATTGAAATTTAGGAAGGTAGATTTAGCGGGAGAGGAACACACACACACACACGCACACACACATTCAATAGTGGGAAAGTCTAGGGCTAGAGGTCATAGCCTCAGAATTAAAGGACGCACTTTAGGATTGAGGTATTCAATTTGGTGTCATTATAAACTTGGTCAATGAATGTGGTGTCTTCTTCGTCCAGCTTTCTTTAGACGAGAGCAGTAATTCAATGGCGTCAATTTTTAAGGGCAAAAGCTACGGGCCAGCACTCAATTATTTCACTCCTTTCGACCAGATGGCAAGACAGAAGTATTTAAAGGAACAGATGATGAAAATTGGCAGCTGGTGTATTAATTTAGTAGGAAACTAATTAAAATAATTGGGGGTTTTTAGATACTGATGTACAGCTGTACTCAAAGATTGTTTACACGGAACATTTGTCAGGGATGGTGATGCAGGCAAATATGATAGTGGCTTTTAAGAAGCATTTGGATAGGCACACAGATATGCAGAGAATGGAGGGATGTGGGTTACAGGCAGACGGAGGAGATTAGTTTAACTTGGCATCATGTTTGGCACAGATATTGTGGGCTGAGCTGTACTGTTCTTTGTTCTATGTAGCCAACAGTTTAACTTCAAAAGAATCAGGAAAGTTTAGTCTCCTTTGGGTCATTTCTGTCTTTTTAAACGTCAGACTATTTTAATTCCCGTACATTGATGGTGAGGAGGTGGGGGTCCTATCTTTCCTACAGAGGTATTTAAGAAGCACATGGCCATCAAGGAAGAGATTTTTCCCTCATAAGATCATAAGGTCATAAGTGAGAGGGGTAGAAATAGACCATTCGGCTCATCAAGTCTACTCTGCATTTAATCATGGCTGATCAATCACTCCCTCCTAACCCCGTTCACCTGCCTTCTTCCCATATCCACTGACACCCGTACCTATCAAGAATCTATCTTTCGCTGCCTTAAAAATATCCACTGACTTGACCTCCACAGCCTTCTGTGGCAAATAATTCCACAGATTCACCACCCTCTGACTACAGTTTCACCACCTTCCCCTGCTGAAGTTCTCCTATACTTCTTGTACTCGCAAAGGGAATCTCCACTCCTTTCCAGTGAACTTAAAAAGGTTTAAGTCTTTTCCTCTCTTTTTAGTGATTCTTTTAAAGTTAAACTGTACATAGAACATAGAACAGCATAGCACAAGAACAGGCCATTCAGTCCACAATGCCTCTGCCGAACATGAAGCCAATTTAAACTAATTCTCGTCTGTCTGCATGTGCTTCATATCCTTCCATTCACTGCATATCTGTGTGACAATCCAAATGCTTATTAAATGCCACTATCATATTTGTCTGTATTACCACTCCTGGCAAATGTTCCTGGCACCAACCACTCTCTGTGTAAAAAAAAATCTAGGCTGGCCCATCTCCTTTAAATTTTGCTACTCTCACCTTAAAGCTATGCCTTCTAATCTTTGACATTTTCACCCTTTAAAAAATGGTTCTGATTACCTACTCTATATATGCCTCTCATGGTTTCATCTACTTTTATCGCCTTCTCTCAGCCTCCAGAGAAAACAATCCAAGTTTGTCCAACCTTTCCTTTCTAGCTAATACCGTCTAGTCCAGGTAGCATTCTAGTAAGCCTCTCCTGCACCCCCTCCTGTAATGGGGCAATCAGAATGACACACAATACTCCGAATGCAGCCAAACCAAGCTCCTATAAAGCTGCAACATGAGTTTGGGACTCATATACTCATGCCCTGACCAATGAAGGGAAGCATACCATAGGCCTTACTTACCACTTTACGTGTGGTTGATTTTTGGGAGCTGCGGACATCTGCACATCAAGAGTGCAGCATATCCATCTCATTTTGCTGCTCATTTCAGTAGTTGATCTATATCTCACTGTATACTTACACACACACACACACACACACACACACACACACACACTGCTTGTAAGCATAATTACAATAAGAAAGTTAAAATAGACTGTGTAGTGTTTGTACAAAAAAAAGTTTAGTTGGATAGATATGGGTCCTGTACAGTCAGAAAGAGCAGTTATGGGAGAAGGCAGAAGAATGGGGTTAGGGGGGAGAGATAGGTCAGTCGTGATTGAATGGCAGAGTAGACGATGGGCTGAATGGCCTAATTCAGCTCCTATCACTTATGCTCTTCATGAAAGAGGACTTGCACAACTTCCCAAAAATGCCAGGAAAGAACAAGACTATTGCAAAGCAGGAATTCAGCAAAATTAGTAATAGTGTGAAATGTGCCAGAGAAATTAGTGACACTGAATGCAGATAAATCCCACAGACCTGTTAATCTGCAACTCAGAACACCAAAATAGGTAGGCATGGGAAAATAGTGAATGCATTGGTTATCGTCTACCAATATTCTAGAGACCACAGAATGGTTCCTGCAGAATAATATGTGCAAACGCGCAAGGACACTTGGTAAATGTCAAGTGGGTTCAGACCTTGTTGATGTGGAGTTATGAAAGGGAAATCATATTTTACACACTTTATAGATAGGTGGAGGGGCAGGTAGTGCATAGGAATCAGGGACTCTGCAAAAGGACTTGGACAGGTTGGGAGAGTAGGTTAAAAAGTGGCAGATGGAATACAGGTGTAGCAAAGAGTGCAGTCATGCATTTTGACAGTAGGATTAAAAGTGTGAACTATTTTCTAAATGGGGTGAGGGTTCATAAATCAGAGGTGCAAAGGAACAGGAATACTGGTGAAGGATTCTTAAAAGGTTAATTTTCCAGTTGAATCAGAAGGCAAATGAATTCTTTGCATTTATTTTGAGAGGACTAGAATATAAAAACAGGAATGTAATGCTGAGGCTTTATAAGGCACCGGTCAGACTGCATTTGGAGTATCATGTGCGGTTTTGGGCCCCATATCTGAGGAGGGATGAGCAGGCATTGGAGAGGGTCTAGAGGACGTTTATGAGAATGATACCGAGGATGACATTGGGTTAACATATGATAAGTGTTTGACAGCACTGAGCCTGTACTTGCTGGAGTTCAGAAGGATGAGTGGGAACCTCATGGAAACTAATTGAATGGTGTGAGGATGAAAGATCTTATTGAAAGTATTGCAGCGGTAGAGTTGCTGCTTCACAGTGCCAGTGACCAGGGTTCGATCCTGTCTGCGGGTGCTCTCTGTACAGCGTTTGTACTTTCTCCCTGTGACCACATGTGTTTTCTATGGGCACCCCGGCTTCCTGCCACACTCCAAAGACATACAGGTTTGTCAGCTAATTGGCTTTGGTAAAATTGTCGCTAATGTGTAGGATAGTGTTTGTGCATGGGATGATCGCTGGTCGGCATGGAACCGGTGGGCCGAAGGGCCTTTTTCCGCATTGTATCTCTAAGGTGTAAAATATATGGCCTCTTTTACAACAATGAGACCAAGCATGGGCTAGATGACTGTTTCCCAAACAGTTGTTCTTGGTCCGCCAAGGCCTGCTGGATCTCCTGGTTGCTAACCATTTTAACCTTCCTTCCCATTCCCTTCCCGACATTTCTGCACTGTGTCTCCTCCATTGCCAAAGTGAGGCCACATGCAAACTGGAGGAACAGTCTCTCATATTCCACTTGGGTACCATATAATCCAATGGTACGAACATAGAATTATTTGATTTTAAATAACACCCAATTTCCCCCCTTCCATCTTTCCTGTGCCCCCCTAACTCAATGTGCACCCATTTCTCCCACTATCCCACTCCTCCTTTCCCCACTGTCTCTTTCCACTTATACCCTTCCCTGTGGTTTTTCCATTTTACTCTCCTTATCTAAAACAATTTTGTCTTCTTTTCATCTCTAGCCTCTTGTCAATTATTCCATCTATCTGACAATCAAAGTCCCCTCACTTGTATCCACCTACAGTGTCGCTTGCTGTGCTTTGTTCTGCCCCCCCCCCCCCCCCCTCTTTTCCCGCTTCCTCCCTTCCATGACAATCCTTCCAAATAAGGGTCCCGATCAGAAATGCTGCCTATTCTATCCCTCCATAGACTTTGCCTGACCCACTGAGTTATTCCTGCACACTGTGTTTTGTGCAACATTCCAATATCTGCAGTTCTCTTTCAATTATCCTGTTGCATTCCTTACCTATTATAAAACCAATACCCTTTTCAAATTTATGATTTGGATTTTCTTCTGCCATTAACTCAGTAAATTCTAGGTGGTATCATAACACTGCATTAAAACAAGTCTCATCATCTCTCCCATGCTTTATTTCCATTTTTCTTAAACCATTTCCCTTGTTTAATAAATAATCTTGCAGTGAAAGTTTTGAACTTAGTGAGTACAATATGCCCAGAAGATTAATAATACACTGGGGTACATATTAATGTTGTTTTGGAAATGGCAGGATGTGGTTTTCAGGAGTTGAGCCATTATGCTTTGCATATGCATAAACAGTTATCTTGGAAAAATGACAACAGTACTTTCATCCAAAATGTTGACACAAATTGTGAATTGCCTGAACCCAACACCAATTTCGTCAGTAAATCATCTTCTGAATCATTTAATAGACCCTTTATGATCCCGTGAAAACATAATTTACTTTCAGATGAGATATTGTAAAAGATTGTACTTCTGGGGTCAACAAATTGGAAATGCATGAATGGAGTTAAAGGAAAGGAGAGTGCAGGAGAGGTTACTGAAGTCTCCAAAAGCAATAGGACAGAATGTTTAGGAAGGGATAGGAATCTTTAATAAAAATAAATTTTAACTAATATTTTTATTAGAAGCAGTGCACAGTAGTATAAATCACGGCATGTGACAAAATACATTTATTGTACATCTTCCATTTTAAATTTGACAAAGAAGAAATAGAAAAAGGGAGAGAGAGCAAGAAAGAAAGTGAAAGAAATAGTGAATGTATAAACCCCTAAACTACCAAATAGTGTAGTCAAAGAGTGAATAAGTAGAAACCTAAAAAAGAATAAGAAGACAAAAACGAAAAAAGAAAGGACCATAATGTGTTGATATACCTGCTTCATTTCTCACCACACCCATCACCCTGTCCGTGAATCGGTTTAATTCCAAAATTGTGTTGCACCATACTATACTTGTAATGAATCAATGAAAGGAGACCATATCTTTAAAAATTGCTCTGATTTTCCTGCTAAGACGAGTCTCATATCTTCAAGATGTAGCGTCTCAGACATGCTTGTAATCCACATTTTAAGAGTTGGGGTAGAAGCATTTTTCCAAAATTTAAGTATGTTTTTTTGCCATTAACAGGCCATAATTGAGGAAACGTCTTTGAAATATTGATAGCTCAGAGCAGACTCCTGTAATTCCAAAAATAATCAATTCTGTATGGGGGTCTAGTTTTTTAAAAAATAATTTTGAGAAGATTTCAAAGATTCCTTTCCAAAATTTATGAAGTTTTATGGAAGAGGCAAAGGAGTGTGTTATAGTTGCTTCTTGAGATAGACATTTGTCGCAGATAGGAGATACATTTGGAAAACTTTTGTTCAGTTTAGTTTTTGAGTAATATAGTCTGTGTAGTATTTTAAATTATCAGACTATGTCTTACATTAATCGAACAATTATGTGTATATATAGGAGATATTTTTCCCATCTGTCTTTGGGGATTTTTAGGCTTAATTCCTGTTCCCACCCTCTTCTAATTACATCAGACGATGGAATTTCTATATTTAGAAGGATATTGTACAAGTATGATATTAAATTATTTGACTGCGTTTCTATTCATACCTTCATCTATTATATCTGGCAACAGAGTTTGGTATTCGTGCATATATGCTTTCTAATAATCTCGAATTTGAAGATATCTAAAATATTGGTTACCTTTCGGACTGTATTTCGACTAATTACTAGAATGATAAGAGGTTTCCCATTTTGTACAAATCTCCAACCTTTTTAATTCCTAGTCTTTCCCAATGAATAAAAGTTTTATCTATAATAGATGGTTTGAATGACGGGTTATTAGCTATTGGAGAAAGAAGAGATAGATTTCTTAGTTAAAGAGTAAATTTTACTTGTCTCCAAATTTGTAAAGTGCTATGAATAATCGGGTTTTTTCTTGTATATTGTGTTCTTCAACTTTATTGGGGAGAGAAGGATAGCGCCTATATTAAAAGGCAAGCAATCCTCTCTCTCCATTACTAACCAATCTACCTGTTGACATGAATTATCCAGCCAGTGAATTACATTTTTAATATTCACTGCCCAATAATAGTACAAGAAATTGGGGAGCGCCAGTCCACCCATTTCTTTGGGTTTACATAGATGTCGTCTATGAATTCTATGTATTTATAAACCCAAATAAAATGTAATCTGGAGTTTAAAACATTTTTATGGCATTTTTATTTTGCCTATTAGAGACATCGGAAGTGTTTTCCAGAATTGAATAAGAAGATTTAATTTAGTAACTAAAGGCAGGAAGTTTGCCTCGAATAAATAATTATATTTTCTGGTTACTTGGATACCCAGGTAATTAAATTTTTCTGTAGCAGTTCTAAAAGGAAATTTTAAAAGGTGTGTCGACTCTTGGGGTTTTATCGCCATGATTTCACTTTTATTCCAGTTTATTCTATATCCTGAGAAAGAACCAAATTCCTCTATTAGATTTAATATATTTGGTATACTAACTTGAGAGTTTGTAATGTATAATAATACATCATCTGCATATAATTTTACTTTGGAGTCACGTGAGTGACTACGTGAAGAAGCTCCGCCAGGCGCATGTGCATCATTATGTCCGACGCATGGCGTACTGACGGGCTGGAGAGCGCAGCTCCACCAGCGGTAAGTAACAAACCGGCAAGTAAGTGGTTTAAACAACTTTCTGCAGGTACTTAAACTCCGTAAGGCTGGTTTCAGGAGCCAGCGGGAGTAGTCTCAAAATGTAGAAAGTAGCGAACAAGAGTGCCGCCGTTGGCAAAAGTTTTCATACTCCTTGAACTTTTCCACATTTTGTCACGTTACAACCACAAACGTAAATGTATTTTATTGGGATTTTATGTGATAGACCAACACAAAGTGGTGCATAATTGTGAAGTGGAAGGAAAATGATATATGGTTTTCAAATTTTTTTACAAATAAAAAACTGAAAAGTGTGGTGTGCAAAAGTATTCAGTCCTCTTTACTCTGATACCCCTATATAAAATCCAATGCAACCAAATGCCTTCAGAAGTCACCTAATTAGTAAATAGAGTCCACTTGTGTATAATCTAATCTCAGTATAAATACAGCTGTTCTGTGAAGGCCTCAGAGGTTTGTTAGAGAACATTAGTGAACAAACAATGTTCCTTGGGCATCATGAAGCCCAGGGAACACACCAGACAGGTCAGGGATAAAGTTGTGGAGAGGTTTAAAGCAGGGTTACGTTATAAAAAAATATACCATGCTTTGAACATCTCACGGAGCACTGTTCAATCCATCATCCGAAAATGGAAAGAGTATGGCACAACTGCAACCTACCAAGACATGGCCGTCCACCTAAACTGACAGGCCGGGCAAGGAGAGCATTGACCAGAGAAGCAGCTAAGAGGCTCATGGTAACTCCGGAGGAGCTGCAGAGATCCACAGCTCAGGTGGGAGAATCTGAGATAGAGGGGTTATTACTGTTTTGTTTATTATTAAAATGTTTTTTGAATAATTCGAAGCAATGTTCATTACATTATTTGTTCAATCCTGCGTCAACTGAAGCAGCGTGTCGTGTGGTCCTGGATCTATGACATAAAATCACCCAGCTTTGGAATCTTCACATAGTCACTCATGTGACTCCAAATACATCTGAATATTCACGGTTATAATACTAAACATTCCAATAATAAAATATAATAGTAAGATTAAATGAGAACTTACCAGTTTGAAGTTTGATCTTTATTTTATGAGGAGTTACGATGAGGGATTACGTGCCCACCACTCCCGACCCTCATAATCGCAAAGATCATCTGGTAGTTCAATATATATATATTGAATATATATATAATCTTACTATATCACTTTGACTGTGGTTACTGTGATTTCACGCCGCTGCTTTGAAGTATGATGCGCATGCGCCTGGTGGGGCTTCTTCACGTAATCCCTCAGCGTATCATTGTTAATAGGTGCCACTGCAAATGGTGGTTTGGGTGCTTTGGATTGAAGTAAAAAGGCGCTACTGCAAATGGTCGTTTGGGTGCATTGGGTAGAAGTGAAAAGGAACTACTGCAAATGGTGGTTTGGGTGCTATGGGTAGAAGTGAAAAGGCGCTACTGCAAATGGTGGTTTGGGTGCTTTGGGTTGAAGTAAAAAAGGACTACTGCAAATGGTGGTTTATGTGCTTTGGGTTGAAGTGAAAAGGCACTATTGCAAATGATGGTTTGGGTGCTTTGGGTTGAAGTGAAAAGGCATTACTGCAAATGGTGGTTTGGGTGCTTTGGGCGGAAGAGAAATTGCACTATTGCAAATGATGGTTTGGGTGCTTTGGGTTGAAGTGAAAAGGCACTACTGCAAATGGTAGTTTGGGTGCTTTGGGTTGAAGTTAATAGGCACTACTGCAAAGGTGGTTTGGGTGCTTTGGGTTGAAGTAAAAAGGCACTACTGCAAATGGTGGTTTGGGTGCTTTGGGTTGAAGTTAATAGGCGCTACTGCAAATGGTTGTTGGCGTGCTTTGGGTCGAAGTAAAAAAGCACTACTGCAAATAATAGTTTGGGTTCTTTGGGTTGAAGTAAAAAGGCACTACTGCAAATTGTGGTTTGGGTGCTTTGGGTTGAATGAAAAGGCACTACTACAAATGGTGGTTTCGGTTCTTTCGGTTGAAGAGTAAAGGCACTACTGCAAATGGTGGTTTGGGTGCTTTGGGCGGAAGAGAAAAGGCACTACTGCAAAGGTGGTTTGGGTGCTTTGGGTTGAAGTTAATATGCACCACTGGAAATGGTGGTTTGGGCTTCTTTGGGTTGAAGTTAATAGGCACTACTTAAAATGGTGGTTTGGGTGCTTTGGGTTGAAGTTAATAGGCCCTACTGCAAATGGTTGTTTGGGTGCTTTGGGTTGATGTTAATAGGTACCACTGCAAATGGTGGTGTGGGTGCTTTGGATTGAAGTAAAAAGGCACTACTCCAAATGATGGCTTGGGTGGTTTGGGTTGAGGTAAATAGGCACTACTGCAAATGGTTGTTGCCGTGCTTTGGGTTGAAGTTAAAAGGCCCTACTGCAAATGGTGGTTTGGGTGCTTTGGGTTGATGTTAATAGGTACCACTGCAAATGGTGGTTTGGGTGCTTTGGATTGAAGTAAAAAGGCACTACTGCAAATGATGGTTTGGGTTGAGGTAAATAGGCACTACTGGAAATGGTGGTTTGGGTGCTTTGGGTTGAAGTTAAAAGACACTACTGCAAATGGTGGTTTTGGTGCTTTGGGTTGAAGTGAAAAGGCACTACTTCAAATGGTGGTTTGGGTGCTTTGGGTTGAAGTAAAAAGGCACTACTGCAAATGGTAGATTGGGTGCTTTGGGCAACTTCCTGTTTGCACTTTATATTGATTTTAGTTAAAATGCTACCACTTACGGCTGTGATTTTTTTTGCCATCTTATTCCCCCTCTGCTCAGCAGGTGCAGAGGATTCTTCCCATCAATGAAAAATAAAAGTGTTATTAGTGTTTGAAAAATGTTGAGAATCTCTCTCCTGTCAATCACGCCATGAAGGCCACACCTTTTCTGGTGGGGGGGGGGGGGAGGTTGTAAGTGTGGGTGTGGCTAAGTCTCTGCAGGATGGGGGAGGGATAGGTCACGACTCTCTCTGAGCTGTGAATCAACTGAACACACTGAATGTCTACTGAACTGTGAGTTTGGTGTATTGTGTGGTTTTCTGGTGGTTTCACCCTGCTTGAAATGGTATGAAACTGCATTTGAATGTGGTGGCCTTGCACCCTGCATGAAATGGTATGAAACTGCGTTTGAATGTGGTGGCGTTGCACCCTGCATGAAATGGTATGAAGCTGCATTTGAATTTGGTGGCCTTGGACCCTGCTTGAAATGGAATGAAACTGCACTTGAATTTGGTGGCCTTGCACCCTCCTTGAATTGGAATGAAACTGCACTTGAATTTGGCGACCTTGCACCCTGCTGAAAGTGTTATGAAACTGCACTTGAATTTGGTGGCCTTGGATCCAGCTTGAAGTGGTATGAAACTGCACTTGAATTTGGTGGCCTTGCACCCTGTTTGAAGTAGTTGGAAACTGCACTTGAATTTGGTGGCCTTGCACCCTGCTCGAAGTGGTAAGAAAATGGATTTGAATTTGGTGGCCTTGCACCCTACATGAAATGGAATAGACTGGGTGAGCGGGCAGATGCAGTATAATGTGGATAAATGTGAGGTTATCCACTTTGGTGGCAAAAACAAGAAAGTAGACTATTATTTGAATGGTGACCGATTAGGAAAAGGGGAGATGCAACGAGACCTGGGTGTCATGGTACACCAGTCATTGAAAATAGGCATGCAGGTGCAGCAGGCTGTGAAGAAAGCGAATGGTATGTTGGCATTCATAGCAAAAGGATCTGAGTATATGAGCAGGGAGGTTCTACTGCAGTTGTAAAGGGTCTTGGTGAGGCCACACCTGGAGTATTGCATACAGTTTTGGTCTCCTAATCTGAGGAAAGACATTCTTGCCATAGAGGGAGTACAGAGAAGGTTCACCAGACTGATTCCTGGGATGGCACGACTTCCATAGGAAGAAAGACTGGATAGATTCAGCTTGTACTCGCTGGAATTTAGAAGATTGAGGGGGGATCTCATAGAGACTTACAAACTTCTTAAGGGGTTGGACAGGCTAGATGCGGGAAGATTATTCCCGATGTTGGGGAACTCCAGGACAAGGGGTCACAATTTAAGGATAAGGGGAAGTCTTTTAGGACCGAGATGAGAAAATCATTTTTCACACAGAGTGGTGAATCTGTAGAATTCGCTGCCACAGAAGGTAGTCGCGGCCAGTTCGTTGGCTATATTTAAGAGGGAGTTAGATGTGGCCCTTGTGGCTAAAGGGATCAGGGGGTATGGAGAGAAGGCAGGTACAGGATACTGAGTTGGATGATCAGCCATGATCATATTGAATGGTGGTGCAGGCTCGAAGGGTCGAATGGCCTACTCCTGCACCTATTTTCTATGTTTCTATGAATAGCCAAGAGTCAACTGCCAGCCCACCAGCCATGAGTGAGCTGCCAGCACATCAGGCTTGAGGGACTGAGCTGCCACCCCAAGAATCCATATCAGTGCTCCAGAAAGACCCCCCACTGGCCACCAATATTGGAATTGGTGGAGAGGTGGAATATTGCTTTTGGGGACCAGCCCTCCCGTGTGAATATGGGACACAACAGGTCCCACCTAGTCTAGTCTTTTAGAAAATTCATTACTAAACCCATCTGGTCCCGGTGTTTTACTATCCAGTGAGTTTATTGTCTCTTCTATTTCTTTGATTGAAACCTGTGTTCCTAATTCCTCTTGTTCCAATGGATTAAGTGTTGGGAGATTACAGTTGTCCAGTATGTTTATAATTTTATTGCTGTCTGTTGATGTTTTGTATGTATATAAATTTTGATAAAATTGAGCAAATCTTTTGTTAATGTCTTTAGGCAGCATTAGCAATTCACCTTTATCTGAATTGATTTTTAGAAAAGGGTGATCCTTTTCCACCTTTTTCAGCTGACGTGCCAAATGTTTGTGTGGCTTATTGCCAAATTCAAAATGTTTCTGTTTTGTAATTTGAAATGATCTAATAACTCTTGCAGATAAAATATGGTTTAGTTTAAATTTCAATATTGCTATCTTGTTGTGTTTATCTATAGTTGGATCGTTTGCGTTTTCTAAATCAAGTTGTCTAATTTGTTCTTCTAGTTGCAATTGTTCCGTCCTATTCTTTTTATTTTGAAAAGCTTGGTATGAAATAATAGAACCTCGAAAAAAAACGCCTTAAATGATTCCCATAATAGGGAGGGTGAAATATCTGGGGTATCATTAGTCTCAAAGAAAAGTTCCATCTGTTGTTTTAAGTATATACAACTGCCTGGGTTGTTTAGAATTTGGGGATTTAAACCTCCAAAACGATTTTTTATTGAACATTCCTTCTAGTTTTGGGAAGAAGGTTAACGGAGAATGATCAGAGATGATGCTATTATATTATTTAGGATTAGTTGTAAAGGGAATTAATTTTGTGTCCACTAGGAAGTAGTTGATACGTGTATAGGTTTTATGTACTGATGAATAAAAGGAGTATTCCCTTCCGGCCGGGTTTGCAATCCTGCATATATCTGT
This sequence comes from Okamejei kenojei, assembly GCA_035221665.1. NCBI lineage: Eukaryota > Metazoa > Chordata > Chondrichthyes > Rajiformes > Rajidae > Okamejei > Okamejei kenojei. The sequence goes on from CM069132.1 coordinate 138,757,055, forward strand.
TATATCTGTGTTTTTATTATGTATTTAAAGGTTCACTGGATTTGATTTTATATTAAGTTTCTTTTGTTGGGCAGATTTATCCGGATATTGATCCAGAATGCAATTGAAATCTCCCCCCAATTATCACGTTTTGGTAATTGTACTTAGAAATTATATTCAGGATTTTATTAAAAAATTGTGGATTATCAAAATTAGGAGCATAAATATTTACCATGGTGAAAGTATCTCTCCAGTAATTATGACATATCTCCCCTCTTTGTCTGCGATGGTATTCTTATCTTTAAATGGTATGCCTTTACGAATTATAGTAGGAGGAATGATATGTTTGACCGATCCAATTTGCCTTCAGCCTGGTCTGAGCTTGAACTTTCAGATGTGTTTCCTGTAGAAATATTACATCGGCATTGAGTGATTTTAATTGGGCAAGAATCTTACCCCTTTTAATTGGCTCGTTAGCAGCCCTTATGTTCCAGCTAAAAAAAACTTAATTCCTCCAATTTTCTTTTGCGCATCGTCTTGCATTATAAATTACATTGGTACCTTTATTTCAGATGGTGCAACACAATACCTCAAGCTTCTGGGTGTTGGGTGGGTGCTCACAGTTGCTTAACTGTTGTTATATCCCTGGAAAATGTGCTCTTAAAGAAAATATCAAAAAAAAGTGCTAAATAACATAAAAAATGTGAAAAAAACAGTAAAATGTAAATAAAATGTGAGAAAAAAACCACCAAATGGTGGGAGAAAAATTAATGAAACCTTCCATAGGTGTAAAGTTGCATTAAGCTCCGTTCCCTTAAACAAGTGTTGTAAAAAAGAAAGAACAGATCAAAACCGGGTAATATATTCAAAGAGAAAACCAGCGAACATGTATTGTGATTAGTTCTTCTGGTATCTTAAACTGAACAAGTATTTACTATTTACTATTTAATTAATGTATTTAACTTAGCAGACAAACCCCAGTATATTTAAGTAAGAATCCGCTGGTTGGAAGAGGTTAACCAAAATTGTGATCTTGGCTGCTTGCCAACTGTTTCACTCCCTTCCAGCCTATGATTCCTTATTAGTTTGTCCTGAACATAACTTGGAATTTGTCTTCCCCAATCGATTACACATAGTATATTAGTATATTAATCCAACAAACTTAACTAGCGATCATAAGTCTATAGCATGTTCAATATTGACTTTAAAAAAGAATGAATCAATATTCGGTAATGACAGTATATTTTAGATTAGAATACATGAGTTAGTCCAGTTATTTATGTGTTAGGATATAATTATTTATATCTTTTTGTTGCAGATTTTTTTGTAATCTTCTTCAACCCGTTCAATTTCTACTCTTAGCTTGGTCTCTACTTCCTCAATACATTCCTGTAGAGTACCAATTGTCTCTAACTTGCTTATTCCTGAGCTCCATACTTACAGACAGTATGGTAATCTCCTTGTGCAACATATCAGCAAAGACCTTTGACACAGCTTCTCTTAAAGATTGTTCTTGTTTTACTTTTGCTTCCATTTCCGCAATAAATCTTTGTCCTTCAGTTCCCTCTCCCTCTCCCTCTCCCTCTCCCTCTCCCTCTCCCTCTCCCTCTCCCTCTCCCTCTCCCTCTCCCTCTCCCTCTCCCTCTCCCTCTCCCTCTCCCTCTCCCTCTCCCTCTCCCTCTCAGTTCAATTTCTACTCTTAGCTTGGTCTCTACTTCCTCAATACATTCCTGTAGAGTACCAATTATCTCGATAACTTGCTTATTCCTGAGCTCCATACTTACAGACAGTATGGTAATCTCCTTGTGTAACATATCAGCAAAGACCTTTGACACAGCTTCTCTTAAAGATTGTTCTTGTTTTACTTTTGCTTCCATTTCCACAATAAATCTTTGTCCTTCAGTTTCTTCTTCTTCAGATCCTTCTGGAGTTGTTTGTGTTTTCCCCAAGTCCTTAGTGAGCAGTTTGGTCAGTCTTGTCGTGGGTTGTCTAGTTAAATTCCGTTTTGCCATTTAAAAGTGCTGGTTTCCCTGTTGGTTTGTGGCGATTTCTGATGATGTCACTTGCCCGACATCAGGCATCCCCAGTGAGTGTTTTTCAATCTGTCCTGTTTTCTTTTAAAGGCTTTTTAGCGCTTTTTAGAGCATTTTTTGGGAGCGGAGCTGAATGCTGGGCCTCTCACTGCTGTATGGCGCCACTGGAGGCAGGATAAGAATCTAAGGTCAGGCAAAATCGGGACCAACGTGAGAAAAGGGATGAGGAATACTGAACTTAAGGTGTTATATTTGAATGCAAGCAGTATATGGAACAAAGCGGATAAGCTTATAGTACAGTTAGAAATTGGTAGGTGCGATGCTGTGGGCATCACGGAGAAGTGGCTGAGAGAGAGGATCGGAGCTGGGAGCTGAATATCCAAGGTTACACATCCTATTGAGAAGACCGACAGGTGGTCATAATGGATGTGTTGCTCTGCTGGTAAGGAATTAAATTCAGTGTTTGACAAGGGGTGACTTGGGTCAGAAGATGTAGAATCCTTGTGGGTAAGGCTAAGATACGGTAAGGGTAAAAAATGAAAAGGAGTTACTGTATATACAGGCATCCGAACAATAGTCAGGATAGAGGGAACTAATTACATCAGGAGATACAATTGGCATATGAGAAAGACAATGTTACAGTGGTTATATGAGATTTCAATATGCAGGTAGACTAGAAAATCAGGTTGGAATTGGATCCCAAGAGAAGGAATTTGTAAAGTATCCATGAGATGGCTTCCTAGAGCAGCTTGTAGTCGAGCCCATTAGGGAAAAGGTAATTCTGGATTTGCTATTGTGTAACTAACCGGATTTGATTAGGGAGCTTAATGTAAAGGATCCCCGAGGAGGAAGTGACCATAATATGATAACATTCAACCTGCAGTTTGACAGCGAGAAGATGCGATCAGATTTGTCGGTACTACTGTTGATTAAAGGTGACTACGGAGGCATGAGGGGGGAGTTGGCCAAAGACATTGGTTAGACTGCATTTGGAGTATTGTGTACAGCTCTGATTACCATACTAGAGAAAGTATGTGATTGCGCTGAAGAAAGTGCAGAACAAATTCACCAGGATGTTGCCTGGATTGGAGGACTTTAGTTCCGAGGAGAAATTCAGCAGGTCAGGCAAGTTTTTCCTGGAGGGAAGAATTCTGAGGGGTGACCTGATGAGAAATACATTATATAAAACTAGGCTAAGTAGGACCCGTTGGGTCCCATGTTCACACGGCAGGGCTGGCCCCCAAACTCAATATTCCATCTCTCCACCAATTCCAATATTGCTGGTCAGGAGGGGGGGGGGGGGAGCGCTCATAAAACAGGCGAGAGACTCTGTGTGAGAGAGAGAAGGGGGAGAGGGTGGAAAATCAATTTTAGACATTTTTCATCTTTTTCTGCAGATCACAGCAATGAAGGAGGAAAGTCTATCCTGGCCTGGATCTCACAGGGAGCAAATGAAGGGAGGGAGAAGAATTCTGGGGTGAGGTTTAATGCTTGCATCTGAGTGAAATCTCAGTGAATGACAATTTCTGGACTTTTCCTCGCCTGGCACGGGCCTTTTGGGCCAAGATGCTTCTCCTGGGCCAATACGGACATTTTGGGCAAAAGGGACTGGTTTCTCGGCTAATAGATGCCTTGTGGGCCAAAATTAGTGGTTTCAGACGGGCCAAACAACTAATTTCATTTCATTTCCAATTGCATTGCAGTTTCAAGCATAGGGCAGGCTCAAGTCAAACAGCTGATTGCATTTTCACTTCATTTCCATTGCCATTGCAGTTTCAAGCACAGGGCAGGCACAAGCCAAACAGCTCATTGCATTTTCACTTAATTTCCATTGCCATTGCTGTTTCAAGCACAGGGCAGGCCAAACAACTAATTTCATTTTCATTAAGGGCTAACAAATCATTTATTTAAATACATGGCATACTCACAGTGTTCTGCAGTTTCCCAGCTCAGACAGAGTGTGACCTCTCCCTTGCCATCGTGCAGAAAGACTGAGCCACACCCACACTTCCATTTTTTATAGTTCTTCCCCCCTCCCAACGGAAGGGGCATGGCCTTCATGGCAGTGATTGACAGGAGATAGAATCTCAAGATTTTTTAAACACTAACAAGTCTTTTATTTTTCATCAATGGGAAAAATCCTCAGGGCCTGTGCAGCGGAGGAGGACTCTAAGTAAGATGGCCAAAAAGTCACAGCCATATGTGGTAGCGTTTTTTCTAAAATCAAAGCAGAGTGCAAACAGGAAGTGGTCAAGATGAGACTTTTAATTATATAGATTACAAGACTAAGTGGGACCCATTGGGAACCATGTTCACATGGGAGGGCTGGTCCACCAACACAATATTCCACCTCTCCACCAATTCCAATATTGGTGGCCAGTGGGGGTGGGGGGGCTTTCTGGAGCACTAGTATGGGTGTTGTGGGCTGAAGGAAGTGGTTTCCAGAGGACTAGTATGGACATTGTGGGCCAAATGGATTCTTGGGGTGGCAGCTCAGTCACTCAAGCCTGATGTGCAGGCAGCTCACTCACGGTTGGTGGGCTGGCAGTTGACTCACGGCTATTCCATGAAAATCCATTTCAAGCCGGGTGCAAGGCCACCAAATTCAAGTGCAGTTTCATACCACTTCATGCAGGGTGCAGGGCCACCAAACGCAAGTGCAGTTTCATAGCACTTCAAGCAGGGTGCAAGGCCACCAATTCACGTGCAGATTCATACCACTTCAAGCAGGGTGCAAGCCCACCAAATTCAAGTGCAGTTTCCTACCACTTCAAGCAGGGTTCAGGGCCACCAAACTCAAGTGCAGTTTCCTACCACTTCCAGCAGGGTGCAGTGTCAACAAACTAAAATTCAGTTTCCTGCCTCTTCAAGCAGGGTGCAACACCACCACATTCAAATGCAGTTTCATACCATTTATTGCAGGGTGCAAGGTCACCACATTCAAATGTAGTTTCATACTATTTCAAGCAGGGTGAAACCACCATAAAACCACACAAAACACCACAGAATAGAAAGATTAAACGAGAACTTACCGTTTGAAGTTGAGGTGAGGGATTACGTGAAGAGCCCGCCAGCCTGCATGTGCGTCAATCTTCAAAGTAGCTGTATGAAACCACAGAATAGTTGTTGACCTAAGCTATAGGAAGATTAAAGGGCTAGAACTACTGAATGATCTTTATGAGAATAGGGTTGGGAGTGGAGGGCACGTAATCCCTCACTTCAACTTCTCATAAAATAAAGATCAAACTTCAAATGGTAAGTTCTCGTTTAATCTTTCTATTTATTTCACCGTCATGTGAGTGACTACGTGAAGGTTTCGAAGATCTGTGGTTTCATGCAGTGATACAATATGTGTGTGAAACACTTAATCAGATAAACCATTAATGGTAGGAAAAAACATGAGATTAATATCATGATACTAACATGCATACATGGCCATTGTTCTTAACTGGACCGTAGTCCCAATAGACTGTTGAGTTAGACAATAACTCATAAAACTGTGCATAATACGATCTGCAAATATCCAGACATATTCCACAACATTTTATAATTTATTAACCTGCACTATGTAAACCTCATGCTGTATGATGAAAGGGAAGTCCATTCTATTGGCTGCTGATGAGCCATCAGCAATATCTTGAGATTATTGAATAACAAAAGAACTATCTTCCATTTCATAGGCACTAGCAGCTGAGTGTACTTGTATTCCTAATGACATCCCTGACATCTGCTCTGGTGGGTATGCTTGTGCGATTATTTCTATAGCAAGCTACCCTAATGTCAGTATGATGTAGAAACTAAACCAGAGATTGAGTAAAAGCTGTGTTCTTTATGCTGAGATCAGTTGCTGAAAGCATAATCATCTTAAGATACTGGTCCCATTAGGAGAATTAGAGGAATATTTGCATAACAATTTACTGATATACATCGCACAAGGGCAGCATAGGCTTTCACCACTAGCTTTGTTATCAAAACAGCAGAATCTGTGCCTTATGTGTGTAGATATGACAGAGTATGCAACTACAAGATCGATTCTGAGTCAGTTAAATTGCAGAAACCCAATCGGCCATCTTAAACTGGGTAAGTCAATCCATAATCCTATTAGCCTAATGCTGACCCGATTCGGCCTGCACTATATTTCTGTAATCTTGAGAACTATCAGAAATATACCCCTCTAGTCCTTGGCCAGACCACTCATCCTCGGATGAGCTGTCACTGATTGCACTCGGAACCGCTGTTCCTCTATTGATCCTACGGATGGATTATTTTTTTTGGCTTTCCTATCCGTGGAAGATGCATTATCTAGTTATTCATACGTATCGCTGATAATATATACTCAACAGCTAATGACTAGAGGACTAGAGCTGAAACCACAGTCTCCCTTAGATGTGGGAATACGAGTTCCCTGTCAACTCTTGACTAAGAGTCACCATGAATACTCAGCATTTTCCTTCAGAGTGGAGATTAGTATACTGCAAGGCTGAATCAGGAATAACCTTGCAGTCCTTTGACTGAAACCACATGTCTAAGTCACCCGCCACTCAATCAGGAATACTGGTATTGAGAGACTATGGATTATTATAAATACATTGTTGATTCACAACATGAACCTGCAGGTCAGATAAAGTGTTATTATATGCCAGACGAGCTTCCTGATGGTAACTACCTGTCCCAGAGAGGATGGCAATGATGATTCCAATGAACCAGGAACTCTACTAACTGAGGAGAAATAAAGCATATGTTGAGAAAAACTTCAACTACTTATTCTATTGAGCAGTCTGATAACCTCAATCACAGATGATGAAGCAGTGCTTCCCTGGTCACTATGACTCCTATGGCCAGCCAGTTTCATGATGGTCTACCCTGATCCAGGGTAACCAAACTGTTCCTACTTGGAACTACAGAGGTTACTATGCAAGGCACCTTGCCAATGTCTCTACATCAACCTGATCTGTCCCAGAGCCAGTGAAAACGACTAGACAGCCCATGCTGGCAGAAAACCCAACCTGGGCCGACAGACTGCTCCATTCCAGAGTTTACGGAGGTTAATAACGAGACCTAACTTACCAGCATCTCTAACCCCGGGTCGATTTTCTTTGTTGGATCTTCAGCGAAGTTCCATTTGCAGACCCTGTCTATCATGCTTGTCATCCCTGTTAGATAGCTGATGCTGCTGGACAACTTCTCTTGTAGTGGCTTGTCCGTCCACGAGGGAACAGCAATTTTAGATGCAAGAGCACGCAGCTCTTCCTTATGCGATTGTCGCACGATTGTATTAAAGCATGGGATCCCTGCACATAATCATATTCGAGGTCATGTTTGGAGTCAGTCCATACTGATCTCAGACACTCTCTTAGAGTGGGAGAAAATATTGCACCCTGAACCAGGCGCTGCCATATGCATATGGCTCGGACTGTCTGTGCATGCTTCCATAACACCGAGCATATTTTGTGACACCATCTGTGATCGTCTCGGGTGGGAGGAATATTCCAACCCTGAAACCAGGGTAGCTACAGGCATATGACTTGAACTGCCTGTCCATGCTTCCATAATACGGAGCATAATATTTGGCACCATCTCCATCACTTCATTCATCCGAGTGGCAGGACATATGCAACCCTGAACCAGGAGCTGCCTCCGGCATGTGTGCATATACTTTGGTACCATCTCCAACACTCCGTTCATCCGAGTGGGAGGAAGATTGCAACCCTGAACCAGGAGCAGCTTCAGGCATATGTGCATATACTTTGGCACCATCTCCACCACTCCTTTCATCTGAGTGGGAGGAAAAATTGCAACCCTGAACCAGGAGCTGCTGCCTGACATGCCTTCGTCACACGGAGCATTCCTTGTGTTATAATTTGATTCATCAGATGTTCTAATTGAGACAAATGCTCAATCACATCTGCCATAGATGTCCCAAGACTTGGCTATGACTTTGCCCCGACTTGGGGTTGTCAGGCTGCTTCCTTTAGCAGCCGAACCAAGACTAGCTGCAGATCAGTGCTCTGTTGGTATCATCATTTACAAAACAGATTGCACCTGCCAGTGACTCCGAGTAACTCAACAACTCCAGGGATCTGGTATTCTGTCCAAATGACATAATTAAAGTAAAGTCTGGACTAGGTCATTTGGCTCTTAGTGCCTGTTGCACAATTCAATAAGCTTGTGGTTGATCTTTTACCTCAGAGTTATTCTCCTGACCATCATCATATCCATAACATTAAAAAAACATATAGATCTCAGTTCTTAGTACACTTAGTGAGTGCACTTCCCAAACTCTAGATTCCCACAAAAATACAATTCCTATGTGCGAGAAGATGTATTCTTATCCCAGCCCTGAATGAATGATCCTTTATTTTGAGAAATTGACCTGTGGTTTAACTCGACTCCGCCATGGGAAACATCAGCTCTGCATCTCTCTTGGCATGCCCTGTAAGAATGTTGCATGTTTCAATGAGGTAGTCTCTCATCCTTTTGAATCCCAAGGAGAATATAACAGTCACAGGACAATCCACAATCCCAGATACCAATCCGCTGAATCACTATTGCATGACATCTGTTGCAGGGATAGCTTTCATTGGCAGAAAAAAACCAAGCATTTAAAAACTACTAAATCAATGCGAACTTTGCCAGGAGATAAAAGTTTCAACCCAGCTTACCCTTCCTTCTGGAGCCAACTGAGTATTACAGGGAAGGACTGCAGCGCCAATCCTGCCAGGTGTTGAGATAGGCAAATATGTTTATATGATTAAAAGAAGCCTATCCCTATTCAATCAGAGATTTGACTACTTTATTGATATGCATATAGTTGGAGTCTCTTGTAAAATAATCTTCAACAGTCCCCTCTAATGAGCGGAAAGTACCATGATGCCACCAGGTGTAGCTCCCATAGGTGTCAGATAGGCACAGTTCAACCAAGGCTTCCTAAGCCAGGAGCTCTGGACTGCAGTGGCAAGTCCAAATCTACTACACCATTGGTGTAGGTGATAATAACTGACCTTTGTAATTATCTTTTTAAAAAATATATATATTCTTTAAACATAAACTTTATTGGAATGATCAGCTTTATTTGTCAAAGAATTAAACATGACTAGAATGCTATCAGCTACGATAGTCACAAATGTGACTGAGTGGCAACTGTTATTAATGCCAACTCTATTATAGCCCCCTAAAAATAAAGTATACACAATATGCTGCTGCAGCATAGCTGTAGCAGTAACTCCGTTCAAATCGTTCGGTGCTACGGCAGCTGAGCTTACCTAAGCGGTAGCTCTTTGTCGCGGCTATTTTTAAATTCACCTGCTGCTGGAAACCTCCTGCAGTGATAATAGACCTGGCTGCCGGCAGCTGCAATGTATGAATTCTAGCTCCTTACAGAGCCCCACGCTGTCTCCAACTCTGGCTGTCTGCTCCCATATGGTGCTCTGATGTCGGCAGCTGTAACAACTTATCCTAGCCGGTCTCCCATTTCGGCCGTCTGCTGCCGTGCAGACTATAACTGCAACAGCCGCAATCCATCTCCTATGGAACCCTACAATTTCAACTGCCTGCTCCCGTGGAGAGCTCAAACTGCAGCACAAAAAATTAATCTTACTCTAGCTCCTATGGAGCTTTCATGGTGGCCCAAACCCCCGACCGCCTCTATAGCTACTCTGGGCATGCTATAGTATGGTCCGGTGAAAATTGACTTACCTGGGCAGAGCAGTTCGAAACTGCTCCGAGTAACGCCATGTGCTAAACATATTGACGTGCATGCGTGCTGGCGGGCTGTTCACGTAGTCACTCACGTGACTTCAAAATAAAACACCACATAAACACCACACTCACAGTTCAGTAGACATTCAGTGTGAACAGTTGATTCACAGCTCGGAGAGAGTCGTGGCCTCTTCTCCCCCATCTTGCAGAGACTGAGCCACACCCACACTGCCGGGTTTTATAATCCCTCCCTCCTCCTACCCGAAGGGGCGTGGCCTTCATGGCGTGATTGACAGGAGAGAGATTCTCAAAATTCGTTAAACACTAATAACACTTATTTTTAATTGATGGGAAGAATCCTCTGCACCTGATGAGTGGAGGGGGACTGAGTGAGGTGGCCAAAAACCACAGCCGTAAGTGGTAGCATTTTTATCTAAAATCAATATACAGTGCAAACAGGAAGTTATCAAGTTTAGACTTTTAATCATATGCTTTATTTCAAACCAACCACCACCAACCATTTGCAGTGCTTTATTTCAAACCAACCACCACCAACAACCATTGGCAGTGCTTTGTTTCAAACTAACCACCACCAACAACCATTTGCAGTACTTTATTTCAAACCAACCACCACCAACAACCATTCAACAACATGGAGTTTAATGCGGATAAGTGTGAGGTGCTACATCTTGGCAGGACAAATCAAAATAGGATGTACATGGTAAATGGTAGCGAAGTGAAGAATGCAGTTGAACAGAGGGATCTAGAAATAACTGTGCATAGTTCCCTGAAGGTGGAATCTCGTGTAGATAGGGTGGTAAAGAAAGCTTTTTGGTGTGCTGGCCTTTATAAATCAAAGCATTGAGTATAGAAGTTGGGATGTAATGTTAAAATTGTACAAGGCATTGGTGAGGCCAATTCTGGAGTATGGTGTACAGTTTTGGTCACCAAATTATAGGAAAGATGTCAACAAAATAGAGAGTACAGAGGTGATTTACTAGAATGTTGCCTGGGTTTCAGCACCTAAGTTACAGAGAAAGGTTGAACAAGTTAGGTCTTTATTCTTTGGAGCGCAGAAGGTTAAGGGGGGACTTGATTGAGGTCTTTAAAATGATGAGAGGGATAGACAAAGTTGACGTGGAAAGCATTTTCCATTGAGAGTTGGGAAGGTTCAAACAAGAGGACATTATTTGAGAATTAAGGGACAGAAGTTTAGGGGTAACATGAGGGGGAACTTCTTTACTCAGAGAGTGGTAGCTGTGTGGAATGAGCTTCCATTGGAAGCGGTGGAGGCAGGTTCGATTTTCTCATTTAAAAATAAATTGGATAGGTATATGGACAGGAAAGGAATGGAGGGTTATGGTCTGAGTGCAGGTAAATGGGACTAGGTGAGAGTAAGTGTTCGGCACGGACTAGAAGGACCGATAGGGCCTGTTTCCGTGCTAATTGTTATATAGTCATTTGCAGTGCTTTATTTCAAACCAAACCACCACCACCAACAACCATTTGCAGTGCTTTATTTCAAACCAACCACCATTCGCAGTGCTTTATTTCATACCAACCACCATTCGCAGTCCTTTATTTCAAAACACCCACCATTTGCAGTGCTTCATTTCAAACTAACCACCATTCACAGTGCTTTATTTCAAACCAACCACCATTTGCAGTTCTTTATTATAAACAAACCACCATTTGCAGTGCTTTATTTCAAACCAACCACCATTTGCTTTGCTTTATTTCAAACCAACCACATTTTCATTTTCAAACCACATTAAGGGCACTCAAGGTCAGTAAAAAACACACTCACAGTTTAGTAGACATATGTTCAGTGTTATTCACAGATCAGACTGAGAGACATGACCCTCTCACTCCCCCATTTTGCAGAGACTGACTGAGGCACTCTCACTTCTGGGATTTATAGTCCCTCCGGAAGAGGCGTGGCCTTCAGGAGAGAGAAACTCAACATTTTTTAAACACTAATAACTCTCTTATTTTTCATCGATGGGAAAAATTCTCTTGTCCTGCACAACGGAGGGGGACTCTGAGTAAGAACGCCAAAAATCACAGCTGTAAGTGGCAGTGTTTTTTCTAAAATCAATACAAAGAACAAGAAGTGGTCAAGATCAGAGTTTAAGTAATATAGATAAGAGGCATTGATAGGGTGGACAATGAAAATCTTTTTCCCAAGGATAGGTATAAAAGGCAAGAAGCATAGGCAGAAGGAGTGCTTGATATCAGGAACATGCTGCAAGAGGATGTGAGAGAACCAGATACAATTATTATATTTAAGAGGCATTGAGAGATGCCTAAATAGGGGGAGGCAACCCTTACAACAAAACATGTCCTCCTGATATTAATATCAGAAGTTTTGTCATTTAACTTATTTAGTTAAACTAGATATGACCATTTTGGATCTGTGCATTAATGTGGTTTCTTGGAATATTTATTATAGCTTGGGGTCAACTCAAATTAATTTCCTGCTTCTCCAAATTTTCCAAGTATTAACAAACATCAATTGACATGATCCAGGTGGCTCCATTAATATTTACATGCCATGTCAGGTCCAAATCCAAACCATTATTTCATTTATTATTGCTCTAAAATCTCCTGCAGACAGGATGCGCCATTGAAGTGATGCCAAGGCAATGGTCCAGAAAATTATTTGACTAGTGCTAGTTCTGGTCCTTGACCATTGGTGATTTCCTGCTGGAAGTGAAGGTTCAATGATGGGTGGAGTTCATACAATACCATGCAAATCACAATATGGTGTTCTTAATCAAAAACTATAGACTGCAATCTGAAATAAAAGGTCATGTGACATCTGCAGGGAGAGAAGCAGAGATGTTAGAGCTTGATCTTTCATCGTTATTTGGTTATTGTCATTTATACTTGAAAGCACTGACCAAGTGAATCACCATTGAAGACCCAAGAATCTAAAACTAACAGGGGCAGCTAACATAGCCCAGGAAAAGCTCATTCTTCCAAAATTTGACTGCAGCCATAACAAATTTGGGATCAGCTGTAATATTTGAATATGTTTATGATTCATCGAATCTTCAGTTATTCCTAATATATTTGCATCTCTACATTTTTCTTGCAGACAATATTGATTGACTGATGAGGACTCTTCTTCAAACAATGCTTTCCTGCATAATGGTTACTATCCTGCCATTTCAGATATTATCAGAGGAAATTGTTGACAAATTGATTTATTTCTTTTCTCTTTTGGTATTTATTGGGTGAAAATTAAATCTGATAAAAAATTGGAGATGAAATGGCTGAATAGATTTAATAAAATCTAGAGTATGAACTGGAATAAAACACTAACTGGAATTTTTCATTTTAGGTTGGAAAAGTTACATCCAAATGCGTGCGAGATCTGTATTTTAGTCTTGTACTCAGGATGACCAGTGTGGCTCCAATAACTGAGAAAGGAACATAGAAGCAGAAAGAAAGGACATGGTTCCTTAGCCATAAAGTGACATATGAATGCATGTAACTCTTTCCAGGTCTAATATGTGGTGTCAGGAGCAAGGGTGTGATTTTCTGTCCATCCCTACGAACCCTTGAGAAAATGTTAACAATGTTTTTGAACAGCAATGCTCCATTGTGAAATGTTCCTGCAATGCTGTGGAGTAAAAGATTCATTTAGTGTATGGTGCACAATATTTCACAGTGAATCAGGTAAAGCACAAAGATTTATTTTTCATTTAAAAAATCCCAACAATTAAGTGAATTCAGTACAAAGAAGTTATTTTGAGACAGCAGTAAGCCCATGCACTAACACATCTTACTAACTCATAAACAAATGGAGGGTACCAATCCTGTAAAATGTGAACTATTATTCAAATAATAAATTTCAGGTTGCATGCCCACTTGACTGGAGTACAGTGAACCAGGGCTATGGGAGGTGCATAGAATTACGAGGCGATCAATGGGTTAATTTGCAATGCCGAGAAAGAGCTTTGTTTTGCACCTAAGGAAAAGTACCACCAAAGATTGTAACTCTGTATTTTTTTTTGTTCTGCAGGGAGATTATGAGAAGTTCAGTCAAAATGGCTCATTTGGAGGCTGCATTGATCGTCCTCCTCATCGCAATGAGTTTACCTTCTACTGACTCTCAAAAGACTGGTACCAGGCTCTTGTGTTCTATAACTGAATTTGTTTATTTATGAGATATTATGAGAGAATTACAACATATGAACCAAGGAAAATTTCCCTCAATCGAGCTAATTGTTCAAAGTGGAATTTGAATTAATATTGCGTAATTTTATGATTTTTCTTTTCTTGGGTCATTTTTGGATTCAAAGGATGTGGGATGGGGATCTGATATCTTTAATTTGGATGAGCGGGCCAAAAATGTAATATTCAGGTTTTTTGTGAATATAAAAATAGCTAGCAGTGTGGATCACAATGATAATGCCTAGAACCTTCAAGAGCATATAGACAGGCTAAGTGAATAGGCAAGATAAAACTAAATTCAAGGGAAAATGGAAAAAATGCGAGCTTATCCACTTTGGTGGGGGAAATTAGAAAAGTGAGGTTTTATTTTAAATGGTGAGAGATTGAAAGATTTTAAATAGATTAGATGCCTTTGCATATGAATCATTGAAAGTTAGCAGGTAATATAGCAAGCAATTGGGAAGGCAAAGCACCATTTCCTGCCTAACGTAGATTTCCTTCAGTTCCTCTGGCCACTACTATACAAGGACGATTGTTTGTGTCCTCCTTAGTGAAGAGATCCAAAGTACCTGTTCAACTCATCTGCCATTTCCTTGTTCCCCATAATAAATTCACCTTTTTCGGTCTTCAAGGGTCCAACTTTGGTCTTAACTATTTTTTTCCTCTTCACATACCTAAAGAAGCTTTTACTATCCTGCTTTATATTCTTGGCTAGCTTACCTTTGTACCTCATCTTTTCTCCCCATATTGCCTTTTTAGTTACCTTCTGTTGCTCTTTAAACATTACCCAATCCTCTTGCTTCCCGCTCATCTTTGCTACGTTGTACTTCTTTTCTTTTATTTTTATACTGTCCCCAATGTCCCTCTTCAGCCACGGTCACCCCTTACTCCCTTTGGAATCTTTCTTCCTCCTAGGAATGAACTGATCCTGCACCTTTTGTATTATTTCCTAGAAATACCTGCCATTGTTGTTCCACTGTCATCCCTGCTAGGGTATCTTTCCAGTCAACTATGGCCAGCTCCTCCCTCATGGCTCCATAGTCCCCCATAAACACCTCTATCTACCCTTCCCCCTCTCCAATTGTAGATTAAACCTGACCATATTATGGTCGCAAAAATGCTGGAAAAACTCAGCAGGTGCAGCAGCATCTATGGAACAAAGGAAATAGGCAACATTTTCGGGCCAAAACCCTTCTTCAGTCTGAAGTAGGGTTTCGGCCCGAAACGTTGCCTATTTCCTTCGCTCCATAGATACTGCTGCACCTGCTGAATTTCTCCAGCATTTTTGGTCTACCTTCGATTTTCCAGCATCTGCAGTTCCTTCTTAAAAATATTATGGTCACTGCCTCCTAATGGCTCATTAACCTCAAGTTCCTTTATCAAATCTGGTTCATTACATAACACTAAATCCAGAATTGCCTTCTCCCTTGGAGGCTCCAATGCCAGCTGCTCTAAGAATCCATTACAAAGGCACTCGACAAAGTCCCTTTCTTGGGGTCCAGTACCAACCTGATTTTCCCAGTCTACCTGCATGTTGAACTCTCCCATAACAACCACAGCATTACAATTGCTACATGCCAATATTAACTCCTGATTCAACTTGCACCCTATGTCCAGGCTACTGTTTGGTTGCCTGTAGATAAATCCCATTAGGGTATTTTTACCCTTACAATTCCTTAGTTCTATCCATACTGACTCCACGTCTCCTGTTTCAGTGTCACCCTCTTGCAAGGGACTGAATTTCATTCCTCACCAACAGAGCTACCCCAGCCCCTCTGCCCACCTGGCTGTCTTTTCGATAGGAGGTATACCCTTGAATATTCAGTTCCCAGCCCTGGCCCTCTTGCAGCCATGTCTCTGTAATCCCCACAACATCATACTTGCCAATTTCTAACTGAGCCTCAAGCTCGTCCACTTTATTTCTTATACTCCCGCTCCAGTTAACGTGTAACCTGTCCCTTTTGTACAGGTCACCCCTACCCCAGAAGAGATTCCAGTGGTCTATAAATCTAAATCCTTGCACTCTGCATCAGCCCCTCAGCCACACATTCAGATCCCCTATCTCCCTAGCACGAGGTACTGGAAGCAATCCAGAGATAACCACCGTAGAAGTCCTGCCTTTCAGTCTTCTTCCCAACTCTCTGAACTCACGTTGGAGAACCTCCTTCCTCCTCTGTCTCTGTCTGTCTGCCTGCCTCTCTGTCTGTCTGCCTGCCTCTCTGTCTGTCTGCCTGCCTCTCTGTCTGTCTGCCTGCCTCTCTGTCTGTCTGCCTGCCTGCCTGCCTGCCTGCCTGCCTGCCTGCCTGCCTGCCTGCCTGCCTGCCTGCCTGCCTGCCTGCCTGCCTCTCTGTCTGCCTGCCTGCCTGCCTCTCTGTCTGCCTGCCTGCCTGCCTTCTCTGTCTGCCTGCCTGCCTTCTCTGTCTGTCTGTCTGTCTGCCTGCCTGCCTGCCTGCCTGCCTGTCTGCCTGCCTGCCTGTCTGTCTGTCTGCCTGCCTGCCTGTCTGCCTGCCTGCCTCTCTGTCTGTCTGCCTGCCTCTCTGTCCTGCCTGCCTGCTGCTGCCTCCTGTCTGCCTGCCTGCCTCTCTGTCTGCCTGCCTGCCTCTCTGTCTGCCTGCCTGCCTCTCTGTCTGCCTGCCTGCCTCTCTGCCTGCCTGCCTCTCTGTCTGCCTGCCTGCCTCTCTGTCTGCCTGTCTGTGAGAGAACTTGGCTCGTGACATCCTGAACCCTGGCACCAGGGAGGCAACAGACCATCCTCGCGTCTCGTCTGCCACCACAGAATCTCCTGTCTGCTCCTCAGACAATGGAGCCATCCACCACTATGGCTCTGCCCAATGTCGGTCTCGCCAGTCGAGTCCCATCTCTAGGTTTGGAGTCACTAACGTGTCCACAGGTCGGACTGGAAACATCATCTATCCAAACAGTTCCCAAGAGGGCGTACCTATTTTCATTAGGCGCAGCCACCTGGGTCTCCTGCACTCCATGGTTACCACCCTTTCTCTCAGACACACACCTTCATTCTTCCCATAGCCTCAGCGTGACAACCTCACTGTAGGTCCTGTCCTGGAAACTCTCGTTTTCCCAGATGGCCCTGAGGTCATCCAGCTGCTTCTCCAGTGCCCCAACACAGTCCTTCAGGAGCTGAAGCTGAAAACACTTGCCACAGTTGTAGTAGCCAGAGGCTCCATCCATGTCCCTGGCCTCCCACATTCTGCAAGCATCACACTCTCATCTGTCCTGTCATGTGTTCACCACGTCCCATCCTCTCGAGCTTTTTACATAGCCCCCTCTCCTCAGCCTCCCCACCAAAGACACACACTTTACTCACAGGGTCGCTCCCTTAGAGCAGCCTTGCTTATATTGACTGATAAATTGCCTAATTTACCAATTTACAAACCAAATTCCTCAGTTTTAAACTGTTTTTCCCCTGTGACTTACTCACCTTTCCCACCTCAGCCAATAAGCTCTTCTCCTTGCTTCTCTTTGATTGCTACATGTCCAAAATCCACATCAGCACTGGGCTTGAATGGGCCGAATGGCCTAATTCTACTATTCTTTATGACCTTATGGCTTTATGACTCTGTAGATCAATGTGGAGATGCCGCTCGTGAGGACTGGTGTTGAGCAGGTTGGGATAAGTTATGCATCTGCTCAGTGCTGAGTTGTGCTGTGCAAGGAGGTGCCTTGGCCAGCAACGTGAATGTAGGACATTGATGGAGACTAACAACTCGTGCTCCATGTGTTCAAAGGCCACCTGGATCCTATGGTTCCTCTCCTCAACTCCTCTTGGATGTGATAGAAGTTGCTGACTATTCCTCATTTTGTTTTGTTCCAAGGCTCTCTCCAACCCAAAAACCTCTCAATGTTAACTACCTGAACCCTGGTTGTTGGCCACGTTTACCTGGCAAATACAACTTTCGCCACATGCAGCAGGAGGAAATGAGAGAGACTGAGCAGTCTGTTAACACATGAGAGGGTGCTACTGCTCCAGCAACCACCCATAATCAGTACTGGGCTGGATGCAGCCCCTAGGCCCCAAATCTCAGTGCTGAGTGAGTGTACCATCCACCTTGACCTGCCCAATACCAGCCCTCACAGGCACTCTCTACTTTGAGCTGTGAGGAGATTCATTGCCGCAATGAATCGGTAGGTGGGGGGGGGGGGGGGGGGGGGGCAGGGGCTCACAACACTCAGGTTATCATCAGCAGCAAGGGAGGAAAACCCGGGTTTAACACAAAGCTCACAGCATTGCAGTGCACAGTGTCAACAGGTGTCTTTACCAAAGTACAGGAGGGTATGAATCTGTATGAAATTGGGGAACCAGGCACCCTGTAGTAAATTGGTGCTCTCCCGGAAACACAAAGAAACGTACCCATCATGGCCTCTTGAAAATGTTATCAACACAATGAAAAATTCATATGATGTAGAATTTGAGTCTGATATGTTTAATTCATAATATTCCTGCAATTAGAGCTAAATTTCATTTGTAATAACCTCTCTCAGGTAATTCTGCCTTAATTTTGCTGGATTTCATTGCAATCTGAGGAAGTTTGCAATGGAATTGCAGAAATGACCTGACTCGAGCTTAAGTGGTTGTTTATATTGCAGAAGCTCTCTTGAGAAAAAGCAAATTTAACCCAATTGTAAATGCACATTATTACAGAAATTATGGGTCAACTAATGTGGAAAAAGTTATTATCACGCATTATTGCTTTTTCTGTTTTAGCCTGCACAGAGACCTCCATGGCAGACATTGTTTTCCTAGTTGACGGATCCTGGAGTATAGGAACTCAAAATTTTGAAAAGATTCAAGAGTTTCTCTATACATTGGTGGATGGATTCGATGTTGGAGAGGACAAAGTCCGGATAGGCCTCATTCAGTACAGCGAAAATCCTCACACAGAGTTTTTCTTGAATACTTTTCGTGATAAGAATGAAATCCTACAGAAAATCCAGCAGCTGCCTTACAAGGGAGGAGGCACGAGAACTGGACTGGGCCTGAAATTCATGCTGAACATGTTTTTTGTGGCATCAGCAGGAAGCAGGGCGTTGATGGGTGTGCCGCAGGTGGCCATTGTTATCACAGATGGGCAGTCCCAAGATAATGTGGATCTGCCTGCAAAGGCACTGAAAGAGCAGGGCATCATTGTGTACGCTATTGGTATCCGGGACGCCAAGGAGGAGGAGCTAAAGGAAATTGCCAGCCAGCCGGCTTCAGATTACGTGTACAATGTGGCCGACTTTAATGCCTTAAAGGAAATTTCACAGGCTGTCATCCGGGTTGTATGTACTAGGGTGGAAGAGGTATCCCGTGAAGTTTCTAAGGTCACAAAGTCATCCATAGGTATTGTATCCAGGAAGCCAAGAAGGTTGGAACTCAAAGATAGAACATTCTGTTTTAGTTCGGGCTCTTGGGTTTTTTCCTTTTGTTTAAATGTGTGTTATCTGGAATATCCCAATATGTTCTGCCCCTCTTGTAGATATGTTTCCTTTACCACCTTTGCTCTTAGCTGTGCTATAATCCTGCCATCATCCCAGTTCCTCCCACATCTACATTGGGGGTTTACACAAAATGCTGGAGAAACTCAGCGGGTGCAGCAGCATCTATGGAGCGAAGGAGATATGCAACGTTTCGGGCCGAAACCCTTCTTCAGCCTACATTCACACGTTAATTGGTGCATGGTTTTTTCCCCAGTGTCTCTTGAATGTGGGTTGTGTCTCAAGTGATATCAAAAGGTTGTTTAATTTCCCTGTCTTCTATCCTGGTGTAAAGATCATGGGAACAGAAGACAGACATTTAGACTCTCAAATCATTTGTGACATTTCATTAGGCCATGGCTGAACTGTATCTAAGTGCCATTTACTCATTTTGCTTTTACAAACATTAAAACAACAATACTGAGACCAAGGAACCGCGGATGTGGGAATCTTGAGCAAAATACGAAGTGCTGGAGAAACTCCTTTTGTGCCTTTATGCGGGATCAACAACGTCCAGTACAATCACAGCACAATTGCTGCCAGCCAAAGAGAGAAGTTATTGTATTGAGCAAAACACTAAGTGTTGGAGTAACTCAGTGGATTAGGCAGCATAGGTGGAGAGAATTGAGAAGAGACGTTTCAGGTTGACCCGAAGCGTCGACTGTCCATTCCTTCCACACATGCTGTCTGACCTGCTGAGTTACTCCAGCATTTTGTACCTTGCTTGAAACAAATATAACATATCAGTAATATCTTTTAGGTTTTCTGTTGCGCAGATATTTAATTTGGGTCTTGCTTTAATTTTAAGGTCATGCCCTTCCCACAACTGCAAGTAATTTATTTCTACCCTTTCTATTAAATACTTTAATGATCCAAATCACTACTCCTTTATTTCCAACACTCAGGGGAACAAGAGCTTTTTTTTCTTCCTTGTACTAACAGGGATACAATCATTGTTAGTTTATTGGCCAAGAGTCTTGCACCCTGGAGCATTAATCAAAATACATGAGTCTAAATACCTTGGCAGCAGCTGAAAACCTTAAATTCAAGAGATTAACTCAACCTTTTTTTTTAATTGCGAAAGTAACTTACTTATCAATGGCGAGGAGATCACCAAATTGGTGGAAAAACTCATTTAATTCCCTGACATTCATTGGGTAAGGAAATCTGTCATTCCCTGAATGCCCCTGAATTTACGAGATAGCCACAAGTCAACCACATTGGTCTGGAGTCACATTCTGGCTTAGCTTGAATGTGACTCCAGACCAATGTGGTTAACTTGTAGCTATCTCCTAAATTCAGGGGCAATTCTGAGTGGATAATAAATATTGACATGGCCGGTGGCTTTCACATCCTGTGAACTAAATAAGTAAGGAAGCAATTTAACTTTTCGAAAGCTATTATTAAGCTGGTAAATCCGCACAGAACTCTCTGTAAGATCAATAGCCCACAGATGAAGGATGAAGTCTGGAGACGGATAACAGTCCATCTTAACATGTGGCCCATCTCTGTTCAATGGTCATTGTAATCAAGGCAGAAGATACAAAAGAGGAAGGATTAACTTTGTTTTTTTATATGGCAACTGACCCTGGCATCAGGAAGATGCAAGTCACGCTAGATCATTACTTGTTCTGCATGCAGAAACGGCAAGGTTTCTGTGTAAAAGTAGCTGCCAATGGATTACATCTTCCACTCTACTGTTACAGTTTTCAGTAGTGTTCATAACGGTCATTCCAAGGCAGATGGTGCAGGATCTGGAGCAGTAGTAAGTGACTTCTTGTCACTTTGGCAAACCTCCTCTAATAAATGTCAAATAAAGCATGACAATAGACAATAGGTGCAGGAGTAGATCATTTGGCCCTTCTAGCCAGCACTGCCATTCACTGTGATCATGGCTGATCATCCACAATCAGTACCCTGTTCCTGCCCTCTTCCCATATCCCTTGACTCTGCTTTCTTTAAGAGCTCTATCCAACTCTCTCTTGAAAGCATCCAGAGAATTGGCCTCCACTGCCCCCTGAGGCAGAGAATTCCACAGATTCACAAACCTGATGAAAAAGTTTTTCCTCATCTCCGTTCTAAATGGCTTACCCCTTATTCTTAAACTCTGGCCCCTGGTTCTGGACTCCCCCAACATCGGGAACATGCTTCCTGCCTCTAGCATGTCCAAACCATTAATAATCTTAGATGTTTCAATAAGATCCCATCTCATCCTTCTAAATTCCAGAGTATACAAGCCCAGGCGCTCCATTCTATCCACATATGACAGTCCCGCCATCTCGGGAATTAACCTCATAACATGCTGAGAGGTATAAAAATCTTCCCACCTGAATAGATAACAGACATTAACGTCCCAGGTTAAATAACAAGGAATGTGCCGCGGATTAAATCCAAAACTATGTATTTAGAAGTTGGCCCAAGAGCAGTACTCACATTAATTGAACCTTGGTGTCCCAGCCTTGGTGTCCCATTCATTTGGTGAAATCCTGAGCAGGATGGGGGTGAATGATAATGATTGTAAAATGCAGACTGGAAGTATTCCTCAGGCTTTTGAAACACAATGATAATGAAAGTCCTTGAGTCAAGCAGGACGAACGGCTTTGATATTGAATATCAGCCACATGATCTACAATAGATGTTACGCTGCTCACCTGCACACTAGAAGCACCACATATTTAAGAAGCCTCAGAAATTCCAACTGATGCTTTTCAACCATTTCGATGCAGGGCATTGGGTCCCAGATTTACTCTACATGACGCTTCTTTTGTGCCCTTATATGGGATCAACAAAGTCCAGTTCTACTACAGCATAATTGCTGCCACCTTAGAGAGAAATTATGTGTTGAGCAAAGATCTGGAGTAATTCAGTGGATCAGGCAGCATAGGTGGAGAGAATTGAGAGGGAACGCTTCAGGTTGATCCAAAACTTTGCCTCCCTTGTCCCACTTTCAAGACCTAATTCACGACCTCTGCCAAGTTTTCCCTTGACTCATACTCGCCGCATGGTCGCCACGAGGTCGTAGGAGGTCGTAGGTAGGTCGTGATGCTAGTCCTACGTACTCGTGGCATCAAGTAGTTTGCAACGTTCTTTCTAGCCAGATAAAATATGTCCACGAGTAAAAAAAAAGGTCGGCATGGAAAATAATTGACACTTTTTACTCGTAGGTAGTTCGTAGGTTGGTCGCAGGCAGTCGGAGGTAATAGGTCAGGGGTGAAAAAAAGGGTCAGTAGAAAAAAAAGGTTATTTAAACAGCAGAACGTCACCTCTGTCACTGCAAGGCATGTTCATTCATAGCTGGGGAGTTTTTTGGAGATGACACCAAAAAGGCAGCAGTGCAGGGGGAGGGCACAACCCTAAAAAGACAGCCATGCAGGTGTTGCCCACCCAGGAGGAGGAGCGGCAGGAGGTGATAGTGCAGGAGGAGGTAGTCCTGCATGAGAGATCCCTGGAGGAGGAGACCAGGGTGGTAGTATATGTCCCCACCACCTCATTTGAAGGCAGCAAAGCAGCCCTTTCTCCTGTGTCTGACACAGCATTAGAGGCAGATGTCCCATTGGTGGCGAGGGAGGGATGGAGGAAGGTTATGCCCTACACCTTCACCAGGCAGCAGGAGGGGGAACTTGAGGAATGGTTCCATCAGAATGCCATCCTGTACGAAAAGGAAAATGAGGGGTACATGGAAGGGACAAGAATGGCATGCTTGCCATTTACTGCCCCACTTGTGTGCTTAAAGTTCCATCTTTTGTCAAAGCCCAGAGCCACCCTCTTCCACATCTAGTGTACTGGGACAGTCCATCACATCATCTCCATTCACCCATTGAGACCTCTTCGTGTGCTTCCTCTTCACCCTTGCTCTTCCCCTCTGCCTTTCTTAAAAGGCTGCTGAAGCAAAAGGGCTGCTGCAAACAGCAGTAAAACGTACATGGTCGAAGCCAGTCTTCAACATAGTCGAAGGAGGTCTTCTTCATAGTCATGGGAGGTCGTAGACATAGTCGTAGGAGGCCGTAGTTACCGCAACCTAGATTTTTTTAGGTTGTTTAAGGTCATCAGAGGTCGCGATTTAGGTCATGAAAGAGGGACAGGGGCTTAACTATTACTTCCGCAGACATTGGCTGACCTGCTGAGTTACTCCAGAACTTTGTATTTTGCTTGAAACAAAAATACCATATCAGTGATATCTTTGAAAATTTCTGTTGCCCTAATAAGTTTTTGAGATTATGCCCTTGTTCCACAACTGGAAATAATTTCTTAACACACATTGTATTAAATACTTCAATGAAGCAAAACATTTAAAATCTACTACTCCCTATTCCTAACACTCAGGGAAACTTGAGCTCTATTTATTCATCATGTACTAACAGGGATAAAATCATGGTTACTTTATTGGTTGAGAGCCTAGAATTTTGGAGCAGAAAGAGTCCTAATTTTGCCATATGATTTAAAGAAACTGAAAATCAAAACAAGTCTAAAGATGATGGATATCTGAATCAAAAACAGAAAGTGCAGGCTACGGAAAGAGAGAGTCAGAAAGGGAAAGATAATATTTTACTTTAATAACCCATATCAGAACTGGAAAAGTGAGATAATATTTTTTTTTTTTTCATTGTAGAGAGGGGGTTAAGAGCAAAATTAGGCCATTCGGACCATCATGTCTATTCCACCATTCAATCATGGCTGATCTATCTTTCCCTCTCAACCCCATTGTCCTGCCTTCTCCCCAAAACTGACACCCTCATTAATCAATCTTCACCTTAAAACTATCCATTGATGGACTCCATAGCCTTCTGTGGCAATGAATTCCACAGATTCACCACCATCTCACTAAAGAAATTCCTACTCAAATCCTTTCTAAATGAACGCCCTTTTATTATGAGGCTATGGCCTCTGGTCCGAGACTCTCCCAATACTGGATACATCCTCTCCACATCGACTCTATCCAGGCCTTTCACTACTTGGTAAGTTTCAATGAGATCCCCCTCATCCTTCTAAACCCCAGCGAGTACAGGCCCAATGCTTTCAAATGTTCATCATATGTTAATTGATTGTTGGAAGTGGAAGCTGTCTATTATGAGGATGTGAGATTGATACGGTGAAGTAGCGTTCTTTTGGACTGTTACAAATTTAGGAACTGTGTCTTTCAATGAACCAAAACATTAACCTTACACCACTTTATTCTAAGGCAGTATGATTCATAGAGTAGAGCAGAATGAATAAAGGTATGTTTGTAGATCTGTTGTCCAATTACATTTGGTAACAGAACATTTGGAAACAGAAAATGTCATTCATGTGTTCTCAGATTGCAGGGATGCCAAAGTCGCAGATATTGTCCTTCTGGTGGATGGTTCATCGAGCATAAAGAGCGAGAACTTTAAAAAAGTGAAGGAATTTCTACACACATTTGTTAATGGCCTGCACATTGCAAGAGACGGAATGAGGATTGGGTTAGTTCAGTACAGCAGTGGCCCAAGAACCGAGTTTTTCCTGAATCAACATCTGTCAAAGGACAGCATATTGAACTATCTCGAGAATATGTCCCAGAAGAAGGGTGGAACAAATTTGACGAATGCTCTGGAATTCCTGCAGAGTCAACATTTTGTTCCGACAGCTGGGAGTAGAGCAGAAGAAGGTGTGAAACAAATTGCCATTGTGATTACCGACGGAGGATCTGTCAGCAAGGCAACCGAGGTAGCTGCTCAGCTGAGAAGCAAAAGTGTTACAATTTATGTTGTCGGAGTTGAAGTCAAATCACCAAAGAAACTTTATGATATATCCAGCAGGCCACCTCAGAAATACGGCCACAAAGTTGAAAGTTTTAACATGCTATCAGAATTTTCAAAAACATTATTGGAGTCAGTGTGTGGGACAGTTATAGACCATATCCAAGGTTGGTACAACTGAAATGTCATTGTCATGGTGTTATTGAAAATATGCCCTTTGGTTCACTGCCTCTGTGCTAGCTATCAAGGACCTATCTATATAATCCCATTCGTCAACACTTGCCCTGTAGCCTTTGTTTCTTTTTTCATTTTTAACTAAGCCCTTGTCATCATTTTCCGTGAACCCACTGAACCCACTTCATCCATACTCACCCTTCCCAGTTTACTTTACAACTTCACACCTTTAACTTTGATAAACGGACCTATACTATTTAATTCTTTTTTCTTCTATATCCCCAAGGCCTCATGAAGCTCATCTCAATTATTAGACCCACATATTACACCCTGGACTCCATCTCGATCTATTATTGTCCTAGAATGATCTCTCTTTGGCCAAATACTTTTCTCATACCTTCTGAACCTTCTGAATTTTGTAGTCGGCAGGGCAGTACTCTGCATATCGCCAACTTGGACAATTTTACATTTTTATCAAGCCAATTAATCAAGCCAATTAACCTACAAACCTGTACGTCTTTGGAGTGTGGGAGGAAACCGAAGATCTCGGAGAAAACCCACGCAGATCACGGGGATAACGTACAAACTCCATACAGCAGCACCCGTAGTCGGGATCGAACCTGGGTCTCTGGCGCTGCATTTTGCTGTACTGCTGTGCCACTGTCACCGCCCCTCTTTCTCTCTTTAACAAAGCTACCGTTAAATAATTTGGAGGCCCATCTAAAGTCTTCAATTCTCTCTGATTCCTGCCCCATCTCAAACAAACCTTTAATATTCTAATGTGATATGCTTTAACTTTGGTACATATTTTCTCTTTTTTTCTCATGTGATGCAACACTCCCCAAATGAACACTTTCAAATTGATCTATAATATGGAATCTGACAGAAATATTCCTTTGGGATTCCAGTATGCTCTCCTCCTTCTTGCTATTCTCTTTCAACTTTTCATCTCCTCCACCTTTCCATCACCCAATCTCCTTCACTAACCAATCACCCCGCACTTTCTTCCATTTTCCCAGCAAAGGTTTATTTCTAGCAATGTTCCAACATTTTGAGATTTAAAAAATCAAGTCTGCAATTTATCCCATCAGATAAAGCATAAAAATAAGTTTAATTTGACACCTAATTCACTTTCATATCTTCAGTATTAAAAAAGTTATGGCCATTTTTATACTCTGAAATTAGCATCTTGTTCCCCTTTGCCTTTCCATTGACTTAAGACAAAAGCTGTGATCTAGGACAGTCAAAAGCCCATAACTTTCTTAAAAATTAAGTGAACTGAAAGAAATTTTATATTATAGAATATTATAGATTGAAGCATTCTGAAACAAATATGAAACAATATTACTTGGATGACATGAAATTAAAGCATATAATTAGTTAGTTACCTAATTGTAGCTAATTACAAAATTCAATTACTAGATCTAAACATCTATCCATTTCTTAAGAAAATATAAACATTTTTAAATTGCCTAAGTGTCCAAATAACATTCACACAATAATTCACATTATAACATGATTTTTAAATCTCATTTTCATGAATATATTTGCCAAATGAAAGGAATTTAGTGTTTCATTCCTGTAAATTAATGACCATTTAAATCAACTTGCGAGTGGGTTTTAGTGGAATGCGGTGGATTGGAACGTTGCAGTTTGCGGTGAAGTCGGCATGAAAAATACTGCCGGTTTATACATTTTTTTGGTCCCCATTTCGCAACATGAAAATGTGATTAAAGGCTTCCTAAAAACCAAGTTTTAATGTATAAATAAACTCTGCATTTTATTTTCTCCCCTACGTAAAATCCTTCCCGTTGTCGGCACTCACGGCTTTAGAAGATGATTTTTAAATTACTCTAGCTAATAAATAATCTAGCGTAATTTAAAAATACCTTCGTGAATGAAATGTCGGAGCGATTTTTCTTCAGCAGCGAAATCCCCTGACATGGATTGATTTGCCCAGTCTGTGGAAAAACGGCACTTTAAACACGCCCCCCCTCTGTAAGGCGCCAAAGTCACGCATACGGGCAGCGGCAGAACTGCAGCGCTGCTCAAGGTAAGTTTTGTAACATACCTATTATTTCCATCATTTTGCTGTCTAATCACTTCCACCATCTCTCCATTCACTTGCTTCCACAATTCCACCATTTATTTCTCCCCTGCCATTCACTTGTAGATCTTTCTTTATCCTGCTCCTACATACATCAAAATAGCTATCATTTTTGCCATGAAGTATTGCCTTTATAAGGGGAGCTAATGTAAGGGTTAGGATTTCAGAGCTCCCCAGATTTGATCCTTGAACTAATACATCCTATTATTTATTTTACAGCCTTTTCTATGCAATATGCCGATGTTGTTTTTCTAGTTGATGGTTCTCAGTATATGGGACTCTCCGGATTCAATCAGATCCGAAACTTCATCTTAAAAGCTGTTTCTCAACTTGAGATCGGGGTGGGCAAGTTCCAAGTTGGTCTCGCCCAATATGGTATGTCCACCCATTCTGACTTCTTACTGAATGCCTTCCAAACAAATGCAAAAGTGAGAAACTACATAAGGAATATTCGTAGGTCTGCATTTCGGGGGAGTCGTGGGCTCAGAACAGGCAATGCCATTGACTTCCTGAGCAACACCTTTTTCAATGAGTCCACTGGAAGTCGACAGGCTCAAGGATTTCCTCAGATTGCTGTAATAATTACTTCGGAATCTTCAAGGGATAATGTTATCCCGGCTGCCAGAGAGATAAGAAGCAAAGGGGTGAAGGTCATCTCCATTGGTGTGAAGAATTCTTCTCTTGATGAGCTGAAGGATATAGCCTTTCCCAGTAATCAATTTTATTTCCAGGTTGATGCTGGTGAAGCATTTGTTGAGTTATCCAATAAAATATCCAGCACCATCAAGATGACAGTACAAGAGGAATTTCAGTTCCGAGAGTCAAGTAGCCAAACAGGTATTGTTTGATTCGTCTGACAGTAGATATCCACCTTGTGCGTTTATCCAGTTCTGGTATTAATATCTTTCAATATTATTCTAACATTAAGACGTGCATTGTAAGTGCTGCCTCACTCCAACTGCCTGATAATAACAGAATGTACACATGAAAATGGTGCTCTGCTACTTGCCACCCATTACCATCTATTCCTCCTTCCAACATCATCTTTCCAGGGGAAAGGGCAATCAGGTGGCTTCTACTTACTAAACTTTTAATTTACTCCACTGCTCTTCTCCGTTACCCTCTACAATTGTAGATTTAGAAAGTTAATGGTTGCCATCTCCTGAGCTCACTCCTAGGGCTCCTTAAAGACTGAATTTAGGAAATACAGTAGATAGGTTATCAAAGAGCACAAGCTCAACTCTGTGTTGTAAGAACCTCTGCCACTTTGAATGAGTTCCAAGATACACAGCTAAAACTGTTGGTTATCTTGGACAGATGAGAATCCTACGACATTGTTATAAAATGCTGTTGATTGCCTGTTCAGTGCCTCAAATAAAAATTGGCCCCATTTTGTCCAATTATTACATCATGTCAGATGTTGTATATAGAGAAGAATGGTATATTGGTCTTTCATGGGTTGGTATTTACTCTCTCCTTGTTGAGTTTACCAGGTCCAGATACCTCTGTGGGAATATAGAATGGGACCATTTGCAGGTTGTGATGTGCTCCTTGGCAACTGGTCAGGTTCCCAGCTTCTGCATTTTATTTTAAAATTGAGGCCAACTGCCAAAGCCGAAAGATTTCTCAGGAGATGGCAAAAAACAGCTTTTAAAAGTTATGAACCTGACATGGAGTCAAAAACTGGAAATGTTAACTCTGTTCCTTTCCACAAATGCAGCCTGACCTGTTATTTCCAAAATGTCCTGTTTTTCTTTTTGATTTGCATGTTTTATGGCTCGGAACTGTTTAGAAACATAGAAACATAGAAATTAGGTGCAGGAGCAAGCCATTCGGCCCTTCGAGCCTGCACCGCCATTCAATATGATCATGGCTGATCATCCAACTAAGTATCCTGTACCTGCCTTCTCTCCATACCCCCTGATCCCTTCAGCCACAAGGGCCACATCCAACTCCCTCTTAAATATGGCCAACGAACTGGCCTCAATTACCTTCTGTGGCAGAGAATTCCACAGATTCACCACTCTCTGTGTGAAAAACGATTTTCTTATCTCGGTCCTAAAAGACTTCCCACTTATCCTTAAACTGTGACCCCTTGTCCTGGACTTCCCCAACATCGGGAACAATCTTCCTGCATCTAGCCTGTCCAACCCCTTAAGAATTTTGTAAGTCTCTATGAGATCACCCCTCAATCTTCTAAATTCCAGCGAGTACAAGCCGAGTCTATCCAGTCTTTCTTCATATGGAAGTCGTGCCATCCCAGTAATCAGTCTGGTTTAGAGAGATATGGGTCAATCATGGGAAATCGGGCAAGCTTAGATGGGGTATCTTGGTCAGCATGGGGTTGACCGAAGGGCCTGTTTCCATGCTGTACGACACTATTAGTTTTTGAAAGAGAAAGGCAAAATCGGGGAAGGTGTATGTGCCCCGTCAAAGAGTAATTTTCAACCAGAGACATCACATTGAGCTGGATTCTCAGCAGAACTTAAAGAATGGTAAGGCATCCTGTGTGATCGTCCTTTCCAAGTAGACAGTAACATATAGCTATGTATCCCCCCCTAACTTCAAC
Source organism: Okamejei kenojei (assembly GCA_035221665.1). Taxonomy (NCBI): domain Eukaryota; kingdom Metazoa; phylum Chordata; class Chondrichthyes; order Rajiformes; family Rajidae; genus Okamejei; species Okamejei kenojei. The sequence goes on from CM069132.1 coordinate 138,786,989, forward strand.
AGGGGAATTTTGAAGGAAAACAGGAGGTGATCCACAATCATTAAATTGACAACTTCTGGTCTTGTGACAGAATATACCTTATTTGAGGCTGACTGTAGGATGATAATGTCTTCATAAACTTAATTAAAGACTAAATGCTTGAATATTATAGTTAGAGTGAAGTTGATACAGTGCTGCTCTAATTTGCGTAACTTGTGTTTTGATGAAGAATTGGAACATTGGAATGTTGAACACACTTGTCATTCAGATACATGAGCGCACTCTTCTATTCAGTCATATCGTGCCTGATCTGCAACTTTTTTCCTTTCACACAACTTAATCTCATAGTTCACAAAAATATTATTTAACACAAGCTTTCAATCAATTATTTTATTTTTCAATTAACCTAATATTAACATCATAGCATGGAAGTTGCATTTCAAATGTTGGAATAAATGTTTTGACATCATCTGAACATGTTCCTTGTTGCTACACTCCAGTAGGCAAGGAAAAGATTTCTACCAATTAAACAATTCCTTTGATCATTTTAAGTGTCCACTGGAACAATCTTCTGAAGTTGAGGGAATATTTCCATAAACTCTGCAACCTGTCTCGTATTTTAATATATTGTTTGAAGAAAAGAACATCAATGTGTAAAGCTCTATATAAAGAGAGAGCTAGATATAGCTTTGGGCTAACGGAATCAAGGGATATGGGGAGAAAGCAGGAATGGGGTACTGATTTTGGATGATCAGCCATGATTATATTGAATGGCGGTGCTGGCTTGAAGGGCCCAATGGCCCACTCCTCCACCTATTGTCTATGTTTCTATGTTATTCACAATGTCACGATATCTCAGAGCCAACGAAGTGTTGCAGCTGTTGTGCAAAGCATAAACCAATTTGCTCGTAACACATTTTCCACAAAAAAAAAGATGAGCTAATGGCCAGATTGTAGAAAAGTCACATTGCTTGAGAGATAAATATTGACTATGGGGCCAGAGGGAATATCTTCTTCCTCTAATGTGACCCATGAGTCGCCTCTGAAAGCATAAGCAGTAACTAATTGACAACTAATTAGTTGCCTCTAAATAATTGTTGACATAGAACACAGGACAGTACAGGACAGCAATAGCCCTTTGGCCCACAATGTCTGTGTCGAGCATGATGCCAAGAGCGACCATTTCATTCAAAGTCATGTGCCTTTCCAAAAGTCTCTGAAATATTGCTATTGTATTTGACTCCACCACTATCTCCAGCAGCATATTCCAGGCACTCACCATCATCTGTTTAAAAAAAAACTTGCCACACACATCTCCTTTAAACTTTGTCACTCTCCCCTTAAAGCTATATCCTTTAGCATTTGATATTTCCATCCTCGGAAATAGTTTCTGTGCTATAGATTTGCTTCAACTCTTGACCTGAAGAATCATTTGTTTCCTCACAGCATGCCAGTCTGATTCAATCGCTGATATTATCTTCTTGGTAGACGGATCTGATAACATTGGGGCAATCAACTTTCAATTACTCAGAATTTTCCTCCATAATGTAATCTCTGGCCTGGACGTCAAAGCCGAAAAAGTTCACATTGGTTTGGTCCAGTACAACAAAGCGCCGACAGAAGAATTTTTTTTAGGAACTTATCGCCAGAAGAGTGAAATCCTGGAGCATGTCAGATCATTACCCTACTGGGGAGGAGGCAGAATGACGGGCAATGCCATCAACTTTGTATGGAGAAACTGCTTTACACCGCAGTCTGGCAGTCGTGCCACGAAAGGGATCCCACAAATTATGGTTTTGATCACAAGTGGTGAATCCCAGGATCAGGTGGAGGAGCAAGCAGAATCTCTGCGCCGTAAGGGCGTTATAGTTTATGCCTTGGGAATTGGAAATGCAAACGTAACTGAGTTGGAGAAAATTGCTTCATATCCTTCAGAAACATATGTTTCCAGCGTGAAAGACTTCATTCAGTTGTCACCTGCTACAGAGATACTACAGAAGAAGATTTGCTCTGAGATCAGCAGACAAATCTCAGTGATAGCGGTCGAAGAAGATGACCTTAAACAAGGTTAGTAGATGTTACAAATATTCCATAATTTTAACTCATAACTTAATATTGTTATTGACATTCTGCAGAGTGACTTCAGAGAACTCGGAAGAAGGCTGAAAAGCAGGACCTCCAGAGTAGTTATCTCCGGTTGGCTTCCAGTTCTTCGTGCTGGTGAGGGCAGGAACAGGGAGATAAAGGATCTGATTGTGTGCCTAAGGAACTGGTGTGGGAAGCTGGGATTTAGATTCTTAGACCACTGGGATATGTTTTGGGGGAAGGGTGAATTGTACAAAAAGGATGGGTTGCACCTTAACAGGAGGGGGATCAACATTCTGGCAGGCAGGTATGCCACGGCTACATGGGTGGGTTTAAACTGGAGATATAAGGATGGAGTTAAACGGAAAGAGAATATAAAATAAGTTAATACACCAGAATTAATGGGGCAGAAAGCTCTGGAAGGGATAGCAGAGTATGGCCAAGTGAAATAGGAATTGATGTGAAAGGTGAGGGAAGCAATGGATTAAAAGTATTATATATGAATGCACGGTATAAGAAATAAAGTGGATACGCTTGAGGCTCATAGAGTGCTATACAGCATGGAAACAGGCCCTTCTGCCCAACTTGTCCATGTTGAACATGTTGCTTAACTGAGCTAGTCTTACTTGGCTACACATGGTCCATATCCCTGCAAACCTTTCCTATCCATGTGCCCGTCTGCCTTAAACAGAAATTGGCAAGTATGATGTTGTGGGAATTACAGAGACATGGCGGCAAAAGGACCAGGGCTGGGAACTGAATATTCATGGATATATGTTCTATCAAAAAGACAGACAGGTGGGCAGAGGGGGTGGGGTAGCTCGGGGAGCCAGTGGATGTAGGATCCCTGGATTTTCAGAAAGCATTTGATAAGGTCCCACATAGGAGATTAATGGGCAAAATTGGTATCGGTGGTAGGGTTGTGACATGAATAGAAAATTGGCTGGCAGACAGGAAACAAAGACTAGGGATTAACGGGTCCCGTTCAGAATGGCAGGCAGTGACTAGTACGGTACCGCAAGGCTCGGTGCTGGGACCGCAGCTATTTACAATATATTTTAATGATTTAGATGACGGGATTAAGAGTAACATGAGTAAATCTGCAGATGACACAAAGCTGGGTGGCAGTATGTACTGTGAGGAGGATGCTATGAGGATGCAGGGTGACTTGGACAGGTTGGGTGAGTGGGCAGATGCATTGCAGATGCAGGTTAATGTGGATAAATTTGAGGTTATCCACTTTGGTTGCAAAAACAGGAAGGCAGATTATTATCTGAATGGTGTCAAATTGGGAAAAGGGGAAGTACAATGAGATCTGGTCCTTGTTCATCAGTCAATGAAAGTAAGCATGCAGGTACAGCAGGCAGTGATGAAAGCTAATGACATGTTGGCATTCATAACAAGAGGAGTTGAGTATTGGAGCAAAGAGGTCCTTCTGCAGTTGTACAGAGCCCTAGTGCGACCACACCTGGAGTATTGTGTGCAGTTTTGGTCTACAAATTTGAGGAAGGACATTCTTGCTATTGAGGGAGTGCAGCGTAAGTTCACAAGGTTAATTCCCGGGGTGGCGGGACTCTCATATGTGGATAGAATGGAGCGGTTAGGGTTGTATACTCTGGAATTTAGGATGAGAGGGGATCTTATTGAAACATATAAGATTATTGAAGGGTTGGACATGCTGGAAACAGTCCTGATGTTGGGGGAGTCCAGAACCAGGGGTCACTGTTTAAGAATGTGGAGTAGGCCATTTAGAACAGTGATGAGGAAAAACATTTTCACCCAGAGAGTTGTGAATCTGTGGAATTCTCTGCCTCAGAAGGCAGTGGAGGCCAATTCTCTGGATACTTTCATGAGAGAGTTAGATAGAGGTCATAGATAGCAGAATCAGGGGATATAGTGAGAAAGCTGGAATGGGGTACTGAATGTGGGATCATCCATGATCAGAGTGAATGGCGGTGCTGGCTAGAAGGGCCGAATGGCCTAGTCCTGCACCTATTGCCTATTGTCTATGTCCCGTATATGGAAATAACTTAAGCATAGATAAATATTCCAATAAATTTAAAATTGTGTCGCAGTTTCTTGCGATGCAGCATCTAGGATTTGACTATTGTTCCAGAGGCATGAGTTCAAATCCCTGCAACTCCAACCCAGTGCCACCACCAGGCCAATGGGCCTTTATCGCCAACTTGAAACTGACATTTTTAACAACTCTGAACTTGGAGGGTACAAAAATGTGGTGACTCTGGTGTAATGCCTCAGTGTAATCTGCTATCTTACACTAGAAATTGTATTGAATCCAGCATCAAGGAGGAAAGGTGCAAATAAGATTTACAAGAATGTTACCCGATCTGGAAGGTTTGAGTTATAATGAGAGGCCAAATAGTTTGGGTCTTTATTTCATTGGAGCAGAGGAGACTTCAGGGTGACTTTATAGAGGTACATAAAATCATTTGGGGCTTAAATAGGTTGACCAACCATGGTATTTTGCCCAGCATAAGTGAGTCAAAAACTAGAGAGCATCAGTTTAAAGTGAGAGGAGAAAGATTTAAAGGGACCTGAGGGGCAACTTTTTCAAGTGAGACCTATTCGAGAAGAAGACTAGCTCAGTTATGCTACATGTTCAACATGGACAAGCTGGGCAGAAGGGCCTGTTTCCATGCTGTATAGCACTCTATGAGAAGGGTACGATTACCAACGGGATCGTGCCTCTTAGTGCTGTGGAGTGACCAACCAAGAGATCAGATGCACCAATATTTGATGTTAAGCATGTTCTTGACGTGCATCCCAGTGCATGTCATACAAGTCAGGAATGTGCTGACTACCAGAACAAAGTATGTTATGTTCCCTTGATCTTGATCAGTTTCCAGCTGGGTAAGTTGGGTTGTATTTGCCCTTTATTGTGTCAGTTAGTTCTATTTTGTTTTAGCATTTATTCATGCACCATATGAAAAAGATATTTATGCAGTGCATGGTTAGAGTTTGGAATGAACAAGCCTAATAAGATGGTAAATTGAGATTCAATGGTTGCTCAAAAGGTAGATAAATAGGAGAAAACAAATTGCAAGGATCTGGGAAAATTATATAGTCGTGGTACTGAGTGTAATGTCCTTTGAAAGACAAGACATGGATCAGAAAAGCTAAGCTAATGTGTGAAACAAGTACCGTATTTCCCGGCAATGAAGACGCACCCCCATTTTGAGTTGCTACATTTTGAAAAAAGGCTGGCGGGACAGGATCAAGGGTTTGGTTTAGTCCAGGGGTCGGCCAGCTTTTTTGCATAGGGGCACGTGTTTTTCAATTAGTTTTCTGCAGTTTCCAGATCGCCTGCGTGCCCCGGGACTGGCTGTAGCGCCCAGGTCGCCTGCAAGCCCCGGGACTATCTAGTTCCCAAGTCGCTTGCGAGCCCCGGGACTAGCTGCAGTTCCCAAGTCGCCTGCGAGCCCCGGGACTAGCTGCAGTTCCCAAGTCGCTTGCGAGCCCCGGGACTAGCTGCAGTTCCCAAGTCGCCTGCGAGCCCCGGGACTAGCTGCAGTTCCCAGGTCGCCTGTGAACCCCGGGTCTAGCTGCAGTTCCCAAGTCGCTTGTGAGCCCCGGGACTAACTGCAGTTCCCAAGTCGCTTGTGAGCCCTGGGACTAGCTGCAGTTCCCAAGTCGCTTGTGAGCCCTGGGACTAGCTGCAGTTCCCAAGTCGCTTGTGAGCCCCGGGACTAACTGCAGTTCCGCTGTCTGGTTCCGGCTGCCGCTCGCTGCCACCTGAGTGAGTTGCTGGCATAATGCCCGATCCCCTCCTTCTCAACGCTCCTGCCCTTCCCGTAACTGTACCCCTGGCGGCCCAGCTGTGCTGATCCTGGCCAGACTCCCCACGTGCTGAGGGATAACCAAGTCTATTTTTCTTGGCTGACAATCTAACCTTCAGCCTCCAAGACACAGGTAAATTTTTGGGCCTTATTTTAGGGTAAAAAAAAGTGTCTTCATTGCCGGGAAATATGGTATTATCTTAACATCCATTGCCCCAAGTAAGCATCCAAATCCTGCTGTGTGCCATCATTGTTCTTCAGTACCTGATCCAATTCTTCTATTCCAGGCTGCATTCAGACTGAAGAAGCTGATATTTTTTTTCTCATTGATGGGTCATCCAGCATTTATTCTCTGCACTTCGAGGACGTGCGACGATTCCTGATCGAGGTCATTAATGTATTCAACATTGGTGCAGAACAAGTTCGTGTTGGGGTTGTCCAGTACGCAACAAACTCAAGAATTGAATTTGGAGTCACTCAATATACCAATAAAACTAGTTTGGAGGCTGCAATTAAAAAAATCTCTCAAATTACCGGAAATACCGGAACAGGCCTTGCGTTACGCCACATGAAAGATCACTTCAGGGAAGCAGCAAGAAGTCGCCGAAGTACTGTGCCACGCTATCTGATCACCATCACCGATGGAGATTCAGATGATGATGTAGAAATTCCTGCTAGAGAGTTAATGCAGCAAGGAATAACTACTTTTGCTATAGGAGTCGGTCAGGCAATTGAATCTGAACTTCAACTGATTGGTGGAACCAAAGAAAGAGTTTATTACGTCAATAACTTTGATGCATTAAAATTTCTGAAGAATCGCGTAGTCCGGCAAATATGCTCACCAAAAGGTAAATTTTGCAATGGATTTCAAAACGCTACTAACTGGTTTTGAAAATATATTTGTCATTGTTCATTTCTGGTATCTCCTTTATTTTCACAGTGAGATATGTGCAATATAGAGCAATTCATGGCTGTAAATTTTCATTAGGGCACAATGTAAAATGGGCTTTGTAAAGAATGAGTATTTATAATTGACAATTAGTTGTTGCAAAAAATATAAAACTGAGCAATGGTCTTGAAACACCTTAGTATGCATGGATCTAGATCTTTACTTTGACTAAATAATTAATAATTGTATTCTATTATTTATTTTATGCATTCGTAAAAGTAATAAAATCAGAATAAAGAAGGAAAATGTTGAGACCTTGGAAAAGTTTTGATTTTAATCAATTGTATTAAGTGGGTGGATGGAGTAAAGTGTCCCAAACAATCCACCACCCACCTACATAGTTCACTACATTTGCCTGGTCCCTCACTGACCTTATCAGACACCTCACAACCCACAGAATTGTAGAGAAAATAAGTCATCCTGACACTGAGAGATTGCATAAGAAGATAATGAGCAATAACAAATTGGCACTGGCATTATGATATTTTGTTGTTATTTCCATTGAGATCATTGGAAGGGATGTCTTACTATAGTTATTTTATTTTAACATCAATGTTTATTGAACAGTTATATTTTGCTGAGAAAAGTTGAGAGGTGGAAGGGTAAATTATTGATTTTAGGCTGGAGACTCATAGTCTTCCATAGTTCATAAGTTCATAAGTGATAGGAGAAGATTTAGGCCATTCGGCCCATCTGCCATTCAATCATGGCTGATCCATCTTTCCCTCTCAACACCATATTCCTGTTTTCTCCCCGTGATCCCTGACACCCGTATCAATCACGAATTTATCAATCTCTGCCTTAAAAATATCCATTGACTTGGCCTCCACAGCCTTCTGTCACTTCAAGTTCAAGGATTGTAAACTGTTAAAATAAATCAAATCATAAGGTAGGATCGTGCTATCTGACATCATATATAGGAATTGCAGAAATTAACATAAAGAACTCATGATTCTCAAAGGTCTGTCCAACTTGAAGTTTCTTTGTGCCTGAATCTGGTCTAGATATTTTGATTAGCAACATTGTATTGTCGTTGTACCAGTCATGTATAAGGATGGTAAAATATGAGCATAATAGAAGTCACCAAATTTCAATTGTTTCTCTCTCCCAGCCTGCAGTAAATTGGGCCACACTGACATCGTCTTCCTAATTGATGGATCGGGAAGCATAGGCGTGACAGAATTTGTACAAATGAAAGACTTTATGATTAACATTGTTGACAAGATGACTACTGGACCTGACCATGTGCGCATAGGTTTAATACAATTTTCCTCAGACCCTAAACTAGAGTTTCCTCTTAGTGAATATCCATTGGAAGAATTACATGAGCTGATTCGTAAAATGAAACAGTTGGATGAACGCACTGAGACTGGCAAAGCCCTGAACTTTGCAGCAGACTACTTTGATAAATTGACAATGAGTCAGACAGGTGCCTCCCGGTATCTCATCGTGGTCACTGATGGAGAGTCACAGGATGGGGTCCTGATACCAGCGAAAAATGTCAGGGATAAACAAGTCACAGTGTTAGCTGTGGGTATTCGTAAAGCCAACACTACTCAACTTGAGGAAATTGGAGGAGCTCGTGATAAGGTTTACTACATCGAAAAGTTTGACCTGTTGAAAGATCTGGAAGATCTAATATCCTGGCAGATCTGTATTGCTCCTGATGGGAAGTTTGGTAAGCTGATTTAACTTATTCTTAGAGAAAGGCAAAAAGCTAACTATAAGATTTCCTTAATTAAAAAAATATCAACAAATTCATTAATTTGTGGTCAAAACCCATTCCCAATTACAAGCATTCACGACAAAATGGATAGAAAGAGATGGGTAATTGTAGGTATGTTACAAAACTTACCTTTAGCGGCGCTGCAGTTCTGTCACTGGCCGTGTGCGCGACTTTGGCGCCTTTGAGGGGTGGGGCGGGGTTAAAATGCGGTTTTCCCCTGCCTTCCGGAGTTATATTTTTTCGGGGTGCAAGCTTTTGCTAAAGATTCATTCCGACTGCCGGTATGTGAATTATTATTTTTTTAATTGCCCGACAATTTCAGCGCTGGAGTAAAATAAAAATTAGCTTCTAATGCCGTGAACGCCGACAACGGGGACGGATTTTACATAGGGGACAGGTAAAGGAAAGCTGTTTATTTTTACATATAAACTTGCTTGTTAAGATGACCTTAATCAAACTTTCATGTTGCGAAACGGTGATTTATTCCCCATACGAACCGGCAGTATTTTTCCTGCCGATATGGGGTTTAAATTCACCGCAACTGCAACGTTCCAATCCATTGCGTTCCATAAAATCCCACTTGCAAGATGATTTAAATGGCCATTAATTTACGGGCATTAAACACTAAATTCCTTCAATTTGGCCCATAATTTCATGACAATGAGATTTAAAAATCATGTTATATTGTGAATTCTTGTGTGAATGTTATTTGGACACTTAGGCTTTTTAAGAAATGTTAATATTTTCTTAAGAAATGGATAGATGATTAGATCCAGTAATTGAATTTTGTAATTAGCTACAATTGGATAACTAACTAATTAAATGCTTTAATTTCATGTCATCCAAGTAAGATTGTTTCATATTTGTTTCAGAATGTTTCAATCTATAATAACTGAAAATTTCTTTCAGTTCTCTTAATTTTTAAGGAAGTTACGAGCTTTTGACTGTCCTCGATCACAACCTTTGTGTTAAGTCAATGGAAAAGCAATAGGGAACAAGATGCTAATTTCCGAGTATGAAAATGACCATAACCTTTTTAATACTGAAGATATGAAAGTGAATTAGGTGTCAAATTAAACTTATTTTTATGCTTTATCTGATGGGATAAATTGCAGACTAGATTTTTAAAATCTCAAAATGTTGTAACATTGCTAGTAATTGGTAGAGGCTTCAATTCACACTGTTGTTGGAAATTTGTTTGGAGCAATATTCTTGAGTGGATGATTTGGGAGTGTTGGCAAAATCCATGCCTTGTATTCTCACCATTCCCTGCTGTCAGAGGGCAAGTGTTTCTAACATTACCTCATGGTGCTGACCAAGTATTCAAACCATTGCAAAGAGCCTAGCAACTTTTCAGTTTCAAAATGTGGATATTCATTATGATGTGAAGGTTGAACAACTGTTCCGTTACTGTTCTTTCTCCCCTCCAGACTGCCTGAAAATGAATGCAATGGATATTGTTTTTGTGATTGATGGATCAAGCGCCACACAACCAGATGCGTTTGAGCGTATGAAAAGTTTCATGATGACAATGGTGAACATTTCAATTGTCGCCTCTGACCATGTACAATTTGCTGCCATACTGTTCAATGAGAAAGCTGATGTCCAATTCCAACTGAACCAATTCAGGAACAAAAGGGAGATCCACAAAGCCATACTCCAAATGCAACCATTAGGAGGAACCGCAACCATTACACATGCTCTTAATCAGGCAAAACGGGTTTTAGCCACAGACGAAGGGGGCCGAAAAGCACAAGGTGCCTCACAGTTCATTGTAGTGTTGACTAATGTAGAAGCGAGAGATTTATTCCAACAACAATTGGTGGATGACTTTAGAAAGAGTGAAATTACTGTTATCACTGTGAGAATGCCCGGACGCAACGAAGCATTCCTGAGAATAGAAGGAGCCAATGAAAATGACTTGAGCTTTCAAAGTCCTGATGCCATGAATCAAATAATGAATAGTATCCTGCAGCAGATTTGTGAAAAAACAAAGCCAGGTAAGGGGGTATTTGTGTCTCTGGGTTGAACCAAAACTAACAGTATGAGTTAATTAAAACATCGTTATTGACCTGAGAAAACATTGCATTTTATATTGAGTTTGGTGCAATGGGGCTGGAGAGGTGAGGGTTAGAAATTGGGTGGTAATGTTAGCCAAACACAATCTTGGTTATCGCCTCGGCCAACACTGAGTCGGAGGTGATCTTGAAAAACATAAGGGCCTGTCCCACTTGGCATTTTTTTCGGCGACTGTCGGCGTCATATTAGGGTCGCTAAAAGATTTAGAACATTTCAAATTCCAGCGGCGACAAAAAAAAATGTTGCGACGTTTGAAAAAACACAGCGCGTCAATACGTCATCACGCCGTGCCACGGTGCATCACTGCCGCGTCATGCCACATCACGCCGCGACTTTTTTGGTGACCTGATACGTCAGTCAATGATGCTGGCAGTTGCTGAAAAAATTGCCAAGTGGAACAGGCCCTTTACCTCATCCCATCCCACTTCACAAACAAAGTAATCTAGCACATAACATTTGTTACTGACAGATACAGTGACTTCTGTATGGGAAGAGTCAAACATAACTTGCTGAACCTTTTACTTGGTCTACAAGAACACTGAACTTTCAGTTTCCTGTCATTTTAAATCTCAACCCTTCTCCCAATCTGGCCTTTCTGGCCTTGCCCCCTGTGCTGTTCCTGTGGGGAAAAAAATGTTTCTGTTACATTGCAGTTTTCAATATTGAACTCAGCAATGTCAGCCTTCCAATCTTTTATCTTATATTTCCAGCATCCAGTTGCGTTCCTTTCTCATTTTCCACCTTGGACTGCTTCACAGCTTGGCGAGGCTATTGCTCTGCCCAAGACTGCAAGAGGCTCATGCAATCAAGGACAACTTACAATTTCATTCTTCACATTCATTCTCTCCTCTCCGATTGACCAGAAGGAACAAATATTTGAAAATACATACCACCAGCTTCAAGAAAGCTTTTTCTCTGCCGTTATCACCCTCTTGAACAGACCTCTCATATCTCAGGGATGTATTTATTTTTTCATCATCTATCTTGTTGCAGCCCTTGCACTGTTTTAAAAATCTGTGATTTCTTTGTAGCTATAACACTATACTCTTCATTTTATTTTCTTTCTCTTTTTTTGTTGTACTGTAGAAACAAAGAACTGCATATACAGATTAATACATAAAGGGCTGGATTAAACTCAACAGGTCAGGCAGCATCTATCCAATTGTACTGCCATAATGTGACTGATAGCATGCAAAACGAAGTTTTTCAATATATATCCTTGTGCAAATTAATTGAATCAAGCATATACACAGATATAACAAGTCGATATACATGTTGTAGGTCTACCTTTCATTCATCATCATCATCGCACCATTTAATCCCATTGCCACTGCTGAATTATGGGCTCAACGAGCTTCTGTCTCAAACAAGAGGAATCGAATATAGGAGCAAAGAGGACCTTTTGCAGTTGTACAGAGCCCTAGTGAGACCACACCTGGAGTATTGTGTGCAGTTTTGGTCCCATAATTTGAGGCAGGACATTCTTGCTATTGAGGGAGTGCAGCGTAGGTTTACAAGGTTAATTCCTGGGATGGCGGGACTGTCATATGCTGAGAGACTGGAGCAGCTGGGCTTGTACACTCTGGAGTTTAGAAGGATGAGAGGATATCTCATTGAACCATAATAAGATTGTTAAGGGTATGGACACGCTAGAGGCAGGAAACATGTTCCCGATGTTGGGGGAGTCCAGAACCAGGGGCCACAGTTTAAGAATAAGGAGTCAGTCATTTAGAACGGAGATGAGGAAACACTTTTTCTCACAGAGAGTGGTGAGTCTGTGGAATTCTCTGCCCCAGAGGGTGGTGGAGGCAGGTTCTCTGGATGTTTTCAAGAGTGAGCTAGATAGGGCTCTTAAAAATAGTGGAGTCAGGGGATATGGGGAGAAGGCAGGAACGGGGTACTGATTGGGGATGATCAGCCATGATCACATTGAATGGCGGTGCTGGCTCAAAGGGCCGAATGGCCTATTCCTCCACCTATTGTCTATTGTCTGTCTCATGGTACAATCCTTTCCTTTCTGCCTCACCTTGATAATTGACCACAAATTCTCAGTCAGATTCAGGTCAGGCAAACTCCCAGATCTGCCATGTATCCCCTTTCTGCTATGCCATGGTGCAAGTTCTTGCTGGGATATCCCAGATTCATCTGGAAAAGTCTTCGCCATCTCTGGCAAAACTCTTCCCAGCAATACATTGATGTATTGCAGCAATCTCAAGTCAAGTGTGTTTTATTGTCATATGTCCCAAAACGGAACAATGAAATTCTTGCTTGCAGCTACACAACAGATATGTAAACCTAGTACTCAGTAGACACCTTCATAAGCAACAAAAAGAAGTTCAATATATTACAAAAACAAACAAACAATATAGTGCAAGATAAAAACAATTTCCCCCAAGTCCCTAGTGCAATCAAGGCAGTTTGTGGATCAGAGATTAGTTGGAGTTTGTAGTGTTCAATAGCCTGATTGTTGTTGTGAAGAAGCTGCTCCTGAACCTGGACATTACAGTTTTCAGGCCCCAATACCTTCTCATCATTCGATCAACTGGGTGCAGCAGACCAATACCATAGCAGTTGAAATAACCACAGAACATCTTTTCAGGATGTTTGACAAACTCGCTGTTGTGGCATTTTCTCACCGGCTCTCCCACTAATCACCGAACATGTGTAGGAACTGCAGATGCTGTTTTAAACCGAAAATAGACACAAAATGCTAAAGTAACTCAACGAGCCAGGCAGCATCTCAGGAGAGAACATTTCAGGCCAAGACCCTTCTTCAGTCTGTGACCACGAGGAAGGTTGTGATCTTTGTTTGCCTCCTTGGAGTGATATCCACTTCGTGAATTCTTTGATACCCATTTTATGAATTGCTTGACGAGTTCCTCACAAATGATAATAAAACAATAGGCAGATGATGCAATGCTGATGCATTACTTGGGTATAGAGAACATAGAACAGTACAGCACAAGAACAGGCCCCTTTGCCCACCATGCCTGTGCCGAACATTATGCCAAGACCAATTCTTATCTGCCTGCATATAGTCCATATCCCTCCATTTCTCACATCACAAAAATCTCTTAAATGCTACTATCATATCTGCCTTAACCACCACTGACGTGGCACTATCGGCCCTACACGATGTGCTGTGTCGATACCAAAACAAGAACCCGGATGCGGCTATGATGGTGGCTGGAGATTTTAATAAATCAAATCTCAAGAAGGTCATGCCGAACTTCTACCAACACATCACGTGTGCCACCAGGGGGGAAAGGACATTGGACCACAGTTATACACCATTACGGAAGGGCTACAAGGCCATTTCACTCCCTCCCCTAGGAAAATCTGACCACGCTGCCATTTTCCTGCTGCCGGAGTATAAACAGAGGATAGTTTGGGAAGTGGTAGAGACAAGGGATGTAAAGCGGTGGTCCGACCAGTCAGAGGCCATGCTGCAAGATGCACTGAGCGATGTCGACTGGAATATGTTCCAAGCAAGTTCCAGCGACGTCAGTGAGTTCGCGGAAGCAGTCACGGCCTTCATTGCAACAATAACCGACAACATCATCCCCACGGTAAGGGTTAGCATTTTTCCTAATCAATAACCCTGGGTAGACAGGTCCGTTCGTGTTGCCTTGAATGCTCGCACCGCTGCTTACAACTCTGGCCTGGCATCAGGAAACATGGACGTCTACAAGGTAGAGGCCTACCGACCGCGAAGGGCGGTGAAGGACGCAAAAAGGAGGTACAGGGACGAGATGGAATCACAGATGGAGCAGCAGGACACCAGACTCCTGTGGCAGGGGCTACGGACTGTAACCAACTACCGGAGCACCCCACCCTCATCCGCATGTGCCGGCACCTTTCTAGCTGATGGCCTGAACTCTTTTTACGCTCGGTTCGAGATGGGCAACACCACCCCAGGTCTGCCGACTATCGACAATACCACCAGCGGGCTGGCTAACGAAGCTGATGGGAGGAATGAGCACACATTCTCGCTGTCCGAGCACGATGTGAGGAGGGCTCTGACACGGGTGAACACGAGGAAAGCTGCAGGTCCTGATGACATCTCGGGGCGAATACTTAAGTCCTGTGCTACACAGCTAGCTCCGGTGCTCACTACAATATTCAACCTCTCCCTGGACAAGTCCATAGTCCCTGCCTGTTTCAAAAAATCTACCATTGTACCTGTTCCAAAGAATGCCTCCCCAGCCTGTCTGAATGACTACCGTCCGGTGGCCCTCACCTCGGTAGTCATGAAATGCTTTGAGAGGCTGGTGAAGAAACACATCTGCGCCTTCCTCCCTCGCAACATGGACCCGTTACAATTTGCATACCGTCCGAACAGATCCACAGACAATGTCTCCCAGGTTTCGCACACCGCTCTCTCCCATCTTGACAGCCAGAAGGGGGGCAACGTGAGGATGCTGTTCATAGACTTCAGTTCAGCCTTCAACACGATAGTCCTCACCAGACTGGCCGCGAAGCTACTGGATTTAGGGCTCAACACCCCCCTGTGTGCCTGGGTCCTGGACTTTCTCACCGCCAGGCCCCGGTAGTCAATATGGGAGGGAATACATCAAAGTCACAGGATCACAGGATCCCCCCAGGGTTGCGCCCTCAGCTACTCCCTGTAGCTATTGTACTCCCTGTACACACATGACTGTGCGGCTAGGTTCAGCTCCAACTCGATAATCAAGTTTGCTGATGACACTGTGGTGGTGGGCCTGATCTTAGACAACGATGAGAAGGCCTACCGGGAGGAGGTGGTTGATCTGGCACTCTGGTGTCAGGACAACAGCCTCCTCTTGAACATCAAAAAAACTAAGGAGCTGATCGTGGACTTTAGGAGGACACATCATCCGAGGACGTACACACCATTGAGGATAAATGGGGATACTGTGGATAGGGTGAGCTGTTTTAAATACCTGGGAGTCCACATCTCTGAGGATATGAGTAAGGCAAGGCAGCGCCTTTACCACCTCAGGCAATTGAGGAAATTCAGAGTGTCTCCGAGGATCCTCCAGTGCTTCTACTCAGCGGCTGTGGAAAGCATCTTGTCCGGAAACATTACAATCTGGTTTGGTAATTACTCTGCCCAGGACAAGAAGGCTCTGCAGAGAGTAGTGCGTTCGGCCGAACGCACTATGGGAACTTCACTCGCCCCTCTGCAGGAACTATACATCAGGAGGTGCAACTCCAGAGCCAATAAGATAATGGGAGACCCCTTCCACCCCTGCAATGGACTGTTCCAGCTGCTACGGTCAGGCAAACGCCTCCGTTGCCATGCTGTGAGAACGGAGAGGATGAGAAGGAGTTTCTTCCCAGAGGCCATTCGGACTGTAAACTCCTATCTCACCAGGGACTAACTCTACTAACCTACTGTACCACAATACCGCCCAAAATACTTAATATGAAAAAGAACATGTGATTCTGTTTGTAGTTTGTTGGTTGTTTGTTTGTTTGTTTTTTGCACAAAGTCCGCAGCACTGCCACTTTTCATTTCACTGCACATCCCGTATGTGTATGTGACAAATAAACTTGACTTGACTTGACTTGACATTGCCGGCAGTGCATTCCATGCATTTAAGGTGTAAGATTGTCATTTTGTGTCTAATTTATTTTGAATGTAAACAATTTAAAATATGGTGGACATAGAGATTCACCATGTGAACAACAGCAAAATCAGCCCACGATTCAATTAGTTTTCCCAAGGATCTATCTCAGCACGTGACAATAATAAACCAATATCAATATTTAAGATGTTATTGATCTTCTCCTATTTACGTTTCCTTCAGTCAAGACTTTACCACTTTCTCTCGGACAGCATCCATTTTTCACAGATTTTTGCTTTTTTCTCTCCTCTTCCTCTGCAACGTGAGTTCATTTCTGCTATATTGCAGTTGCCATGAGAAGCCATCAACCTGAAGCATTATTTCTATTTCTTTCTTCATAAATGCTGCCTGACCTGCAAATTAACAGTGGGATGAGGACATTGTCAGAGTGGGAAATGGGAGATAAAGGATGAAAATTCTGCATTCAGAATGTTTTCTTGATTTCACCATGGATTGTGCATAGCGGGCAGATTGTATTGACACTGTCTGCAGTCATCGATAGAGGCTATTTTCCAAAGGGTGGGAGAAACCATGAAATAATTTGTGGAACATAAGTCAGAAACTTGCATGAGGGTTGTAGATAGGGGAAGGGTGGAAGTGTATTGCAGTCTGCCATAAATCTAAAAATAGTTTTTCTTTTCTTTGATAGATTGTAAACTTCAGGCAGCAGATATTGTTTTTCTCGTGGATGGATCAGGGAGTATTAGTACTACAAACTTTGGACTCATGAAATCTTTTCTGAAAAACGTGATTAATGTTTTTCCTGTCGACCCGAATAAATTCCAGTTTGGTCTGGCGCAGTTCAGTACAGGTTACCAAAAGGTCGTCGAATTAAAAGATTTTGCAACGAAAATTCCTTTGCTGAGGAAAATTGGAGAAATGAACCAAACGAATGGAAATACCAATATTGGAATGGCTCTAAGAGAGACGGCTGCCTTGTTCACAATAAAAGCAGGTAGTCGGAAATCATCTGGAGTTCCCCAAAACCTGTTAGTGGTCACGGATGGGAAGTCAACAGATCATGATGTGGTTGCCTCAGCTGAAAAGATTAGACAAGATAATATAAACATATTGGCTGTTGGTATAGGAGACGCAAGTATAAACCAACTTTTACAAATCTCAGGGTTGAGAGAAAACATATTTTTTGAAAATAATTTTGAAGGTCTGGACAAGATCAAAAGAAGGGTCATCCGCAGTGTCTGTACGTCAAAAGCAGGTGAGTGAAGGGTTATTTATCTTCCTTTTAATTTAGTTGGTTAAGATTTATCACAGACTGTATATTAATTGTCAGAATTATTTAAAAATCATTTCTTTAGTTTTTCAAAACAATGTTTTCGAAATTGACAACGACAATGTAATTATAGTTATAAATGCTGGGCAGGCTAGGACTTTATTCCTTGGAGTGCAGGAGATGGAGAGGTGATCATATAGAGATATATAAAATCATGAGGGGAATAGGAGCTAGGGTAAATGCACAGAATCTTTTTCCCAGGTTAGGGGAATCAAGAAATAGAGGATGAAGGTTTAATTTGAGTGGAAAGATTTAGAAACATAGAAACATAGAAAATAGGTGCAGGAGTAGGCCATTCGGCCCTTTGAGCCTGCACCGCCATTCAATATGATCATGGCTGATCATCCAACTCAGTATCCCTTACCTGCCTTCTCTGCATACCCCCTGATCCCTTTAGCCACAAGGGCCACATCTAACTCCCTCTTAAATATAGCCAACAAACAGGCCTCAACTACCTTCCGTGGCAGAGAATTTCAGAGATTCACCACTCTCTGTGTGAAAAATGTTTTTCTCATCTCGGTCCTAAAAGATTTCCCCCTTATCCTTAAACTGTGACCCCTTGTCCTGGACTTCCCCAATATCGGGAACAATCTTCCTGCATCTAGCCTGTCCAACTCCTTAATAATTTTGTAAGTTTCTATAAGATCCCCCCTTAATCTTCTAAATTCTATCGAGTACAAGTCGAGTCTATCCAGTCTTTCTTCATATGAAAGTCCTGACATCCCAGGAATCAGTCTGGTGAACCTTCTCTGTACTCCCTCTATCGCAAGAATGAATTTACTCGGAACCTGAAGGGCAGCTTTTTCACAGAAAGGATGGTGGAGCTGCCAGAGGAAGTAGTCGAGGCAGGTACAATTACAACATCTAAAGACGTGGACAAGTAGATGGATAGAAAAGGTTTAGAGCGATATTGGCCAAAAGTGGGGAAATTGACTTATTTAGGGTATCTTGCTCGGCATGGACAAGTTGGGTTGAAGGGACTGTTTCTATGCTGTATGATCCAATTAATGCAAGAATAGTATCTAAATACCCAGCAATCTCAAGAGGTGATGAATAAATAGCCATTTGAAACGGTGAATAACTTACACAGAAAGAGCAGGAACAACGCATTCAAAGACATTATGAAGTCTTGGTTCTGCATCTCAACCTTTAATGGATATTTCATCCACAAAGCTACATATTACTTTGTGTCAGTCTAAAGAGTCTAATAACTTAGTTGGGAGTCCGATCTGCCTGCTTTTTCAAAATGATTGAGAGAGGTATATATTTTCAAGTAAAATCTGGAGTAAAAGAAAACAATATTGCAAATAAATTGCTTGATACCTCAAATCATAATATAATCTTTTGATATTAGACGCATTTGAGACTATTGCAAGAGTAAAAACAATGCCGACTGTGCTGGTACATGTGTGTGAGCAGCTTCTGCTTTCTTCCAGATTGCATCATTGATGTTGCCATTGGAATAGATGTCAGTAGTCACGTACAATTTCTGACGACACCTGGCAGTCTGCTGAACCTGCAGAAGCATCTGAATGGCATCATTGATAGAATGTTGAATCTTCACAACATCAGCTGCAAGGGAGGTCACAGTCTCAACATGAGGGTTGACTTTCACAAGTCCAACATGGATACAGAGTTTGACTTTAAAAGCATTGATTCCAGAGGAGAATTACCGTTGCAGAGTCGAGTTACTTTGACTGCTGATTATCTGCTGTCATTTTTAAAAAAATTTAAGATTCACTCGGAAAAGCATTGGAAGGTAACATTTGATAATGTTATATGTGCCATAATCTATCGATTTCTCTTTTGAAAAAAAGTTGTTCAGAATCCACAGCGTGGAAACAGGCCCTTCAGCCCAATTTGCCCACACCGGCCAATAGGTCTATACTATCTATACTAGGTCTATACTATACTATCAGGTCCCATCCATACTAGTCCCACCTACCTCCGTTTGGCCCATATCTCTCTAAACCTGTCCTATCGATATATATGTCTAAATGTTTCTTAAACTTTGCGAGAGTACCTGCCTCAACTACTTTCTCTGGCAGCTCGTACCATACACCTATCAACCTTTACCTGAAAAAAATGACCCCTCAGATTCTTATTAAATCTTTCTCCCCGCACTTTAAACCTATGTCCTCTGGTTCTTGATTCCCCTACGCTGGGCAAGAGACTCTGTGCGTCTACCCGATCTATTCCTCTCATGATTTTATACACCTCTGTAAGATCACCCCTCATCCTCTTGTGCAGCAAGGAATAGAGTCCCAGCCTACTCAACCTCCCCCTATATTCCCTCAAGTCCTGGCAAGATCCTCGTAAATCTTCTCAGCACTCTTTCCAGCGTGACAACATCTTTCCTCTAACATGGTGCCCACAACTGAACCCAATCCTATCAATGTGGTCTCACCAACGTCTTATACAACTGGAACATGACCTCCCAACTTCTATACTCAATGCTCAGACTGATGAATGTCAATGTGCCAAAACCCATTTTTACCACCCTATCTACCTGTGATGCCACCTTCAATGAACTATGCTCCTGTTCTCCGAGATGCCTCTGCTCTACAACACTCCCAGAGGCCACCATTCACTGTGTGGGTTCTGCCCATTTAATGCTCCAAAAATGCAATAGCTTGCATCTCTCTGCATTAAATTCTATCAACCATTCCTCAGCCCACCTGCCTAACCGATCAAGATCCCGCTGCAAATTTTGACAAACATCTTCACTATCTACAATACCACCCACTTTAATGTCATCTGCAATCTTGCTAACCATGCCATGCACGGTCTTATCCAAATCATTTATATTGATGACAAACAGCAATGGGCCTAGCGCCAAACCCTGAGGCACACCACTAGACAAAGGCCTCAGGTCCAAAAAGCAGCCGTCCACCTTCACCTATTGCTTCCTTCAATGAAACCAATTTTCTATCCATTCAGCTATCGCTTTTTGAATCCCATGGGATCTAACCTTCCAGAGCAGCCTACCATGCAGAACCTTGTCAAATGCGTTACTAAAATCCATATATACAATGCCAACAGTTCTGGCTTCATCGATCTTTTTGGTCACATCAACAAAAAACACAATCAGGTTTGTGAGACATGACCTCCCATGTACAAAACCTTGATGACTATCCCTAATTAGCCTTTGTCCATCTAAGTGCACGTCTATTCCATCCCTCAGAATGATCTCCAGTAACTTTCCGATCGCAGATGTTAAGCTCACTGGCCTATAGTTCCTTTTCCCAATAGGCCTTCTTGAATAGAAGCACAACACTTGCCTCCCTCCAGTCTTCTGGCACCTTGCCTGTATTTAATGACGACTCATAAATCTCAGCAAGAGCTCCTGCAATTTCCTCTCGAGCATCCCATAGTGTCCTTGGATATATCTAATCAAGCCCGGGAGATTTGTCTATCTTCATACACATCAGGACCTTCAGCATTTCTGTGACTGTAATACTGATTGCTCTCAGGAGACTTCCATCCCCCATCCTCCAGTCTTTCTCCACGGTAAAAACAGGGGAGAAATATTCATTGAGGACCTTTGCAATTTCATGTGACTCCACACAGAGTTGACTGCTTTGATTCCTGAGCGGCCCCACTCTCTAATCCTTTTTCCCTTTATGTGTTTCTAGAATCGCTTGAGATTATCCTTAATGCTATCTGCCAGAGCTGTCGCTGGTCCCCTTTTTACCCTCCAGGATTCCTTTTTTAGCTTTCTCCTTAGTTCCTGAAACTCCTCCAGTTCCCACTCCTCCACTTGATCCCAGTGTATTACTGTCCCATGCTCCTTCTTAGCATAGCATTCATAGCGAAAGAATTTGAGTATAGGAGCAGGGAGGTTCTACTGCAGTTGTACAGGGTCTTGGTGAGACCACACCTGGAGTATTGCGTACAGTTTTGGTCTCCAAATCTGAGGAAAGACATTCTTGCCATAGAGGGAGTACAGAGAACGTTCACCAGACTGATTCCTGGGATGTCAGGACTTTCATATGAAGAAAGACAGGCTAGATGCAGGAAGATTGTTCCCAATGTTGGGGAAGTCCAGAACAAGGGGTCACAGTTTAAGGATAAGGCGGAAATCTTTTAGGACCGAGATGAGAAAAACATTTTTCACACAGGGAGTGGTGAGTCTCTGGAATTATCTGCCGCAGAAGTTGAGGCCTGTTCATTGGCTATATTTAAGAGGGAGTTGGATGTGGCCCTTGTGGCTAAAGGGATCAGAGGGTATGGAGAGAAGGCAGGTACGGGATACTGACTTGGATGATCAGCCATGATTATATTGAATGGCGGTGCTAGCTCGAAGGGTCGAATGGCCTACTCCTGCACATATTTTCTATGTTTCTATGGTCCTAGACTAGGCACGTGCCGTCAGGGTAGGCAAGGTAGGCACTGCCTACCCTGACTAAAATTATAAAATGGTAACTATTAAATTATAAATAGTAAAGGCATGGGAGAATTATGCCTATCTAAGAGATCGATCTCTTAGGTAGGCATAATTCTCTATGCCTTTCATATGCAGTACTTGCAACACGCGAAAGTCTGTGCAGCCCACGTGCCCTTGGCGCTGCTTCAAGCCTTCATGACAAAGGGAACTTAAGGCAACTGATATTCTGCCTTTGCAGTACTGCGCATGTGCAGCAGCCTACCGCACAAGCGCAGCGCAAGATTCTTGGCGGCTTTTTAAAATACGGATTGTCATTATCTTAAGAGTATCTTAGGAAACAAAGAGGGAAGAATTGAGTTCATGTACCAATAATGTGGTAAGTAAATCTCTTGGTGCTATATGTTTTTAAATATCGTATTTCCCGGGGTGGGGGGTAAATTTGCGGGGAGGGCAGGAGCATTATGAAGGAGGGGATCTGGGATTGGGGATCATGCCAGTAACCCACTTGCGACGCTGCGGGCACGGAACCACCGCATTGTGGCTGGGGAGTGAATTAGCTGGGGTGGTTGCAAGCGGCCGCCGGGCCCGGACAGCCCCTTTTGCTGGCCCCCTCTCACCTCTGGCAGTGCTCTCCATCTGAAAACCTCTCTCTCCTGCCGCTCGCCGGCCTCACTCATGTCAGCCGCTTCCTGCAAATCCTTAAATTCCGACAGCGCGATCAAGGGACCAAATTAGGTGACTCGGCTTTCGGAATTTAAGGATTTGTGGCTGACATGAGCGAAACTGGTGAGCGGCTTGTGAGAGATGTTCAGACAGAGAGCACCGCCAGAGGTAAGCGGGCTGGCAGAAAGCGCTGAGGTCCCGGTGGCTGTTCGCAGCCACCCGAGCTACTTCCCTCCCCGGCCACAATGCAGCAGCGGTGAGTGAGCGAGTTACTGGCATGATCCCCGACCCCCTCCTTCTCAACACTCCTGTCCTCCCGCAACTTTACCCCTGGCCAGACTCTCCACACGCTGTAAAAGGAACTCTCCCCCCAATTGGTCCCTTGAACAAGTATTGTCATTCAATAAGATGACAACTGATTCAAGTTGTCCCTTTGTGCTTCCGTTTTTCCCACCATCTCTCCACCTGCCATCATCCTCCACCCCCCACCCATTCAGTAATTCAGAATAAAGGAGATTTGGAAGCTTAGGGCAAATTGAATTGTTACTTATTTTTATTTTTTATTTTCACGGAGAGGAGAACAATCTGCGCATGCGCGGTTTAAGATTTTTTTTTACAAGCCGACTGACTGCCGACCCCGTGTAATTACTCATGGCACGTGCCTGTCCTCGACTCTCTCACCAGTCGAAATGTCCTTTCCAAGTCCACTCTATCTTTGCCTGTTTTTGTTCTGTAAGTATGAATGAGGTCCCGCCTCAACCTTCTAAACTCCAGTGAGTAAAAGCCCAGTGCTATCAGATGCTCATCATATGCTAACCCACTCATTCCTGGAAGCATTCTTGCATACCTCCTCTGGACCCTCTCCAGAGCCAGCACATCCTTCCTCAAATACGCCCCCCCAAATTTTCTCATAGTACTCAAATGCGGCCTGACCATCGCCTTACAGCCTCAGCATTACATCTCTGTTTTTGTATTCCAGTCCTCTTGATATGAATGCCAGCATTGAATTTGCCTTCCTTACTACCAATTTGATTTGCAAATTAACTTTTAGGGAGTCCTGCACCAGCACTCCCAAGACACTTTGCACTTTGCACTGATTTCTGGATTCTCGCTCCATTTAGAAAATAATCTACGCCTTTATGCTAATTACCAAAATGCATGACTCCACACTTTGCTATACTGAATTTCATCTGCCACTTCTCTGCCCTCTCTCTTGATCTGTCCAAGTCCTTGCTTCCTCTACACTGCCTGCCCCTCCCTCTATCTTAGCATCATCTGCAAGCTTGGCCACAAAGCCTTCAATCCCCTTATCGAAATCATTAATATACAAAGTGAAGAGAAGCGGCCCCAGCACCGATCCTTGCGGAACTCCACTGGTCACTGGCAGCCAACCTGAAAAGCGCCTTTATTTCATCTCTTTATCTTCTGCCATCCAACCAACCCGCTATCTAAGCTACTATCTTCCCTTTTATACCATGGGCTCTCATCTTCCCTAGCAGCCTGACGTGTGGCGCCTTATCAAAGGCCTGAAAACCTAGGTAGACAACATCTACAACCTCCCCTCTGTCTGTCCTGCTATTAACTTCCTCAAAGAACTCCAGCTGATTCGTCAGGGAAGATCTTCCCTTCACAAAACCATGCTGACTTTGGCCTATTTTATCGTGAACTTCTAAGAACTCCGTAACCTCATCCTTTATAATTGACTCTAAAATCTTACCAACGTCAGGATAACCGGCCTATAGTTTCCACACTTCTGCTTTGCTCCCTTCTTGTACAGCGCGGTGATATTTGCATTATTCCAATAATGATATTTGCATTATTCCACTCCTAACTCTAGTGATTCTTGAAATATCACAACTAATGCCTCCACAATCTCTGAGGCCACCTCCTTCACCCTGGGGTGCAGTCCATCCGATCCAGGTGTTTTTTCCGCCGTCAGACCTTTCAGTTTTCCTAGCATCTTCTCCTAAATAATCGCCATTCCACTAACTTCCACCTCCTGACTCTGCTGCTTTCTTCCACTGTGCAGGCTGATGCAAAAAAGTTATTCAATTCCTCTGCCATTTCTTGATTTCCCGTAATCACTTCTCCTGCATCATTCTCCAATGGCCCAAAGTCCACTCTTGCCTCTTTTTTTACTCTTTTTATATCCGTAGACTATTGCTAAATTCTTTTATATTATTGCCAAGCTTACATTTGTACTTCATCTTTTGTTGTTTTTTAAAAACTTCCCAATCCTCTGACTTCCCACTAATCTTTGCAATGTTATATGCCTTCTCTTTTGCTTTTGCGTTGTCCTTGGCATCCCTTGTCAGCCAATGTCATCTTATTTTCCCGCTGGAATCTTCCTCTTTAAATGAAATGATCCTGCACCTTCTGAATTATCCGCAGAGATTCCTGCCATTGTTGCTCTACCATAATTCCTACTAATGCACCTTTCCAGTGAATATTTGCCAGCTCATGCCTCGCTAGTCCCCTTTGCTCAGCTGTAATACCAACACATCAAATTTCACCTTCTCCCTTTCAAATTGCAGGTTAAATCTAATCATATTGTGGTCACCACCTCCTCTTGGTTCCTTTACCTCAAGTTCTCTTAATAAATCTAGTTCATTGCACAATAAATATAGAATAGCCTTATCCCTGGTTGGCTCCACTACAAGCTGGTCTTAGAAACAATCTCGGAGGCACTCTACAAATTCTCTCTCTTGGGATCCAGTTCCAGCCTGATTCTCCCAGTCTACCTGCACATTGAAATCTCCCATGACCATCGTAACATTGCCTTTCCTACACTCCAATTTCATTTCCTGATGCACCTTGTACTTATATTTTGACTATTGTTTGGGAGTCTGTAAATAACTCCCATTAGAGTCTTTTTACCTTTACAGTTTTTAAGCTCTACCCACAGGGATTCTTCATCTTCTGGTCCTATTTCACCCTTTGTTAAGGACTTATTTTCATTCCATACCACCCCCTCTGCCACCTGTCTGTCCTTGCGATAGGATCTGTAGCCTTGAATATTTAGCTGCCAGTTCCAATCCTCTTGTAACCACGTCTCTGTAATGCCTACAACATCATACCTGCCAATTTCCAACTGTGCTACAAGCTCATCCACTTTATTCCTTATGCTACATGCATTCTAATATAATACCTTCAATTCAGTGTTGACCAAGACCAGAGGAATCTTTCCTGAACACATTTGACAAATTCCACCCTGTCTAAACCTGTCGCACTATATAGGAATATTACACCATTTTGAGATCTTAAAAATCAAGCCTATAATGTATCCCATCAGATAAAGCATAAAAAGCTTTAATTTAATACCTAATACACTTTCATATCTTCAGTATTAAAAAGGTTGTGGCCATTTTCATACTCTGAAATTAGCATTTTCTCCCTATTGCTTTTCCATTGACTTAACACAAAAGATGTGATCGAGGACAGTCAAAAGCCCACAAAGGGCCTGTCCCACTGTACGAGGTAATTCAAGAGTTCTCCCGAGTTTTCCCCTGATTTGAACTCGGATGTCCGTAGCGTGTCCGTAGGAGTTTGTGGATGTCTCGTAGCGGCTCGTACGAGTAAAAAGTAACAATTCTTTTCATCATGAGTATTTTTTTACTCGTGGACATTTTTCACAGTGTTGAGAAAAAAAAGTCACGGGTTACCAGATTTCCCGAGTACCTACCGTTACTCGTACGAGCTGCAATGAGACATCCATGAACTCCTACGGATCCGCCATGGACATTCTCCGAGTTCAAATCAGGGGAAAACTCGGGAGAACTCTTGAATTACCTCGTACAGTGGGACAGGCCCTTAACTTTCTTAAAAATTAAGAAAACTGAATGAATTGAAGATTGAAGCATTCTGAAACAAATATAAAACATCTTACTTGGATGACCTGAAATTAAAGTATATAATTAGTTAGTTACTTAATTGTAGCTAATTACAAATTACAAAATCCGTTGTGACGGAAATAGTAATAAACCCCCAGGCTACCTTGAATTCAAAAATGTGATATTCTCAAGATCAGAACTTTAATATTATTGTATTATATGCTGATAGTCCGTTACAGATAGGTAAATAAATTACAATTTCTAGCAATAGACCAAGTCTTTATGGAGAAAATCAGGTGCTAGCTGGTACGTTGGCATATCACAATCAGTACATCATACTCCTCAGATTGTAACCAATTAGCAACTCTGTACACCTTGTTTTTCCTCAACTTTTCAATTTTGGCATTGTAAACTACAAGTGTTTGCTCTTCAAACCACACATGAAATGCCTTTCTGCCCACTACTTTCCCATTAAGAATGTCCTGTAGATCATCACATTTGGAGTAGTCCAAATTGGGATAATCTCTGCGAATGCTGTCTAAATCAGTCTCTTTTGCTGGGCATTTGGATTGACAATTTTGCATTTCTTCTTCAGAGCCACCTGTTTAAAATGTAAAGGGGAAAAAAAACACGGAACAGCATTAACAGAAACAAGTTATTATTTGCAGTTGTAGAAAAATAGGTAGAAATTATAAAGTTTAATGCCAAAACAAATAGTAAATACTCAACAAAAAATTCATATTCATCAGTTTCATAAAATCAATTAAATTAATCTAAATTCAATTACTAGGTCTAAACATCTATCCATTTCTTAAGAAATGGCTGAACTTTTAAATAGCCTAAGTATCCAAATAACAAATAACAAACTGATCCCATTCACACACAAATTCAAAATATAACATGTTTTTTAAATCTTACTTTGTAATTCATTTATATGTCAAATAGAAGGAATTTAATGTTTAATTCCCAGAAATCAATCCAGAAACATCCATTCTCAAGATAATGATTTTGATCAAAGATTGATTATTTTTTGCACAATACATCTGACTAAAACTGTACTCTGGATATTTAGTGTGAAAATATTGATCATGGATAACACAAAACATAGCTGATTTAGATGCTCTCATGACATGATTGTCAAAAAAAAAGAATGTAATTATCTTGAGAGTGTGTGTTTCGGGAATGTGATCGATTGGAATGTTGCCGTTGCTGTAAATTTTAGCCCATATCGGCAGGCAAGACATGGCGATTCGTATGTGGGCCTAAATAACATTTTTCGCATCATAAGATTAAAATAAAGGCACACCATGAAGCAAAACAATGTTAAATAGACAACATGCCTTTTGTTTTATCCTGTGTTGCGATCCATGATATTGAAGGCTTTTTTTAGTCGTGTTTAAATTTAATCCAGCGACGCAAACTTTCAGCAAAATTAAAAATAAAAACCCACGAATGGAAGCGCAAACAACTTTTCTTCATCAACTAGCAGCCCGAGGAAATCTCTCTCCGACAATCCATACAAACCTACATTTTAACCCCCCCCCCCCCCCCCCCCCCACAAAGCCTCCGTAATCGCCCGCCGCACATGCAGTGGCAGATCTACAGCTGATGGTAGGTTTTGTAACATCCCTACACTGTGACATTCCCAGTCAATGTTGGGAAAATTAAAATCCCCTACTATGACAATGTGATTAGACCGGCAACTGCCTGCAATCTCCTGGCACATTTACTCTTTTAATTTCTGTGGCCTACTTTCTGTGGACATCCCTTTCTAGCTCCTCCCATATATAGCCTCACTATATGAACTGTTCGTAACTTCACCCCTGATCACTGCCGTGCCATCCTCTTTAACCAATAATGCAAGTCCCCCTCCTCTTTTACAGTCACCTCTGTTTCTCCTGAAGCACCTGTAGCCTGGAACATTGAGCTGCCAGTTCTGCCCCTCTCTTAACCAGGTTTCCATAATGGCTACATCGTCCCTATCCATGTCCCAAGTTCATCTGTCTTACTCATCAGGCCTCTTACATTAAAATACGTGCCATTTAAATCGACATTCCTGAGCCAAAGATTCACACTTTACCTCCACACAGCAATTCCCCTCAACACAGTTTCTCTCCCAACACGGCCGCTCTGTGACGCCTTGTTGTACTTTGTGGTCAGGTATCTGTGATACCATTGTTAAGACTCTGGAATAACCACACGTACACGCACTTAGGAGTTTGAAGCTGAGTATAAAGCAAGGCTCTGTTTATTTTGAGGCCATCTGGAACCAGAGTGCCCTACCCATATTATGTCATTCCCATATATCCATGTTGCTACATGGGCAAACAAAGTAGTCCTTATAATATCACAACATCCCCCTTGTCTTACATAAAATAAACAATATGCTTTACAAACACAACTCGACACACAATTGCTTTTTATAAACACCAAAATTCTTCTGTTACACCGCTTGTCCGAGCTCTGTTACACCGCTGGTCCGGGCTCTGTTCTGTTGTCAAGGACTTCTTGATGACGGATTTCACAGTTCGTACCATTCTGGCTCTGGCTTTTTGGCTGTTGGCTCCTTGGTCGTTGGCTCTTTGGCCTTTGGGTCTTCGGCTCTTCGTCCTCAGCTGGCCCTCAAAGAATGTCCATATCGCCTCTGGCTTGTTTTGATTCTCTTCGCTCAGACCTGACACATTCAAATGACGGAGTCCTTCTACCCCTAAAGCAAGTTTTATCTTTGTTGCCTGCTTAAACACCGTTGGGGTTTCTAAATCATGCAGGCACAATTCCATCCTCTGCTTGAACAAGGAGAACTCAATGGCAATGTCCAGCACTTGCCAGTTCATTTTGTGTTACCGAGTCGTGTTACTTACCATATACGACGTAAACACGGTAACTTGAAATATTACATTTGGATTCAAAACAAACGTATCGTAGGGTTACACACCTCTACAGGTTTTACTGTTTTTTTTGTTCCACAGACGGCTTGCGCAATCTTAGGGGGGTCCTTTAAGTTTCTATGGTAAACAATCAATACTTCAGTACATTTTATCAAGTTGGAATTCAAAACATCATTTAATTTGAGATTTCCAAGGTCCCTTGTTTATGTCTTCTTTGGTAACAGTTGTTTTCAGTACGGCTTATCTCGAACGGCCTTCTGCTTATCTCGAGATCGTTTACCATACACAGCTTTTTAATAGCCTCTGCAGCTTTTGATGTTTTCAATAATGCTTTTGCAGCTTTTAACTTTAAAGCTCTTAGGTTTCAAAGAAAATACGGCCTTTCGGCTCTGTGAGCATTCGGTCTCACCATTCGCTGCGCCCCCGTGTGTGGCTGGTCTCTCTGGTCGCCGCGCCTTCATGTGCATCTGTTCGCTCCCCCTTCCGAACTCAGGCCTGCACAGAGCTGGGGCGCGATGTGGCCTTCACTCACCACCCTCAGCTGCTTGCAGTGTTCCGTCAGTAGCTCTGCGTCTAACCAGGTACTTGCATGTATAGTGGCCCTGTGGCTTTTTTCTGTTTCTTTCCAGGGCTAAATCACACAACCGCTACCACCATGTTGTACTTCGTGGTCCGGTATCTGTTATACCATTGTTATGACTCTGGAATAACCACAAGTACACGTACTTAGGAGTTTGAAGCTGAGCATTAATCAAGGCTCTGTTTATTTCGAGGCCATCTGGAACAAGAGTACCCTGCTCATATCACGTCATTCCCATATATACAGAATATATACAGATATTGCAAAAGTATTCATACCCCTTGAACTTTTCCACATTTTGTCACGTTACAACCACAAGCGTAAATGCATTTTATTGGGATTTTATGTGATAGACCAACACAAAGTGGTGCATAATTGTGAAATGGAAGGAAAGTGATACATGGTTTTCCAATTTTTTTACAAATAAAAAACTAAAAAGTGTGGCGTGCAAAAGTATTCTGCCCCGCTGAATCAATACTTTGTAGAACCACTTTTTGCTGCAATTATAGCTACAAGTCTTTTGGGGTATGTCTCTACCAGCTTTGCACATTTAGAGACTGAAACTTTTGCCCATTCTTCTTTGCAAAATAGCTCAAGCTCAGTCAGATTGGATGGAGAGCATCTGTGAACAGCAATTTTCAAGTCTTGCCAGAGATTCTCAATTGGATTTAGGTCTGGACTTTGACAGAGCCATTCTAACACATGAATATGCTTTGAGCTAAACCATTCCATTGTAGCTCTGGCTGTATGTTTAGGGTCATTGTCCTGCTGGAAGGTGAACCTGCACCCCAGTCTCAAGTCTTTTGCAGACTTCCACAGGTTTTCTTCCAAGATTGCCCTGTATTTGGCTCCATCCATCTTCCCATCAACTATGACCAGCTTCTCTGTCCCTGCTGAAGAAAAGCATCCCCACAGCATGATGCTGCCACCACCATGTTTCACAGTGGGGATGGTGTGTTCAAGGTGATGTGCAGTGTTAGTTTTCCACCACACATAGCGTTTTGCATTTAGGCCAAAAACTTCCATTTTGGTCTCATCAGACCAGAGCACCTTCTTCCACGTGTTTGCTGTGTCCCCCACATGTCTTGTGGCAAACTGCAAACGGGACTTCTTATGGCTTTGTTTCAACAATGGCTTTTTTCTTGCCACTCTTCCATAAAGTCCCGATTTGTGGAGTGCACAACTAATAGTTGTCTTGTGGAAAGATTCACCCACCTGAGCTGTGGATCTCTGCAGCTCCTCCAGAGTTACCATGGGCCTCTTGGCTGCTTCTCTGATCAATGCTCTCCTTGCCCGGCCTGTCAGTTTAGGTGGACGGCCATGTCTTGGTAGGTTTGCAGTTTGGTCTTTGGTCTAAAATAATTGAAAGGGGAATTGCAGAGGATAGAATTGGCTCTTAAATGAGGTGAATGGTTTGAGCACCTGTTGCAATTATTTCTTTGAGTTGAGCTGCATATTCTGATTGTACTTTTTAAACTCTCTCTTCACAGATAATAGTAATATTTACAGATGGAATAGATGACCATATGGAAAGCCTAAAGGAAGTATCACATACACTCCGAGATAATGGTAACTCACTAACAATGTAGTTTTGAAGATATTATGAGCACTAAATGTGGGCAAAGAGTGGTGGTATTTAACGAAACATTCAGAAATTTCCCCAATTATTGTATCTGATTTTGATTGTTATGTGTATTTTAGATATGGAGATCTTATCTGCTCTTAATCATTAGATTTTTTTTCAGATATTACGAAGAAAGGGAAACCACTGCAGAAATGGAAACAGAAGAAAATATAAACCATCTGCATTTCTACTTGAATCTTGAGTCTATGATAGTATTTTTTCTGGATAGACTATCACTTTCATCTATATCCCAATCATCTGCATTTCTGCACCTGCAAATAGTAAATGTGTCCCTTAGTGCATGTAATGATGTTTCAGACTGCAGGGGATAAATACATGAAGTGAAGGAAAACTAAAGAGAGAGAGGGGGGGTTGCCTAATCATTAGTGCAATTAGCTGAAACAATGGAAAGTATTACCCATGTAATTTCTGTAAATTACCAAAAAGAAAGAGGATAACCTGTGAGCAATATGCAATGCAGTAAAGTGTAAATGTTGCAGAGAAACACTCTGATAAATGACAGAAATCATGAAAGTTAAAAAAAATATATAATGGACAATCGTTTTATTTTTGAAACAGGTGTGAATGCATTGATTGTGGTTCCCCTGGAAACAAAAAGTACTGACAAGTTTAATGAACTAGAGTTTGGACGAGGGTTTGGTTACAGAAACAAACTGAGGATCGATATGCCCGATATTGGAAATGCTTTATTGTCAGAAATTGTAAGTGGTTTTGTAAGATGGGTTAGCAGAGGTATTGGAAAATAGCTGTAATAAATAATTTGTATTTTGACAAAACTTACTCTGGGTCCATTATGTATATGACATGCGTCTGCAGACAAAGATGTGTATGATGTACTGTAAAGTACATATCATGCATGTTTTGACACCAAATGAGCCCAATTCAGTTTTGCATCTGAAATTTGCAAATGTCATGGGACACTAGTACCAAAGAATAACTGAATGCAGCTTTTGATTTATTCAAGAACATTCTGTATGGTGGTGAGCCTCCCAGCATCAATGTTTAGTTGTACTCTTGAGTACTCTGCACTCATTTAAGTCTCGATTCTTTACTTTAACATCGCTCACAAATTTGCTTACAGTTGTCCTGAATTTCCAATTTACACTTCTTACCTTACCATCCATCTTTAACCAATCAGTTATCGATGCATTAAGAGCGATAATTATGCTTGGTCTTTTATTTTGTTCAATTAGCTCCCATCTAAAGAAAAACGACTGCAATTTGACTACAACTTCTTCACTGCAATACTTATGGAGTTTAATTGTTCCTCACCTACTACTATTTAAAGCAAAATAGAAAAAAAATAAACTTAACAATGCCGGTAACAAATGGTTAATCTTTCTTAACATTTTATTATGCTTCAGGAAACAGTTGCAGAGAGGGAATGCTGTCAAGTGTGTTGCAAGTGCTCAGGGCAGCTTGGAACAAGAGGACCTCAAGGAGAAAAAGGACCTCGTGTAAGCCAAATGTTAGATTTTACTGAATGACACAGGATTTCTATATTAGCTATGTTGCCTGATGATTATGTTGTTGGACCAGAATTCTGGAGCCAAAATCTCATTATTTGAAAGTAGGTTTTATGGAAAAGTACATAAAAATTAATTAAAAATAACCATGACTGTTCAGAGTTTTGCCGTTTCTTTAATAAGTTTATAAGAAGGGAACTTGGTGGCTGCTTAGGTCCATATGTGACTCCAGACTCTTAACAACGTGATTGTTCAATGATAATGGGAATAAACAATAAATGCAGTCATAGTCAATTAATAGATTTTCAAAGCAAATGGCAAGAAGAGATACTTTCATTAAAAGGCATGGTTTATACTTTTATGTTCTAATATCTGGAGCACAGTGAATTTCTGCAGTTGTATGTTTTTTGAATTTGTATAAGTTATGTATTAAAACAAGTTGAGCAGTAATGTTAGTTATTTTTCTGCTGTAACCCATCAGAATCAGATAGAAGTGCTTGCTACTGGCAGAAAATGGTCTGATGTTTCTATTTAATATGGGGAAAATTGTTGTGATAGATTCCCTCTGTTTTTTTTGTGGAATCGTTTAAATGAACTCTCAACAATATATCTGGCAGGGATGTTTTGATGAATACTTGAAGACTGTACTTCTAGTCTTGAATACTTGAAAAGTGGGAAGAATTTTCAGCTGTTACCTTTTGTTGCCTTTTGTGAAAATCTGAGCTTTCTCTTTGGGTCTGCTGGGAATTTTCTGATTTACACTTACCATAGCTCCGCTGATAAAATGACGAATCATATTGTAAAAATTGTAAAAAGACAAATCTGGAGTAACTCAGCGGGTCAGGTAGCATCTCTGGAAAACATGGATCGATGCCATTGAAGGATTGAATGAAAGATACAACATGGATTATCCTTTATCCACCCATCTGCCAATCAACCCCCCTTCACCTATTATCCACCTATCATTTGCCAAGCTTTGTCCTACCCCACCTCTTTTCCTGCATTCTTCCCCCTCTTCACAGCCCCCCCCCCCCCACCAACTACAATTATTCTGAAGAAAGGACCCGACCCAGAACATTGCCTATCCATGTTCTCCAGAGATGCTGCCTGACCAGCTGAGTTATTCCAGCACTTTTTTAGTGGGTTTTTAGTAAACCAGCATCTGCAGTTCCTCATGTCTCCAGGGTGCCAGCATCTCCAATTCCTCACATCTCCATGTGAGAATGTTCTGATATGCTACGCTGGGATTCAACTATTGCAGCTATTCAACCTAACAATAAGCCCAGTTTCAAAGATTCCAGGTCTGAGCTTACGATGATTTTGCTGTGGATCTTGTAGTATGTACAGCCTCACAACCAAGGACCTTCAGCAGTGATCAAGGTCTCAGCCTGGGTCTTCCTCTGCTCTTGGACTAAAATGGATGGATGATTGTTGGGCAAGATCTGAAGTTTCCCCTTATATCATAGCATGACCATCTGAATATAAAACAATATCAGATCCTTTGCACAATGGACATTGGAGTGGAGGGATGGCCATAGAATTCCATCTTTGTCAAAGTCCAATATCTTATTTAATAGTATGTTCCATTTTCCATCAAAATGAAGGATTCTCCTCCTTGATCAAAATAAGTTGATTTGAGTCAACACCAGAAGCATCTTCGGGTGCTAAATTTGGATGGGACCTCAGTTTATTATTTCCAAAATAAATTGGAAATCTTTCCGTGACAATCTAGAGACTTTTATAAGTGAGTATTCATGTCAGATTTTTGAGCCGCATTCTGGGACAACCAAACCAGTGGTATATCACTAAGAGAGCCGAAATGCAGGTCGCATGTCTCAGAAACAATTCTACTGTGAAAGATAATGCTTCTTTTCTTTAATTTGACAATGTGGAAGTCTCTGAGCAATTGTGAAGATTCCATCGGTTAACGTGTTAGGAAAAGGTGGTTCAGATCAGGATTTGAACTTGGGATTTTCCTGATCTTTGGGCTCAGAACCATGCCAGCTAATTCACATATTATTTATTGAAATATTATTGGAGCTAATGCTGAAACCTCCAATGTCCAAATTGAACATGTTTGATAACTGTGTATGCAACTATATTATTTCAGGGGAATGCAGGTCACAAGGGAAGTAGAGGATATGCAGGAGAAGAAGGAACCGTGGTAAGTTTGTTAAGGTGAAACATTTTTAAATGTTTAAGGTAAGATGGAAATATTGTTGATTGGAAAACTATTGAGATTATGTAAAATGTGTAGAAACAGGCAAGTCGGCAGGTCCTGCATTGCCAAGGGATGTGTTGGAAAGGAGTGTGGAAAGTTAAGAGAGAATCTGAAATATAAGGGAGGTTTCAGAAAGGGGTGAACAGAGTATTTTAAGTGGCAATCAAGTTGAGGTGTTTAGGGTGATTAAGTTCAGTTTAGTTTATTGTCACATGTGCTGAGGTACAGTGAACAGCTTTTGTTGTGTGCTATCCTGTCAGCAAAAAGACAATATATAATTACTTTCGAGCAATACAGTGCATTTACAGTGTATTCACAATGTATTACAATACATTTACAGTACAAGGGAATAATGTTTAGTGAAGAAATGTTGCTGTAGGAATAGAGATTTAAGGGTGTGGCGCGATTGTAATATGTGTTTGTGGATCTGCTTCTGTGGCTAGCATGCAAATGGTCGCAAATTGGTTGGGTGCCATCTGGAAGCAAAAGAACAGTAGGAGATAACCTCTGATTTAGGGTTGAAAGAGGCATAAAATGCATGGTAGGTTGTTCAGCATTGATCATGGAATCACAGAACTGTTGCAGATGATGCGAGGAATCATTCATGAGGCAAAGGAAAGTAGAAAGGTGTGGACTATTTTCTAAATGAGGAGAGAATTCAGAAATTGGAGGTGCAAAGGGACTTGGGAGTGCTGGTGCGGGATTCCCAAAAAGTCCATTTGCACGTCAAATCGGTAGTAAAGAGGGCAAATGCAATGCTGGCATTGTTTGGAACACAAGAAAACAGAGATAAAAGGCTGTGGCTTTATAAGGCAGTGTTCAGACTGTATTTGGAAGATTTTGAGCAGTTTTGGACCCCATGTCCGAGGAAGATTGTGTTGGCTTTGGAGAGGGTCCATAGGAATGATTGGGTTTACATATGATGAGTATTGAAAGGCACTGGGCCTGACTCACTAGAGTTTAGAAGGATGAGGGGGGAGCTCATTGAAACATACAGAATAGTGAAAGGCCTGGATAGAGTGATTGTGGAGAGGATATTTCCACTAGTGAGAGTCCTGGACCAGCAGCTATAGTCTCAGAATAAAAGGCATACCTTTTGAAAGGAGATGAGGGGGAATTTTTTTAGTTAGCGGGTGGTGAATCTGTGGAAATTATTGCCACAGGTGGCTGTGGAGGCTTAGTCAATGAATGCTTTTAAGGTGGCGATTGACAGATCTTGATTAATAATGGTGTCGGGGGTTATGGGGAGAAGGGGTGAATGGGGTTGAGAGGGAAATATAGATCAGCCATGATTGAATGACGGAGTGCACTAGATAGGACGAATGGCCTAATTCTGCTCCTATAACTTATGAACTTTTGAATCAGAAACTTCATCCAACAAAACAGACCTGAAGCTTGATTTTCAATTTTCTCTTTATCCATTATGGGATGAACATCAAGTGTAGTGTAACAAGAGAGAGGCCATATTACTGGTCAGGGGGTGAACATTTCCTTTAATCTTTGCCCCTCTCGTCATAAACCTGTGCCCTTTAGTATTTGAGAAAATACTGAGAAAAAGGTTCTGGCAGTCTATTCTATCTATGCCTCTCATAATTTTATATACATCTATCAGATCACCAGGCAACCTCCACCATCCTGGAGAAAACAATCCGAGTCTATCCAGCCTCTCTATGTAGCTAATACCCCAGATCTAGGCATCATTCTGGTATACCACCTCTGCAACCTTTCCAAAGCCTCCACATGCTTCCTGTACTGGGCTGTCCAGAACTGTACACAATACTCCAAATGCAGTGTAGCCAAAGTCCTATAACTCAGCATCATGACTTTCAGCCTCTTATACTCAATGCCATGACCTATGAAAGTAAGTATATCATCTATTTTCTTTACCATTTTATTCACGTGCTACCACTTTCAGGGTGTTATGGACTTGGGCTGCAAGATTCCTCTCAACATCAATGCTGTTAAGGATCATGCAATTAATTATATATATTTCCCCTTACATTTGTCCTCCCAAAGTGCAACACCTCAAACTTACACGGATCAAACTTTGTCTGCCATTTCTTTGCCCATTTCAATGAGATATAGCTGATCTATATCTCATTGTATACTTTTAATAATTGCTTGTTTCTGAGCTTCCCCCCAGTACATTGGATAGATTTGAAAAGGCCAGCCGAATATGATGCCGACCAGTGTCTAGTTTCAGTAAAAACACTAAATCAAGCACTTTCAAAGATTAAAGTTTATTCTACCAAAATTATAAGTGCGTCACAGATCATACATGGTACCTACTATCCCCACCGTGGATTCGATCCCTGCTTCTGTCTAGGCAAGCCCTCTAGGCCTGGCGTAAACAGAGACACTCCAGAAGTTCTCCTGAGGATCGACCACGAACCTCGTGATCACCGTCTTTTATATGCCCCGCGAACACGTGGGCTGAACCACACAGGGGGTTGTCTTACAATTAACCAATAACAGATATTGATTAGCCCCATACATAACAGACATTTCCCTAACTCAATAATACATCAGCTCAATACATTGTATTTCCAACAAACTCCAGGGTGAAGTCAACTGTTGAAACATGTACCCTGATTTACAAGGCTTTAAGGCCCCGTCCCACGGTGCGAGTTTACCCAAAAGCTCTCCCGAGTTTAAAAAAAATCAAACTCGTGGTAAGTACAT
Source organism: Okamejei kenojei (assembly GCA_035221665.1). NCBI lineage: Eukaryota > Metazoa > Chordata > Chondrichthyes > Rajiformes > Rajidae > Okamejei > Okamejei kenojei. The sequence continues at coordinate 138,824,866 of CM069132.1, forward strand.
AGAATGCACGTAACGGGTACGTCGGAGCTCGTGGATGTCTTGTAGCGGCTCGTAATGCTATCGGCAGGTACTTGGGAAACGCGGAAGCCTGTGAAGTTTTTCAACAGTGTGAATAATTTCCAAGAGTATAAAAATACTCATGATGAAGTAGCACGAGTATGCTTTTTTTAACCTTGGGAAAGCTCTTGGGTGAACTCACATCGTGGGACAGGGGCTTAACACTTCATCCAATAAACATCCAGCAGAGTTAGATTCTGCAACATTATACACAACTTATTTACAAATGTATATCTAGTTTGCAACCACCCAATCCATTCTATGCACTTGGTATCAGATTGACAAGGCTTGCAATAGACAATAGACAATATGTGCAGGAGTAGGCCCTCTGGCCCTTCGAGCCAGCACCGCCATTCAATGTGATCATGGCTGATCATCCCCAATCAGTACCCCGTTCCTGCCTTCTCCCCATATCCCCTGACTCTGCTATTTTTAAGAGTCCTATCTAGCTCTCTCTTGAAAGCATCCAGAGAACCTCCCTCCACCGCCCTCTGAGGCAGAGAATTCCACAGACTCATCACTCTCTGTGAGAAAAAGTGTTTCCTCATCTCTGTGCTAAATGGCTTACTCCTTATTCTTAAACTGTGGCCCCTAGCTATTAAGGAGAAGATGCTAGGAAAACTGAAAGGTCTGATGGTGGATAAATCACCTGGATCGGATGGACTGCACCCCAGGGTGAAGGAGGTGGCCTCAGAGATTGTGGAGGCATTAGTTGTGATATTTCAAGCATTACTGGAGTTACTAGAGTGGTTCCTAAAGATTTGGAATAATGCAAATATCACCATGCTGTATAACCATATAACCATATAACAATTACAGCACGGAAACAGGCCCTCTCGGCCCTTCCAGTCCGTGCCGACCATTTGTTTTCCCCTAGTCCCATCTACCTGCTCCATTCCCTCCATACCCCTCCATTCCCTTCACGTCCATATACCTATCCATTTTACTTTTAAATGTTAAAATCGATCCTGCCTCCACCACTTCTGCTGGAATCTCATTCTACACAGCCACCACCCTCTGAGTAAAGAAGTTCCCCCTCATGTTACCCCTAAACTTCTGTCCCTTAATTCTCATATCATGCCCTCTTGTTTGAATCTTCCCTACCCTCAATGGGAAAAATCTGTATTAGCTCAATCTGTACAAGAAGGGAGCAAAGCAGAAGAGTGGAAACTATAGGCCTGTTAGCCTGACTTTGGTGGTTGGTAAGATTTTATTGTCAATTATAAAGGATGAGGTTATGGAGTTCTTAGAGGTTTACGATAAAATAGGCCGGTCAGCATGGTTTTGTGAAGGGAAGATCTTCCCTGACGAATCTGCCGGAGTTCTTTGAGGAAGTTAATAGCAGGACAGACAGAGGGGAGGCTGTAGATGTTGTCTACCTAGATTTTCAGGCCTTTGATAAGGTGCCACACGTCAGGCTGCTAGGGAAAATGAGAGCCCATGGGAAGATGAGATCCCAGCTCTGCAGAGATCATTCCCAATCTGGCCAAATCTCCTAACAAGCCCTGTAATTTAGCCCCATTTTAGCAGTCCAGACTGGTCCAATTGAGCCAGGATTAAAACTTTGAGGCCTTTTCTCACAGTCCCTGTCTCCAGCAATCTTGGTGTAATCTGCAAATTTACTAACCAACCTGTCTACGTTTACATCTAAGTCATCTATTTGTCCCAGCACAGATTTCTGCATAACTGGTCACAGACATACAGCCTGAATATTCTCCTTCCACCTTCTCCTTCCAACACTCTGTCATTTAAAAGTAAGCTCGTTCTGAATCCATACAACCAAATCACTGTTAATCTAGGGATCATGACAGAAGCCTCCTCGTGACGATCTGTGGAAACGACGACACGATGCACTATGTGATGCGTCGGGCTACCAATTCTGCAAACATGTTGGACGGTGACAGAATCCAACAGTCGAACTGTTAATCCCAAATTTTCTTTGTGTTTTCACGCAGGAGTGGCAAATGTAAATGGCTGGGTTAAAATACAAGAAAGAAACTTCAAGGTTTGAAAACTGAATGTGTCAGGGAGAACCATGGTATTTATGTCACACAATTATGTATTTCGCTGTCACCAAGAAATCGTGTTCTGTCTTTCTTAGGGCAGCAGGGGACCTGTAGGTGTTACTGGAGCTCAAGGAGCAGATGGATGCCAAGGTCCCAGAGGCTTCAAGGTCTGTGTTTCAACTCTATGAACATACATTCCAGCTCAGTTTAAATTTCCAGTATTAACTCGATAACCATTGTTTTTTAGGGATCGAGAGGGTATCGAGGAGTGAAGGTGAATATATTTTCACGCTTAACTAATTCTCCGTCAATTTTTTTTGCTTTTACTATGGAGAATGCCTTGTATCTGCTGATCATTTGGTCAATGGTTCACCAATATCTAATGTTCTCTTGACAGGGTGACAGTGGTCTCAATGGTTTGGATGGAATAAATGGAGAAGAGGTACATCAGGAATCAAGCTCAGTTTGTAACTTGTGCTCCCAACATCTCTTCACTGCTGAGTTAGATGCATCACATGTTGTTGTTTACCTGAGAATATATAGATTAAATTGAAACTGGACTGCCTATCCTGTCTACATATTTTTAGACCTTCCAGATATCGGAACATTTTAATATAATGATATCAAATAGCACATTTGGCATTTTAAGCATGTGATTTATTCTTTCATTTGGCAAAGACCATTTTTGGCAATTTTCTGCCTGTCCCACACTGAAGGGATCTAGGCACAAAACCTGATTTCAATTATTACTTCAAATGAGTGATCCAAGACTAAACTTCAGTAGGAAATGATGGAATGTAATGCTCCTGCAGAGGGACTTTAGAGGGTACCTCAATGTTGTCTAATACAGGGTTTTCACACACACACACATAAACATATATGTGTGTTTGTGTACGCACACGCACACACGTATACATATACACACACACACACACACATATACATATATATATATATGTATACACACACACATATATGTATGTGCATATATATATATGTATGTATGTATGTGTGTGTGTGTGTATATATATATTTCATTTTCTGGTTCTTTTTCACCTCTTCTTATGTATTAAATGTATTCGATGACTGAATCCAAAATATTATATTGCAGGGAGATCCTGGAACTCCTGGACTCGGTGGAGAAAAAGGGGCCGACGGAAACACTGTAAAATCTTTTTATTTTAATCTCATATTTATTGAATATATACAAAAAGCACACGGTCCATAATGAAACAATATTAAATAATTCATGTAATTATTATTTCATTCTCTATCATTATAAACATATAAAGCAATCAAAATCCCTTTGATTTACAGTTTTCTATTACTTCCTAGTTCAAAGTTATGCCTATTTTGGAATTATCATTCCTATTTCTTGAAGTTGAGCTGATGATAACAGTGCGGAATAATACGATGAATGGTCCCTTCATGAATCAAAATATCAAACAGCTGGGAATGAGGATATGCTGTTATTATGTCTGTGGTGACTCTTTTGGAGAACTACTTAGTGTTTCTCTGCATGCTCAGCATATTCTATTTTTTTTAATATCCAGTTTCTTTATGAAAATCCATCTTGAATCTGTTTCCTTATTCCTTCCAGGCAGTGCATTCCAAATCATAACAGCTAGAGGCATAAAGCATACTTTCCATCTAACCCTCTTATATTTGTCTCTTCAGTTCTCTAAAAATCTGTATTCTTTGGACTATGCCCCCTTTTGCTCGATTAAATGATTGCCTAAAAGTTCACCGTTGCCAGCGTGTTATGCCCTTCTGCTGAAATTCATTCTTTGAATTCATTGGAATGAATTTTAGAGGGCAGGGTACCACACACTGATGTTCTTATATGATCCATTTAGCACCACCAAAACAATGATGAATCTCCAAATGTGTCTCCTTATCTAATCTAGCGAAACCTTTAAATTTGAACACTTTTTTAAAATCTGCTCTTAATCCACCATACTGTAAGGAGAACATTACCATTTTCTCTCATCTCCTCACATCATTACACTCGATATCCCTGCTCCCATTCTGGTAAATCATTTCCGCATCCTTCTTTCTCACTTATTTTACAAATGCGGTGTCCAGTGGAGGCTTGAACTGTGACTTAAAAAGCCTGACCACAACTTCCTTGCTTTTTATACCGCTGAGTGCATTTAAAAAGCTGATGATTCCCCTCTTTGTAACAACATTCTCAGCTGTTCTGTCTCCTACAATTTTATTTACAACATTCTAATCTCAATCTCTGCTGTATTGATCAGTCAAGTTATATATTTCTGTTCAATAATTACAAATAATATAAACAGTACATTCAGAAGCCCATGGAAAGATCTGCTGCTAGTAACATGCAGAAAATATCATCTGATATTTGGCAATTTAACCTGTCACCTTAACTTTTCAGGGAAGTAAAGGTGTTCAAGGATTCAAGGGTGAGCGAGGCGATCCTGGTCTACCAGGGGACACTGTAAGTAGACAAAGTAATTTTTTACATTACACTGAACATGATTTTAAACTGATATCACTATAGTTTTATATATATGATCATGTCAAGAAAACAATTTGGATCCCTGTTTTAATCAGGACTTGGTTATACCAATTGATTATTCAGTTTGACTTGCCCATAGACTACTTCTTCACATCAGATCATGATCCAAGTATCATGGTCACATTTAGTTGCTATTTCCTATGACCCACTTACATGTTTTTCTGTGATGGATTAATTTGATCTTTCTCTTAATATTGTTTTAAATTGCAAGCAGAAATGCACATTCCAAGTGTGATGTCTTATTCCATCAGTATCTCACTGTTGTCTGATCAACAGTGAGATACACTGCGACCATAAGCTCTACCATAAGCTCTACCATCCCAGCCAGACAAAAGGAAACTATAAATCAAAGTAATTCCCTACACAAGTGAACCCAAAATATCATAACAGTATCATTTCTGACCACTCCACATTAACTTCTTTTTTAATTGGAAGGAATACCTAATAAAAAATCATTTTGGAGGTTTGATCCTCAAATCCTAAATAACCCACAAGGTGGTATATACTTAAAACAACAGATGGAACTTTTTTTTGAGACCAATGACACCACAAATATTTCACCCGTTTTACTATGGGAATCTTTTAAAGCATTTATCAGAGGACCTATAATTTCATATCAAGCTTTTCAAAATAAAAAGAATAAGAATGAACAAATACAGTTATAAGAACAAATTAGACTATTGGATTTAGATAATGCTAAAGGAAGAGCCAACTATAGATAAACATAATAAAATAACAATACTGAAATTTAAATAAAATAAAATATTATCAGCAAATGTTATAAGATTATTTCAAATTACAAAACAGGAAAACTTTGAATTCGGTGACAAACCGCATAAACGTTTGGCACGCCAACTGAAAAAACGGGAAAAAGAACATACGATTTTAAAGATCATATCAGATAATGGGGAATTGTTAACACTACGTAATGATATTAATAAAAGATTTGCTCAATATTATCAAAATTTATACACATCTAAAACGTCAGCAGATAGTATTAAAGTTGTAGAGTTCTTGGATAACTGCAATCTCCCAAATCTCAACCTGAGTGAACAAGAGGAATTAGGAGCACAGATCTCAATTAAGGCAATAGAAGAAACAATAAACTCATTGAAGAATGGAAAAACACCAGGACCAGATGGGTTTAGTAATGAATTTTATAAAAGATTTTATGAGATAATTTCACCACGTTTACATAAAATGTACACATATGCTTTCAAAGAACAAATATTACCAGAAACATTAGCGGAATCAACGATTACACTTATACCTAAAAAAGATAAAGATTTAGAAGACTCTGGTTCTTACAGAGCCATTGCACTGTTAAATGCAGATCAAAAAATATTAGCAAAAACATTAGCTAGAAGATTAAGTAAATATGTTAGTAAATTAATAAATACGGATCAAATGGGGTTCATATCCAAGAGATACTCATACAATAATCTGAGACGTCTGTTTAATATAATGCATTCATATCAAACTGAACAACAAGACTTATCAATTATCTCATTGGATGCTGAAAAAGCTTTAGATCAAGTGCAATAGGACTACATGGTTAAAGTATTGCAAAAATTTCAAATGGGAGAGAATTTTATTTCATGGGTAAAACTATTATATGACAGGCCCACTGCTAGAATATTAACTAATAACATGTTGTCTCAGAAATTTCAATTATCCAGGGGCAATAGACAGGGATGCTCACTATCACCCCTGCTATTTGCTCTTGTAATAGAACTGCTAGCTGAAAGCATTAGAACACATCCGAACATCCATGGTTATAATACAAAAGGCTCAAATAACAACATATCATTATACGCAGATGATGTACTACTGTACATCACAAAATCACAAATCAGCATACCAAATATATTAAATCTAATAGAGGAATTTGGATCCTTTTTAGGATATAGAATAAACTGGAATAAAAGTGAAATTATGACGATAAAACCTCAAGACTCAACACATCTGCTAAAATTCCCTTTTATATAACCATATAACCATATAACAATTACAGCACGGAAACAGGCCCTCTCGGCCCTTCCAGTCTGTGCCGACCATTTGTTTTCCCCTAGTCCCATCTACCTGCACTCAGACCATACCCCTCCATTCCCTTCACGTCCATATACCTATCCACTTTACTTTTAAATGTTAAAATTGATCCTGCCTCCACCACTTCTGCTGGAAGCTCATTCCACACAGCCACCACCCTCTGAGTAAAGAAGTTCCCCCTCATGTTACCCCTAAACTTCTGTCCCTTAATTCTCATGTCATGCCCTCTTGTTTGAATCTTCCCTACCCTCAATGGGAAAAACATATCCACGTCAACTCTGTCTATCCCTTTCATCATTTTAAAGACTTCAATCAAGTCCCCCCTTAACCTTCTGCGCTCCAAAGAATAAAGACCTAACGTTCAACCTTTCTCTGTAACATAGTTGCTGGAACCCTGGCAACATTCTAGTAAATCTCCTCTGTACTCTCTCTATTTTGTTGACATCCTTCCTATAATTAGGCGATCAAAATTGTACACCATACTCCAGAATTGGTCTTACCATTGCCATGTACAATTTTAACATTACTTCCCTACTCCTATATTCAATGCTCTGATTTATAAAGGCCAGCACACCAAAGGCTTTCTTTACCACCCTATCTACATGCGATTCCACCTTCAGGGAACTATGCACAGTTATTCCTAGATCCCTCTGTTCCACAGCATTCCTCAATTCCCTACCATTTACCATGTACATCCTATTTTGATTTGTCCTGCCAAGATGTAGCACTTCACACTTAACAGCATTTAACTCCATCTGCCATCTTTCAGCCCACTTTTCCAAATGGCCCAAATCTCTCTGTAGACTTTTAAAATCTACTTCATTATCCACAACACCACCTATCTTAGTATCATCTGCATACTTACTTATCCAATTTTCCACCCCATCATCCAGATCATTGATGTACATGACAAACAACAGTGGACCCAACACAGATCCCTGAGGCACCCCACTGGTCAGCGGCTTCCAACCTGACAAACATCCATCCACCATTACTCTCTGACATCTCCCATTCAGCCACTGTTGAATCCATCTTGCTACTCCGCCATTAACACCCAAAGATTGAACCTTCTTAACCAACCTTCCATGGGGAACCTTGTCAAAGGCCTTACTGAAATCCATATAGACAACATCCACCGCTTTACCCTCATCAATTTTCCTAGTTACCGCTTCAAAAAATTCAAGAAGGTTTGTCAAACATGACCTTCCAGGCACAAATCCATGTTGACTGTTCCTGATCAGACCCTGTTTATCCAGATGCTTATATATATTATCTCTAAGTATCCTTTCCATTAATTTGCCCACCACTGACGTCAAACTAATAGGTCTATAATTGCTAGGTTTATTCTTTGAACCCTGTCAGGACCTGGAGACTTATCCACTTTTATATTTTTCAAAAGTGTCAGTACTTCCTCCTCTTTGAATCTCATAGTTTCAATAGCGACTCTACTTTTTCCCCTTAACTCACAGAGTTCAATATCCTTCTCCTTGGTGAATACCGAAGAAAATAAATTGTTCAATATCTCCCCCATCTCTTTTGGCTCTGCAGATAGCTGTCCATTCTGGTTCTCTAATGGTCCAATTTTATCCCTCGTTATCCTTTTGCTATTAATATAGCTGTAGAAATCCTTTGGGTTTACTTTCACCTTTCTTGCCAAAGCAACCTCATATCTTCTTTTAGCCTTCCTAATTTCTTTCTTAAGATTCTTTTTACATTCTTTATACTCCTCTAGCACCTCCTTTACTCCATGCCTCCTATAATTATTGTAGATATCTCTCTTTTTTCGAAACAAGTGTCCAATTTCCCTTGAAAACCATGGCTCTTTCCAATTTTTACTATTTCCTTTCAACCTAACAGGGACATAAAGATTCTGTACTCTTACAATTTCCCCTTTAAATGTCCTCCATTTCTCTTCTACATCCTTCCCATGAAACAAAGTGTCCCAATTCACTCCTTTAAAATCCTTACGCATTCCCTCAAAGTTAGCCTTTCTCCAATCAAAAATCTCCACCCTAGGTCCAGTTCTGACTCTCTCCATAATTATATTGAAACTAATGGTATTGTGATCACTGGTCCCGAAGTGCTCACCAACGCATACCTCCGTCACCTGACCTGCCTCATTTCCTAACAGGAGGTCCAGCACTGCCCCTTCTCTGGTCGATACCTCTATGTACTGCTGCAAAAAACTATCCTGCACACATTTTACAAACTCCAAACCATCCAGCCCATTTACAGAATGTGTTTCCCAGTCTATTTTTGGATAATTGAAATCTCCCACAATCACTATCTTGTGCTTACTACTAATATCTGCTATCTCCTTACATATTTGCTCTTCCAATTCTCGCTCCCCATTTGGCAGTCTATAATACACCCCTAAAAGTGTTGCTACACCGTTCCCACTTCTCAGTTCCACCCAAATAGCCTCCCTAGACGAGCCCTCTAATCTATCCTGCCAAAGCACTGCTGTAATATCCTCTCTGACAAGCAATGCAACACCTCCACCTCTGGTCCCTCCAATTCTATCACACCTGAAGCAACGAAATCCTGGAATATTTAGTTTCCAATCACAGCCGTCCTGCAACCATGTTTCACTGATTGCCACAACATCATATTTCCAGGTGTCAATCCAGGACCTAAGTTCATCCACCTTTCTTACAATGCTCCTAGCATTAAAATATACACATTTTATAAACCCACCATCCCTTATTCTCTGTCTATTATCTTTTTCCTCTTTCTCGCCTACATTTTGGGTCCGAGTGCTTCCCTTCTCTGCCTCTTGCCCCACACCCTGTCCCCTAGCCCCCTCTACCTGAGTCCCTCCCCCCCAGCCTTTCTAGTTTAAATTCTCCCCAGTAGCCTTTGCAAATCTCCCTGCCAGGATATTGGTCCCCCTCGGGTTCAAGTGCAACCCGTCCTTTTTGTACAGATCATGCCTTCCCCTAAAGAGGTCCCAGTGATCAAGAAACTTGAATCCCTGCCCACTGCACCAGTCCCTCAGCCATGCATTTATCCTCCACCTCATTCCATTCCTACTCTCACTGTCACAGGCAGTAATCCTGAAATCGTTACCTTTTTGGTCCTTCTCCTTAACTTTCCCCCCAACTCCCTAAATTCTCCCTTCAGGACCTCATCTCTTTTTCTGCCTATGTCATTGATACCTATCTGTACCACAACATCAGGCTCCTCTCCCTCCCTTTTAAAATCGCTACAGAAAAATTTAAATACTTGGGAATCTAAATTACCAGAAAATATAAATCTTTATTTAATGCAAATTATATGCCCTTACTTAACAAATTAAACGCCCTGATTAAGTTTTGGAAAACTCTTCCGATGTCTTTAATAGGACGAATAAATGCTATAAAAATGATCTTCCTACCACAAATTTTATATCTATTCCAATCAATACCAATATACTTACCTAAAATGTTAAAAAAAAAACTGGATTCTGATATTACAAATTTCATATGGGACTATAAATCTCATAGAATTCAAAGAAGACATTTGTGCAAACCCAAAGAATTTGGTGGATTAACACTCCCTAATTTTTTGTATTATTATTGGGCAGCAAACGTCAACAATGTGATTCACCTGTTGGACAATTCTGCCCAGCGGGTGGACTGGATAGTAATGGAGAGAGAGGATTGCGCCCCTTTTAATATAGGAGCGATCCTTCTCTCACCAACAAAATTGAATAATACAATATATAGTAAAAATCCAATTATTCATAGTACTATCAGAATTTGGAAACAAATAAAATTAACTCTTAAATTACGAAATTTATCACTTCTCACCCCTACAGTTAATAATCCGTCGTGTAAACCTTCTAGTATTGATAAATCATTTACATATTGTGAAAGAATAGGAATTAAAACGTTCGGAGACATGTATGAAAATGGACAATTTCTTATCATTCCAACAACTACAACTTAAACACAACCTGAGAAGTAATCAATATTTTAAATATTTTCAAATTCGTGATTACTTGAAAAAATATACACAAGAATATCAAGATTTGTCTCCAGACTTATTAGACGAAGCAATGAATATAAAGGCAGATTCAACTAATTTAATATCATATTTGTATAATATTATCCTAAATATAGAAATACCATCATCTGGTAGAATTTGAAGAGATTGGGAACAAGAACTAGCTATAAAAATCTTGAAAGAGAGTTGGTATAAACACTTGCTATATGTGCACAAATGCTCGATCAATGTAAGACATATTTTAATCCAATTTAAAACTTTACATAGACTATATTATTCAAAAACTAAAATAAGTAAATTTTTTCCAAATGTCTTCCCAATTTGTGATAAATGTTTATTCCAAGAAGCAACCATAGCGCATTCCTTTTTTTTTGCATAAAAATCCCAAAATTTTGGAATGAAATCTTTGAAATGTTTACAAAATTATTCAAATTAAAATTGAAACCGAATGCAGAATTGATTATTTTTTGAACAATGGAAGCCAGCTGTGAGCTGACTTAGATCCAAAAGAACTTCCTTAATTATGGCTTAATAATGGCAAAAAATCTAATACTTAAATTATGGAAAAACGTTCTCACACCAACATTAAAATGTGGATCCCAAATATGCCCGAAATGTTATACCTAGAAGATATGAGATTCCTCCTGGCAGGCAAATCAGACCATTTCCAAAAGATTTGGTCTCCATTAATCGACTTATTACAAGCCCAGGAATTGCAACACAACTCTGAAAATAAATGGTATCAGGACCTGGTGAGGGGTGTGTAAAGATACAAAGTAGGTACATCCCTTTTATCTTAGTTTATTTTACTTTTTCTTTTTTTCTGTCTTTTATTTTATTTTTTTTTTCTCTTTCTTTTCCTTTGTTTTTCTTTTTTAGTCTTTCTTGTGTCTTACACTTCTACGGGTTCTTCCTGATCACTCTTTCACGCACTTCCTATCCTATCCAACTCTCTCTATTCTTCTTATTCTTCTTCTTAAAATATAAAATAAGACATGGTACAGGAAATGTATTATGTTATTTTTGGCTTATATCATTGTAATGTACATTGCTTCTAATAAAGAAATTTTTTTTAAAAAAGTGGGCCTGTCCCACTTAGGCGATTTTTGAGGCGAGTGCAGGAGACTCTGCGCTCACCACATGGTCACCACATGTTCACTGGAGGTCTCTGGTGAGTCTCCATCATGGTCGCGAGGAGCTCCTGCATTCTGGGAACTATTCGCAGCCTCAGTATGGTCGCCGCAGATTTTTCAACATGTTGAAACATTTTCTGCAACCAAAAATTGGTCGCTGTGGGGAAAATCGATAATCCTGTAGTCGTCGATGCAGTTGTAGTGGGGTCGCCATGTAGTTGTAGGTAGTTGAGGTAGTTGTAGGTAGTTTTAGTTAATCACCTTTGCTGACTGGTCATTATCAATGGCTCATTGTGGGAAAAAAAACGTAAGCATGAGTTTTCAGAACCAAGGATAGTGTTAAATGTCTGCCGAAGTTCACAGCTGTGTATCTTTGGCTTATTAAAACTTTTCTGGCTTCTTAAAAGTTGTCTCCACTCCTTCCCCCTTCTCCCCCCCCCCCCTCTATTAAAGGACTTACCGTACACTGTGCTAGCCGTCTTAATGACAGCGCCAACCTTCCTGTTCATCGCGGTGTGTGTCTGTATCAACTTGGTTTGCACCGTGTGAATTTCAGACAGCAGTCCCCTGCTTGCTCTGGCCGTTGCTGTGTGTGTGTGTGTGTGTGTGTGTGTGTGTGTCTGTTCCCCCCCCCAATCATAGGACAATGGCTTAAGTGGGACAGGCCCATTTCTCTTATAACTGGAATAACCAGAGTTCAATCCTGAGCTTCAATGCTAACTTTAGGGATTTTGCACATTCTTCCTGTGATCCAAGGATTTCCCCTGGGTCTGGAGCTCACAAGAGCCCAGGACCTGCATATTCCTGATAGAGTGAAGGGCAAAGCAGATGGGAGTGAGGAAGCTGGCCCTGATCAAGAATAAGAAGGCATAGGGCAGGTATAGGCAGCTGTGGTCAAGCGTATCCCTGGAGCAGCTTCAGGAACTGAGGTGCAAACTATAAAAGGAAAACAGGAGGACAAAAAAGAGGACAGGAGAAAGCTCTGGCAAAGAATATTACGGATAATCCTAAGAGATTTTATCAAAACATTAAAGTAAAAAGGGCAACTAGAGAGAGAATGAGGCCCCTCAGGAATCAAAGACGTCAACTCTGTGGAGCCACAGGAAATGAGCAAGATCCTTAATGAGTATTTCTTCTCTGTTTTTTACCATGGAGAAATACATGAGGATGGGGAACGTGGGACAGGCAATGGAAGTGTCTTGAGGGTAGTCAGTATTATGGTCGAGGTGGTGCTGAAGGTCTGGACGTATATGAAGGTAGATATATCTCCCGAGCCTGGTCAGATATATCCGAGGACACAGTGGGAAGCTAGAGAAGATATTGCAGATGCCATGGCTGTGATTTATGAATCATCATTAAATACAGGTGAGGTGGCATAAGACTGGAAGGTGGCAAATGGTGTGTCCCTATTTAAGAAGCGTTGTAGGGAAAATCCAGAGAATTACAAGCTAATATCTGTGGTAGGAATACTAAAGAGTATTCTGAGGGATAATACAGTATATGTGTATATGTTAGATGGACTGATTAGGGATAGTCAGCATGGTTTTGTATGTAGAATATCATGCCTCACAATTCACACAAAGGGCCAGCTGGTGCAGCCACACATTAAACTTTTTGATTAAATTTTCCATTTATTTAATTATACAAAGCACGGACCTTCACTGTTTTATGTACTTCCTGAATCTTTTAATTTATTTTTGTCATATTAGCAAAAAAAAAAAAAAAAAGTTTCCCAGACAATTGATGCTGTGTTCTGATATACACAAGTAACAGATACACGGATTCAGATATAAATGAAAATACATGAGAAAATGTATCCTGGTTTGGGATCAATATTTTCTTCAGTCCAGTTTTCACACTTTCATTGACACTTGAAGTTTCCAATTACTCTAGGAGGACACCTGTAGGTAAACTGACATCATCATAATGGGCACAATTCTGGTTGTGTCCAGAAAAGAAAACTCAATTACACTTGTGTAGGAAAGAACTGCAGATGCTGGTTTAAATCGAAGTTAGACACAAAATGCTGGAGTAACCCAGCGGGACAGGCAGCATCTCTGGGGAGAGGGAATGGGTGACAATTTGTGAGGGTCTCGAGCCAAAACGTCACCCATTCCTTCTCTCCAGAGATGCTGCCAGTCCCGCTGTGTTACTCCAGCATTTTGTGTCTACACTCAATTATACTTTAACTTTCCATTGGAAGAGGGGAGCAATGAATGATGAGGATGATGGTGGGCAAATCCACTGTAAAACCTGAGCATCCTCCCAGAGACGAGGGTTATTGCCAGACACTGAACAAATTTCAGCTCAAGTTCAAGGCACTACTAGGATGCACAATGTAAGATCCATAAATGGAAAGGTGTGAAGCAGATACTTATCTTCTTAAATAAGTCTGTTGAATGGGCAACAGAATGGATGGGGAGTTCAGGTTTCAGTTTATATTGTCACGTGTACCAAGGTGACAATAGATACCATAGACAGAAGAAAGATCAAGACATAATGTGCAGAATATAGTTCTCAGCATTGTTCCACATCAGTTCCATAGACAAAGACCAATGTCTGTAATGAGGTCAAGGTGAATTGGATAGTATCCCATCTTATGAAGCCTGAAAACAGAGAGGATGAAACTATTCCTGAGTCTGGTTGTGTGTGTTTTCAATCTTCTGTATCTGCAGGTTAGAAAAAGGTTAAAGAAGGAATGACTGGGTGGGTCTTGTCTTTGTTTATGTTGGCTGTCTTTCCGAGGCAGCGCAAAGTATAGATGGAGTCAATGGTAGAGAGTCTAGTCTCTGTGAAGGACTCGGCTACATCCACAACTCTCTCAAATTTCTTGTGATCTTGGGCAGAGCTGTTCCCAAACCAAGATGTGACGCAACCTGACCAAATGGTGCATCTGCAGGATGTTTGTATGAGTCATTGGAGACTCTGTTGCTTTTTATTGGTATGACTGTATGGCAAATGAAATTCCTCGTATGTTACAAGACATACTTGGCTAATAAAATATGATAGTAAGATTAAATGATAACTTACCAGGTTGAAGTTTGATCTTTATTTTATGAGGAGTTACGATGAGCGATTACGTGAAGAAGGCCATCAGCCCGCATGCGCGTCAATCTTCAAAGCAGCGGTGTGAAATCACAGATAACAATAGTTGAACTGAACATGGTAAGATTAGAGAAGAGTAGAACTACCAGATGACCTTCATGATACGAGGGTTGGGAGCGGTGGGCATGTAATCGCTCATCATAACTCCTCATAAAATAAAGATCAAACTTCAAACTGGTAAGTTCTCATTTAATCTTACTATTTTACTTCGGAGTCACGTGAGTGACTACGTGAAGATTTCAAAGCTCTGTGGTTTCATGCCGGAAACGAGTCCATGCGAAACACACTGCATGAATTGACCATGGATGATTGAAAAAGATTAATGCATTCAGACATGACTTAGTTTGTTAAAAATACTGATGCTTTAATCATCAAAGGAAAATAATAGTGACCCCTCTCATCCAGGGGGAATCTATAAAACAGAATCTAAAATGGAGTTGGCAAATACCCCCGGTCTGGGAATGGGTTATTATAAAATGTTTGGAAAGTATATTCGTTTGACCATCCTGCATCTGCTAGGATGTGGTGCAACGGAATGTACATAACCCTAGGAGCTGATGTAGTAGCAGCCCTGGTGGAGTGAATGTTGAACATATTAGTATCGACTCGTGCATTAGCCAAAACCCTGTTTTAACCACCTGGGGATGGTAGAACTAATACCTTCTTATGAGGTTTTTTGTAACTAACAAACATTGCTAGTTTAGCGCCTTTAAGGCTCTAGGTGACCTAGACGTATTGTTGTAAATGTGTGACCACACATTACCGAAGGTCCATGGGGTGTGCCATGAAACTAGTTTGAGACCTAACGCCCCTGGTTTGTTCTGGTTAATTAAATTATGAACATAAAATATTTATTAGCAGATGTAACCATCCTGTCCAGTAGCAATTTATGTAGTGACTGGACCCATTGCACTGAGACCAGTTCCATGAGGATAACTACCTTATGAGAGCCGGCTAAAGATAAGGATGTAGCTGGAGCCCCCTGGTGAAGTAGTGTTAACATAACGTCAATGCCCCATACTTCTGTGTAACTGGGCATGGGAGAACTTGTGTTAAAGATATCCTATATGATTCTGGATATCAGAGGGTGAGGCCCGACTGTGTGGGTCCCACTTGCTGCAGCAAATATGATGAGAGGGCACGTTGGGACAGTTAATGGTACTATAACTTAATTATAGTCAAAGACCCATTTGAAAATGAACTCCAAGACGTCAGTTATCCGTGCTGTATTATATGTAACATATGTATTTATACAAAAATGCTTCCCATCTCCTGAAGAGGAAATGTACTGCCTTTTTTGTGCTATCCCTGCACTCTGCAGTGAGCACTTACATGGATCAGTCTGACAACCCGAGCTGCAGGAATAGTCGTCTCAGAGTCTGCAAGTCAATGAATTGATTTATCATGCAGAGGCTGGTTTCCCGAGTCACAGGCTGAACCAGCAAAGTTTTATGTTTAGAATAACCCTAAGGTGCTATATTATTCCCAACATTAGCGGTCAGGCAGTTCAAAAAGCCTGAAGCGGGATCTTGCTGGATTTATTGCAAGACCCGACATGAGGCAGAATGGAGGAAAGACATGAAAGATCATTCCTCCCCACTGTGGCGACAATGTATCTCTCGCCACTGTATGCCACATATTTTGCAACTGGTGAATGAGCCTGGATGTAAACATATCGATATTCGGTGTTCCATCGAGCCATAATAACATTAAATATTTGTGATCCAACATCCATTCTGTGTTGTCATTGATTTCATGTGATGATACAATAGCGTCAAATGAGGTTAGGTAAATATCACAGGATACTTTAACTTGATTGCACCCATGTCACTAACAAATACCACCACCATAGTGTATCAACTTGGAGTTGAGCATGCAGATTATGCATATTCGCACAATAACCTTTAACCTATAGAACGCACCTAGTGTTTATAGGTAGTTGATACCAATAACTGAAAAATTGGTAACTCATGCAAAAAACATCCACCTCCGTAACTGGAGATGGCATTCGTAATTTCTCATCTTTGAGCACTAGCATCAGTTTGTAATTACTGAAGATTACTGACCAAAATTACTGGATCAATGCTGAATACTGCCACCATTGTGACTTTGGTAATAGCATAGGTCTGTTAATTATGACCTATATGGTACTTGAGAGGTTAATTATTTGCACATTGTAAGTTCTGATAATGCAAACGCCCTAATTGCACAGCTGAAACACAGCTACCATATTGCCAATTACACTTCATGAATAGAAGGTTGCTTCATAACAACGAGGTTGTTACAGGCTTATGTTAATTCCAATCTCTTGCCCCAGGGGGAGTAAGTTGATAGTTAAAGGTAAATCCCAATATTCAATAGTTCTGATTGGTATCAAGTTAAATTTAATCGGATGGATGAGGAACCCCAATTTCTCAAATATAGTTTGGGGCTGCAAGTTAATTTTTCTAAAATACAGCATTTAAAACATCATCCAGATAGGCAATAACAAATGTTCTTGAGCTCTGAGCAGCCCAAGCACCGGTTTTAGTAATTTGGTAAATAACCCGGGAGTTGAAGTTAGTCTATTTTGCAATGCTTTAACTGTTATCATTGCCCCATCCAGATAAATTTCAAATATCTCCAGTGATCCATGTGAATGGGAACTGAATAGCATGCATCTTTCAGATCAATGCTAGCCATAACGATCCTATCGAAATCTATTGTTAGACAGTAACGAAGTTTCCTATTCTGAAAGTGTATACTGCACATACAAGTTAAATCTGGATAAAGTGACTTCCTCCATCTTTCACCCTGTCCTGAAAGGCAATCATATAACCATAATACTGGGCCTGCCTCGAAAGACAAGTCTGGCCCTAATTCCAAACCTGCTTGGAACCTTTGTATGTTGTGCAGTATAAATTAATCACATGTTATCATCAGTTTTTTAAAAACAGATCTGAATCTCATGTTATCATTGTCACGTAACAAAAACACAAGTGTAAATATTACCAACTTGTAAATGGTCCACAACCCCATGTTTCGGAAGAACCAGGCCCACCTACCTCCATGGCTACCGATGGTCTTATGGTAAGCCCAAAGGCCCCTGATGCAGGTTATTCTACCGTCCTTGATTGGAGAGTAGGACTGGTAGGGTGCGTGGATTCCCATATTTTCCCTGAGACTGGCTTGGGCCTTGGTCTGAAAACCACATCATACTGAGCCTGCCTCGAAAGACAACTCTGGCCATAATTCTGAGCCTGCCTCGAAAGACAACTCTGGCCATATTTCCGTGCCCAGCTTTCAAACTGCCACCAGCTTCAGTGAACCGCTTACCCCCGATGGAGGCGTGGGGTGTGGCGTCGCCAACCGATGAAGCTTTGCTCATCGATGGTACCTTGATTAGTCCGACAGCTTTTGCTTCCTCATCCAGGTCTTACCTGTTGGATAAGACTTACCTGAAGAGAGGATTCGGTGGCTGGTTTCATTTTCTGGATTCATGCCCCTCCAATGTCACCCTGATAGTGCTGTTCACTGCCGGCACTTGTTGCGTGAGGGCAACTCTGGCCCCTTCCGGGTATTCTGCCAACGGCTGGAGACCAACTCTTCCGGCAGCAACACCTGCATTTGCGAGTATCTCTTGAAGCCATATGCATGTGCTCCAGTATATTCCACGGACATACATTCAATTTTGAAGTCAGTTACACACTGACCACTCGCACGCCCTTCCACAGAGAGGGAGATTTGTAGGCAGCCCTGAAAACAGGTGCTGCCACAGGCCTCTGAGGATACCTGCGCTGACATGGCCCCTCCTACGGACCTATATCAGGATTTTTGCTCCGAGTCAGACAGGAACAGATGCTCCCCTCCTCAGAGAGGGAGACATTGTGCAGCCCTGAAACGGGTGCCGCTGCCGCGGGCCCCCTAGGAGGCCCGCGCTGATAACTCCTTTTGAGTATCATTGTGGAGCAACCTATCCATCAGGGCTCCATGTGGATTTAGACGTCCGCAGACGCTACCCATTAAAGGAGGGGAACCCTCCTGGCCTGAGTCCCCGAGTCCACAGGCCTGACCGACTTACGTTTGGTTTTACACCCTCCTGGGGACCCACAGCGGTCTGGAAGCGGCTGACCGCTCGCTATGTGTTGGAGGGGCCCCTCCTACCCTGACTTCCACAGGCCTACCCGACTTGCTGTTGGTTTTACCCCCTGCCTGGGGAACCACAGCGGTCTGGAAGCAGCTGACCCCTGTATGTCGAGGGGGACCCTCCTGGCCTGACTTCACAATCCTTACCAGCTTGTTGTTGGTTTTACCCCCTTCCTCGGAACCACAGCCAGTCTTGAAGCCACTGACTGTGCTGTCAGTGACTTGGGTGGCGAACTCGCTGGCCGCCAGCTACCTGCACTTCCGGGGTCTCTGTAGCTGGTTACCCCTGGTCCCGGTATCCGTGGTCCGAGACCGGGATTCCCCGTGTCCATAACCAGTTTCACGGCCCGTCCGGACTTCGCCCCAAATTAGTCCAGCAGGAAAATCTCTGTAAAGAGAAAAAAACAAAACCTGGGAATAAGTTGAAAACTTACCTTCAGGTTTAAACTTACCGCTGGAAGGAGCAACGCACCCGCCAGTCAGTCATTGCGCAATTGGTAGACGTAATGACGCGCATGCGGGCTGACGGCCTTCTTCACGTAGTCACTCACGTGACTCCGAAGTAAAATTATGATTATGATTATGATAACTGAAGAATAAAACAGAAAATAATGGAAGCAGTCAGTAGACCACGCAGCATTTGTGAAAAGAGAAAAAATTAGGTCAGAGACTTTCTCTGAACTGGACATGCCTTCAATAATTTTTTATACGTTTCAACCGTGTAAAGGATGGAGACGAGCAAAAAAAGCTTCTCCAAGGAAGGAGCGTGGTGAAAGCGCAGCTTCTGACTCCGGTACCTTAGAAGCAATATTGAAAATGAACGGAGAAATGAATCTTGTTTCTGTGGTTTGGAAGAAATGATTAAAGGAATTTCTAGCAAATTGAAGGAAGCTCAAGACAAGCTGATTATGTTACAAGATGAATCTCGTGAACAGAAGGAACAAATTGATAACTTGCGAATCTTGGGTCAGGAAAGAGATTTGAAGATTGAAACACTGGAATGGAAAATGACCAAAAATACTCGGGCACTCGAGTGTAATACAAGACTAAAAACATGGATCTGGAAAACAGAAGTCGTCGAATGAATCTGCAAATTGTTGGTTTGCCTGAAGGTCAGGAAGGGGACAATGTTATAGAATATGTCTCTAAAATGATAAAGAAGACTTTCAACATTGAGCAGTATGAAAATCTTCCAATTTTGGATAACGCACACAAGGTCAGGAAGAAAACTGGTCTTAAAGACAAACCGAGACATCTGATCGTTAGGTTTCACTTTCTGCAGATGAAGGAGAATATCCTTCGAGCAGCAAAACAGTTGGGCATGGTTGAATTTGAAGGATGCAAGTTTTGGTTTGTTCCTGATTACAGCCGTAAGCTTATGGGACTGACAATGCCTTTCCATAATGTGATGTCTGATTTGTTTAAGAAACGGTTACACCCTGCCTTGCTCTACCCAGCTAGACTGCGTATGCAACTCCCTAATGGTAACAGCCAATTTTTTAACAATCCGCAAGACGCTGTCAGCTTTCTGGAGGGTTATGGGGGTGGATACCGAAGCCGCGATGAGGAGTTACTGATAATCAACTGAGTTAAAATCTGAGATTTATTGTTCCTATTTTGACAAAATAACGCTTTGTAAATGATTAAGAATTTAATCAGATGAGTTATTTTCTAATTACTTTTTAGAATTTTAGTATGATGGTATCAAACCATAACTTTTAAGTTCTCTAAGATACTGTTAATTTAATGTAATGGTATTTTACATTAACTTTTAAGATATTCTTTGTTAGCTCTTCCACTTTTAAAATGTCCTCCGAAGGATTTTTCCTTGTCTTTGGACAAACAATGTGAAGCAGTTCTTGTTTTTCACAGTTTGCACATACTTTTTAACTGTAATATTAATTTGTTTTGGCTACTGAGTGGTAAATATTCCTTTGTTAACGCTTGGAGCTGTCATTAGAAGAGACGGGGATAGTGAAGGGGTTAGGTAGGGTACTGACTCCCTACTGGTCAGTTTTGTGCTTTGCATGGGTGGGGATGGGGGTGACTTTTGCTTTTAGTTTAGTTTTTTCTATCTGGGCAAAATTTGAACTACAAAAATGTCGTCACTTCCAGCTCTGCCTTAGATTTTTCGCCTTCCAGTATCATGAACTGCTATGGTCTACGAAATTAACCCTTTACATTCCACATGATTTGTACAAACAATATGGATAAAGTTATTAACTTCCTCTCATGGAATGTTAATGGTCTGAACCATCCCATTAAGAGGAAAAAAATAAGTGCATTTCTTCGTAGACTAAATGCTCAGATTATCTTTGTTCAGGAAACTCATGTAAGGAATGATGACAATCAATGATTCTTTAAGTTTTGGAGAGGACAGCAGTTTCATTCAAATTCACAGGCGAAAGTGAAAGGAGTCTCTACTTTTATTGACTCCTCAATCTCGTTTGTTCATTATGAAACAATTACTGATCCATATGGTAGATTTTTGATGATCACTGGTGTTCTTCATAACCAAAAAGCTGTTATAGTGAATGCTTATGCACCTAATATTGATCACCCTGAGTTTTTTAAACAGTTAATTGCATCCTTTCCTAATTTAAATGAACATCTTTTGATAATGGGTGGAGATTTTAACTGTTGTTTGAACCCCTCGATGGACAGATCTGCATCTGATCATGCGCTTCCAAATAAATCCGCTAGTTTTATCAATTCTTTTTTACTTGACTGGAATGTTAGAAGTCTGGAGATTCCTGCACCCAAATGACAAAGAATTTTCTTTTTTCTCTCATGTATATCATAGTTACTCTAGGATTGACTACTTTATAATAGATTCTCTGCTAGTTTCATCGGTCACTGCGTGTGAATATGATGCAATTGCTAGTTCTGATCATGCACCATTGAAACTATCAATCAAACTACCTGATTCCAAGTTTAGTGCTAAATAATGGCGATTTAATACTACTTTGCTTCAAGATATAAATTTTGTTAATTTTATTAAAGATCAGATTGCCTTCTTCTTCTTAGCAAACTCTACTGAAGAAATATCCAATGGTGTAGTCTGGGATGCTTTTAAGGCATATATTCGTGGACAAATGATTTCATACTCCGCGGGATTAAAAAAACAAACTAAAAATGAAATACGTACATTGGCTGACGAGATTAAAGAAATTGATTAAAAATATTCAAAAGCTCTTAGTTTAGAGCTCTATAAGAATAGAGTTGAACTTCAAATGAGACATGATTTGTTATTGGTATCACCGATTCAAAATCAGCTACTTAAAACCAAAAGTCAATTTTATATACATGGTGATAAATCTGGCAAATTACTTGCCAATCAGTTGAAAGCTGTGTCAGCCAAACGTCAGATTATTAAAGTGAATAAACGCGATGGTATATTAACAGTAGATCAGGATGAAATTAATAAATCCCTTTCAGGAATTTTATACCTCCCTATACCAATCAGAATTTCCTAGTGATTCCAATACAATGCATGAGTTTTTAAAGAAATTGAACTTGCCAAATTTACCACATAATTAGTCTCTGTTGTTAGATGAACCATCATGGAGGCAGAAATACAGAAAGCAATTCTTTCGATGAATTCTGGTATGGCTCCTGGTTTGGATGGGTTTACAGTGGTATTTTTCAAGTTTACTGTCCCACTGGCTATGCAAGGTTTTTAAAGAAGCCTTTTAAATGAATATATTATCTCAATCCTTTTATGAAGCATCTATTTCTTTAATTCTTAAAAAAGATAAAGACCCTACTGAAGTGACATCATATAGACCTATATCACTGTTAAATGTAGATTCCAAAATTCTTTCAAAAATATTAGCTATGAGATTGGAAAACATTTTACCGCAAATTATTTCAGAAGATCAGACGGGTTTTATTAAAAATCGTTACTCATACTTTAACGTTAGGAGATTAATGAATATTGTATATACAGCGTCAAATAAAACTTCAGAATGTGTAATTTCACTTGATGCTGAGAAGGCATTTGATAGAGTAGATGGGAATACTTATTCAATACACTTGAAAAATTTAAGATTGGTCCAAAATGTATCTCTTGGATCAAGCTGATATATCATATACCTCAAGCTTCTGTAGTTACCGATAATCAGAGATCACCTTTTTTTCAGGCTCTCTCAAGGTACTGGACAGGGCTATCCTTTAAGTCCTTTATTGTTTGATATTGCTTTGAAACCTTTGGCCACCGCTATTAGGGAATCCCCTAATATTTTCTGGATTGTTTGTGAGAATAAGGCACATAAGCTATCTCTTTATGCAGATGATCTATTATTATTTATATCTAACCCAGAGAAATCTATTCCTGCAATAGTAGCACTACTTAATCAATGTAGTAGTTTTTCTGGTTATAAACTAAATCTTAGTTAGAGTGAGCTTTTCCCATTAAACTCAAGGAATGTGCTGATGAGTTAGCAGATATGCTAACAGACATCTTCAACATCTCCCTTAGTCAAGCCATTGTCCCCACATGCCTCAAAATTTCCACAATCATCCCAATAGCAAAGAAATCAGTTGTGGCCTACCTAAATGATAACCGCCCTGTCGCCCTAACCCCCATAGTAATGAAGTGCTTTGAACACCTGGTTAAACCTCACATTACTGCCAGCCTCCCCTCAGCGTTAGACCCCCCTCCAGTTCGCCTATCGCCCCAACCGTTCTACAGAAGATGCCATCTCTACTACGCTGCACATAGTACTCACTCATCTGGAAAACAAAAACACCTACGCCAGAATCCTGTACATTGACTTCTGCTCAGCTTTTAATACCATCATCCCACAGAGACTTGTGGAGAAACTAACCCTGCTGGGCCACAACACCACCCTGCCTCACTGGATCCTGGACTTTCTGACTCAGAGACCGCAGTCAGTCCGTGTTGGCAAGAACACCTCAGGCTCAATCATGCTGAGCACCGGCTCCCCTCAAGGTTGTGTGCTCAGCCCTCTGATGTTCACACTGCTCACACATGACTGTGCTGCCAGATTCATGGACAACAGGATTATTAAGTTCGCAGATGACACCACAGTGGTGGGACTCATCAGTGGAGAGGATGAAACAATGTACGGGGAGGAAGTGAAATAACTAGTGGACTGGTGCGGCAACAACAACTTAGAATTAAACGTCGACAAAACCAAGGAGATGATTGTCGACTTCAGGAGGTCGCAGCCCAAACACACACCTCTCAACATCAGTGGCACCACGGTGGAGAGAGTGGAAAACATAAAGTTCCTCGGATTGCAAATCACAGACTGTCTCACCTGGTCCTGGAACAACACTGGGATTGTCAAACGGGCCCATCAGCGACTGCACTACCTGAGGAAACTCAAACAGTTGTGTTAAAGAAGGAACTGCAGATGCTGGAAAATCGAGGGTACACAAAATGCTGGAGAAACTCAGCGGGTGCAGCAGCATCAATGGAGCGAAGGAGATAGGCAATGTTTCTGGCCAAAACCCTTCTTCAGTCTCAAACTCAAACAGGCCTCACTCCCTACCAACATCCTCAGGACTTTTTACAGGGGCACGGTGGAGTCTGTGCTCATGTACTGCATTAACATGTGGTCCTCTAACTGCAACTGCTCAGACAGGAAGGCTCTGCAGAGGGTAGTGAGGGGAGCAGAGAGGATCATTGGCGTCTCCCTACCCTCGGTACAAGAACTGTTCCAGAGCCGCTGCCTGAAAAAAGCACTGTGCATAGCAAAGAACAGACTGCACCCCCTCCACACACATCTGGATCTCCTGCCATCAGGCAAGAGATACCGTAGCATCAAAGCCCGGACAACCGGACTGCTAAACGGCTTCCTTCCACAGGCTGTGAGGTTGCTAAACAGTCACTCCACCTGATTCTGCTGCTTTTTTGCACTGACAATTTCATAACAATTCTGGCACTGGCCACTTAAATCAGCTGCCCTGGACAATTTATGACTGTTTTTACTTGTATTTTAATGTTGCTGTTTTTTTACCTGCACTTTTTAACTATTTGTATTGTTTTTATCAGGGATTGGATTGTTTTTTAATTTTTTTTATTTGTGAAATTTTTAAGTTTTATGTGCGACGCTCTGGTATTCCCTGGGAAACGTCTTCTCATTTTGCACTGTACAACTGTTGCTTTGCAAGATGACAATAAAGGTTGATTGATTGATTGATTGATTGAAACAATCAAATTTTGAATTATGGACAGTTTCCATTAGATTGATTACCGACTGTTTTACTTATTTAGCAATTAAGATTACCAAGAAACACAAGGATCTATTTAAAGCCAATTTTACACCCCTAATTCACTAAATCAGACAACAGCTTCCTAAATGGTCACCAATGTCCTTAACTCTAATTGGCTGAATTAATGCTATTAAATTGTTTATCCTACCTAAATTTTTGTATTTATTTGAGACAATACCAATTTTTATTGCTAAATTTTTCTTTGATATTATTGACTCAAATATCTCTCCATATATATGACAGAATAAAAATCCTAGACTAAATAAAAAATACTTACAGAAAACAAAATACGGTGGTATGGCACTGCCGAACCTTAAATTTTACTATTGCTCGCTATTTGATGTTTTGGACAAAGGATTTAGAAGATACCCAATGCCCAGGATGGATAAATCTTGAACGTGATTCTATGCAAGGGTTATCATTGGCTTCTATCCTAGGGGCTCGTAACCTTTCACTATTACGAGATGGAATAAATATACGATTAACCCAATAATAAGACATACATTCCGAATATGGTTTCAATTTCGTATGTTTTTTGGATTGAATGATTTTATCTTATCGAGTCCTATCATATCTAATTTTTTCTTCCAACCTTCCAGTACTGATCAAGCCTTCTGTTATGGAAGAGGAGGGATTAGCAGCTTTTCATGATTTGTTTTTGTATGGTTGTTTTATGTCTTTTGAATAACTCTCCAATAAATATAATCTACCTAACTCACATTTCTTTAGATATTTACAAATTAGACATGTTTTGAAGGCTACTCTACCCTCTTTTCTGTTACCACATCAAACCGAAATCTTGGAAAAAAAATTACATTTGAACCCTTATCAGAAAGGTTTAATAACAAGCTCATATGTCCAAAGATAAGTTAGCTCATTTTTATGGTCATATAATCCTACCTGGGACAGATGTAATTCTGAAGTGGCCTCACTGACTCATATGTTTTGGTCTTGCCCACTTTTGGAAAAATATTGGAAATAAATTTTTGATACTATTTCTGTAGTTTAAGGTATTGTTTTACAACCTCATCCTATTACTGCAATTTTTGGGCTACCAATGTTAGATTCTACTCATCTGTCCCGTACCACCCATCGGCTGATTGCTTTTACTACATTAATTGCCAGAAGATCTATTTTATTTAAATGGAAAGACTAATCCTCCGACCACACTCCATTGGTACTCTGAAATGATATCATGTTTAAAATTAGAAAAAATTAGGAGTGACATTTTTGAACCCTTGGTTAAATTTGATAGGACTTGGGAAAGCTTTATTCAACATTTTCATACGATATAACTTGTCCCCTCTCCAACCGTTATAATAATTATTTTACCTTTATATGGTGGAACGGACTTGACCACAAACAGGGACTTAAATTGTTGAAATTCTTTGTAGCCCAGATTTTGTTTTGCTTTTTTTCTAGTTTAGGGGGATTTGTTTTTCTCTTTTTTCTCTCTTTTTCTTTTTTTTTTCTTTTTATCTTTTTGTTTTTATATAACAAGTTATCTTTTAAACACTTAACTACCGGGAGGTTTATACTCAATGTGTATTTTGACACTGGACTCATACTTAGGTTATGCTTGTTATTAATGTAATCCTGATCCCTATGTATCAATATCACTGTTGTGTTTATCATTATTTTTTGTTTTCTTTGTTTTTAGCTTTTGAAAAAATTAATTAAAATATTTTAAAAGAAAGATTTTTTGTGTAACTTGCATATATTTTTTATTTCAGGGTACACCTGGTGCAGCCAATCGCTTTCGAGGAAGGAAGGGTGATAAAGGACAACGTGGTATACAGGTGGAGTCTTTATTCTTTACTTAATCAGAATGGATTTCAGAGAGAGTGTACAATGCACCACTGTTAAAATGCATTGTGTTCAACACAGTTGACAGAGGATGAATGGAAATTCGGAGCTCTTATTAATCCATTCATTTATTGAGGCTGAAGCTTTTTGGAACATGGTGATAGTAGCAAGCTTGCTCTACCAATCATTTGGTTAATGGCTGATCAATGTCTAAACTCCATTTCCCTGCAATATCCCTGTTTTCTTTAACACCCTCACCCATCAGAAGTATGATGATCTCAGTTTCAAACTTTTCAACTGAGCTAGCTGAAGATCAAGAGATCTATATATATATGTGTGTAGGTAGACACAAAATGCTAGAGTAACTCAGCGGGACAAGCAGCAGCTCTGGAGAGAAGGAATGGGTGACGTTTTGGGTCGAGACCCTTCGTCTCATATATATGTGATTCTGCATAGTGTGTCTATAAACACGACAAACAAATAATAATAGTGCAAAACGACAAAACCAATGCCCCCATATCCACGTAATCCCGAGCTTATTTGGAGCGGCTTTTTTTCCAAGTTGAAGATGTGGATTTTCTCTGCCTTTGGTGAGATGCAGTGCTTCTTTATATCATTTCAAGTCTCAAACGTCAAGACTCTTGTTCTAATCTCCTTGAACAAAGGAAATAACTTATTTCTGTTTATCCTTCATCTTCATTACTCACAGGAATGCAAGATCATTCTAAATATTACCATTTAGCTTCAAACTGCTAATAAAAGCAGCTAATGTGTTTGTTATTCCTTCTCAGCTGCAAGGGTAAACTGCAAACTAGAAGGAGTTGGTAAGAAGAAAATTCTTGATAATATAATTTAAGGAAAGTCACAGACTCATCAACAGAGAAAATGTCATCTTACAAATTTTTGGAGTTTAAACAAAAATGCACTCCGCTGAAAGCATGAGCTTTCTTATTATAGTCTCATTCCATGTGTGGAACTGTTGAGAATTACAGCTGGAATGACATTGATGTTTGTTTCTCTCATTTTGATCTGTAGGGTGAAGTCGGATTAGACGGTCCACCAGGCCAGGCTGGCAATGCAGGAAATCTAGTAAGATATACCCCACTCCCAATTAGCTACACAGACCATGCATGATTACTTCATATTATTTATACTGATCTATTGGCAAATCCATCTTGTCTGTCTCCCAAATGCTCATTAACATGTACAGGCTGTGCCAAAGTTGAGAGTTTACAATCTGGGAGAACCAGTACTTAGCAGAAACAAGATACTGCAGATGCTGGTGTATACCAAAATATAGACACCAAAGTATGAAGATACCAAAATACCGAAGTCTGAAGAAGGGTCCCAACCTGAAATATCATCCATCCTTTTTCTCCAAAAGTTGTATACAGTATATCTGTGCACTAGAGGCAGTGACTAGTGGGGTGCCACAAGGCTTGGTGCTGGGACCTCAGTTATTTACAATATATACTAGACTAAGTGGGACCCGTTGGGTCCCAGCATCACAGGGGAGGGCTGGTCCCCCAACGCAATATTCCAATGTTAGTGGACCAGTGGGGGGGGGGGGGGGGGGGGGCATTCTGGAGCGCTAGAATGGGTGTTGTGGGCTGAAGGGACAGGTTTCCACAGGGCTAGTATGGACATTGTGGGCCGAATGGATTGTTGCGCTGGCGGCTCAGTCACTCAAGCCTGTTGGGTGCAATTTTAGTCTCCTAATTTGAGAAAGGACATTATTATTATTGAGGGAGTGGAGCGTAGGTTCACCAGATTAATTCCCGGGATGGCGGGACTGATATAATGAAAGAATGGGTCGACTGGGCTTGTATTCATTGGAATTTAGAAGAGAATGAATTATATGTTATTAAACTGTTTATAGAAACATATAAAATTCTTAAAGGATTGGACAGGCTAGATGCAGGAAAAATGTTCCCGATGTTTAGGAAGGGGTCGGCCATTTTGGACTGAGATGAGGAATGTTTTTTCACCCAGAAAGTTGTGAATCTTTGGAATTTGCTGCCACAGAAGTTAGTGGAGGCCAATTCACTGAGAGAGAGTTCGATTTAGTTCTTAGGGCTAAAGAAATCAAGGGATATGGGGGAATAGCAGAAACGGGGTACTGACTTTAGATGATCATATTGAATGACTCGAAGGGCTGAATAGCCAACTCCTACACATATTTTTCTATGTTTCTGCATCTGATATAGATTTAGTCATTTGGCTGCCTGAGTGCTTAGGTGCATAATTAGAGACAGACTGTTCAGTTCAATTCAGTTAGATAAGACATATATTGTGGCCAGCGCAACTTAAAACCATATTTCTGTCATTTGCAGTTTGCATTCTTATTCTCATAAGTTTAGCAATCATAGGGAGGCCATAAGGTGGTGAGAGAAAATGGCGTGCTCAAGAAAGGTAAAGACACTCTTAGACCTCCCTATTTCCATAATTTACTTGCTTGAAGATTTACAGGAATGCTGTATCTGAGATAAATTGAGACATTTCCATCCTGCTTTTGGTCCTTCACATAAATCATGAGAGTAATAGATCAGGTAAGCGCACAGAGTCTCTTGTCCAGAGTAGGTGAATCGAGAATCAGAGGACATAGGTTTAAGATGAGGGGGAAAGATTTAATAGGAACCGGAGGGGTCACTTTTTCACGCAAAGGGTGATAGGTGTATGGAATGTGCTGCCAGAGGAGGTAGTTGAGTTGGGTACTAAGAAATATTTAGTACATGGATAGGACAGATTTAAAAGGACATGGGCCAAATGCATGCAGATGGGACTAGGGTAGATGGGACATGTTGGTTGGTGTGGGTAAGTTAGGCTGAAGGACTAATTTCCATGCTGTAAGACTGTGATTCGGTGAATCTATAAACTGTGACTTCGTAAGGATTGATGGATCTGATAATTTTGTAATCTCTCATGCTGACTGCAACAGTATTGGCTTCAGATACTTGAAAGGGTACATTTCACTGAAGATTATATGATATTAATTGACACAAAATACCACCATTTTGCTCCACAGGTCAAACCATCGAGGAACCATGAGTGAAGGAGGGGCTGGTGGGGCCTGCTCTGTCCATTCTATGGCTATTTTTTTTGTCTTCAGCGACACTTTCTGCTCTAATTTCATATCTCTTGATGTCATTAATATGAAAATAATCAGTCTAAATGTACTCAGTGACCAATTGGAGAGAGAATTCTGGGTGAAAAATGTTTATCCTTGTACTGAATAGCCGACCCTATATTATGACACAAAAGGACATAAAATGCTCGAGTAACGCAGCAGGTCAGGCAGCATCCCTAGAAATTATGGATAGAATAAAGGTTCTAGGTCTCTACCTGCTGAGTTACTCCAGCACTTTGTGTCTCTTATTATGACTTTTGGTTCTTGATTCCCTAGCCAAGGGAAACATCATCTTGCATCTACCTTGGTAAGCCTGTGATTGTTTTATATATTTCAGTAAGATTATGTTTCATTTTTCTAAATTCTGGACAGATTTGACTCTGTCTGCTCATGTGACAAATCTATCTTCCTAGGAAAATTTAGTGAGCCTTCATTGCATTCCTTCTGTTGTAAATGTCTCTTTCTTCAGGTCGGAAGAACAGAATATTTTAAATGTAACCTCTTCAGAACCAAGATATGGCAGAAGCAAGATGTCTCTATCTTTGTACCAAAATGCCATGCAGTTTGCCTTTCGAATTGCTTGCTGTACCAGGAATTTAACTTTCAATGATTCAAGAACAAAGACAACTTGTTCCATCTCAACTCCAGTACTCTCAATATCTCATTGTGCTTCTATCTTTTCTACCGAAATGGATGATCTCAGTTTTCTCACATTGTATTTCATTTCCCATTAATTTAGGCAGTTTAAGCACACTGACACCTCACAATCCTCATAGTCACAGAGCTTTATATCATCAGTATATCTCGATATATATTTTTCTTGATTTCTTCATTCTTCATTCAAATCATTGATACAGTTTAGATTAGCTGGGGGTCCAGCACCATCTCACCAGTCACAGCTTCACAACCCAAAAATGATCTGGATTAATGTTATCTGTTAACCAAATATACTTGATGGAACAACATATAAAATGCTGGAGTGAGTCATGTATCATATGGTACTTTATTTGTTGCATGTACCGAGATACAGTGAAATTTATTTTTGTATACAGTTCAGATACAGTTATGGAAGTATCACTATCCATAAGCACTCAGTCAGGTAACATCTCTGGAGGACATGGTTGGCAGTATATTGGGTCAGTATTTGATTGCCAACAAATAATTAGATGTGTTGTGTAGATTAATTATTATTCTTCCTTAAGATCAACTTTAATGTTGTTAACCTTACATTGTCTTTACGATTGATGTAATGTAAACCATTGGCATTTAATTACCAGCCTAAATCAAATTTAATTTTGCATCTTTAAAGGGGCGACCTGGTCGGAGAGGAATTGTAGGTAATAAGGTGAGTGTATTGGTTTATGTCAAAATATTATTTTAGTACCAATAAAAATAATGAAAGTATTCATTATTTGAAATCTTATCTGGGTCCAGATCATTAGATCACTAGCATTAATTTTATCTTTTTTTAAAACCAGTTGAACATCATTGTGCCTGATATGGGTCCACAATAGTGCAGTTAGAATAACTTGGATCACTGCTCACTTGGAAAGACCTCTGTAGTTGTATTTGTTCTAATTGCAGAAATTTGGGAAATAAAGTATCTCTTGACCTTGTTTATAATATAACAGATAATAATATTAATCAGTTAACAAAAGCCCAGGCAATGGGCAGAAGTGCATGTTAGATCCTCACCTCGATCCAAATATAATAATCACGCTCATCAACATGGTGTAAATTTTGATAGTATCCACTTATCTGCCCTCTTCTTCCTCCAATTCTATGTGTGTTGATTATATTTGGATCAAGGTAGGGATCTGACTGCATATTCTCTGCCAGTACATTGACCAAAAACAGCCGTGTGTGTGTGTGTGTGTGGGCGGTGTGTGTGTCGTTTTGGTGGTATGTCCATCCATTTTTTTCAGATAAGATCTTTGGTCCAGATGCTGCCACCATTTTTGAGCCTGACATTTTTATGTTCATTTTTTAATAAATCCACCTCCCCCCCCCCCCCCCCCACACTCACTCCGAAACGGCACTCACGAGCTGCTTACGTCACAATCACGCATGCCGACCAATGGCAGCCCGGCCCCCCCTCCCCCCCTGTTCTGCTCTGCTTGACCGGGAGGAGAGACAAGGCGTCAGTTCCGCTCTCACGCCGGCATGCTCTGCAGATCGGGAGATGAGATAAGACGATGGGCGGTCGGGGTAAGACCCGATCCTGGAGAGGGGGAGTTGAGAGATTGAGGGAGAGTTGGGAGGGAGAGGGGGGAATGGGGGGTGGTCTAGTATCTACTAAAACGCTGTGTGTGTGTGTGTCATTTTGCATGTGAAATGTATCTCCTCGAAAACCAGACGCCGAAATGTGAAAATATTTACATATTTCAGTTTTTCATTGTGATTTTAGAAATCCACTCCTCTGTACATTTGGTACATTATTTTCCTGACTTTTTTTTAATTGAAATTGTTGACCAAACTGACCTTTTTTTTAAAAATCTGACCGCTGCCCAGCTGCTGACGTTACAATAACAGTGTAGTTTTTACATCTTCTGGTAGAATTTTCCTTATGGTTTCAAAAATTCCAATCCTCTATAAATTTGGTCCATTATTTCCCGAGATATTTACTAGAATTTATCACCAAACTGACATTTTTTTTTAAAATATTAAGGTTGCCCAGCCGCTGACCTCACAATGCCTTTCCACATGGCCCCGCCCCCACCCCCTGCCGCTCCGCATTAATGCAGCTGCTGTCAACGCGCATGCGCATTTTTCCACGAGGTACGTTAGCTCACCCACCGTTCTTCAAAAGGCGCAGAAAGATCGATAAGGTTCTGCAGCAAAGATTCTACAGCTCAGCTATAAGATCTTTGTTCTGCAGATCTCGGAGTCAGTGGCGCCTCCCGCGTTGAAGCTTCTCCTCAATGTTGGTGCAACTCGTCAGAAGCCGCTTCTGTCTCCACATTTCGCAGCCCACTCACTTGCCCGGCAACCCTCCACTCTCCCCTCTCCTTCCTCCCTCTCTCCCCTCTCCTCTCTACCCATCACGGTAGCCGACCTCCTCTCCGGGGAGGCCCGATCGCCTGTCTCCCCCCCCCCCCCCCCCCACCCCGGCCCGGCCTGGCTCTGTCACGCTGGTGGGTTCTCTCTCTCTCTCTTTTCTCCCCCCCCATACCCCTGCCCTCCCCCACCCTACCTCCCCTAAACTCCCCCGTCTCCTCCAAACCCACCCCCCCACCACCTGCCTTCCCCAAACCCCCTTCCCCCTCCCCTCCACCCCTCCCACCCCTCCCCTACCCCCTTCCCTCCCCTTCCCCCTTCCCTACACCTCCCCTTCCCCCCCCACCTCTCCCCCTCCATTTACACCCCCTCTCTCCCTTCCCCCCTCTCTGCCCCCTTTCCCCCCTCTCCTTCCCTCTCTCTCCTCCCATCTCTCACTCCCCTCTACTCCCACCCTCCCCGTCACCCACCCTCCCTCTCCTCCCCTCCACCCCCCTCTCCCTCTGTCTCTTGCCCTTCGGTCTCCACTTCTATCTCTGTCTCTCCCCATTCTCTCTCTGCCCTCACTCTCTAACCCCCTTCCCTCTCTGGATGTGCCTGCGAGTTGGGAGCTATGCGCCAGTGGATTGGGCGGTTATGGGGTAAAAGGAGCAAATTAATAATATTAATATAATATCAAGGGGGGTAGTTAGTGTGTTTGACGCCGCATGCCCCCCCCCCCCCCCCCCCCACAAACACGCATTGTGGGGACAGACCCAACGGGTCTGCACTTGGTCTAGTTATATTATAAATGTTATCTCTCATTAGGATATGCTAGACCTTTGTAGCAAGATATAGCCTGGAGACAGTATCTGTGAAGTCACACAAAATCATACAATACAGAACCGGCTTTATCTCATATCTATTAAAACTGTGTGTGTGTGTGTGTGTGTGTGTGTGTGTGTGTATGTGCGTGTGTCATTTTGCCTGTTAAACGTATCGCCTCGAAAACCAGATGCAAAAACCCGGAGATTTTTACAATTTCGGTAGGGATTTAACATGAGCTCAGAAATCCACTGCTTGATCAATTATTTCCCCAGATCTTTATTAAAATTGGTCACAAAATTCAATTTTTAAAATATCGACGTTGCTCACCAGCTGCTGACGTCATAATGCCCACATGCCCACCAATCCAGGCCCACCTGCCTCCAGGCCCCGCCCCCCCGCCGCTGTGGATTAAAGGCGCAGAAAGATCGAGAAAGTTCTACAGAACAAACATTCTACCTTTCCGCTATAGCTTCTTTGTTCTACAGATCTCGGGGCAGCGACTCCTCACGCGCTGAATCTACTCCTCATAAGTTCTCCTCATACAGCTCTGTTCCGCCACAGGATCAAGCGACAACAGTGACAATCTCATCACTGTTGTCGCAGCTCGTGAAGCCCCGCGCACTCATTCCAGCTGTGTGATTCCAGAGTCAGAAGCCTCTTCTCTCTCTCTCTTCATTTGGCAGGCCGGCTCCCCTCCACCGCCTCCCCACTCCTCTGCTCATCGCCTCTCCTTCCTCCCTCTCTCCCCTCTCCTCTCTACCAAAGATCCTATACACGATCGTCGCCCCCCCCCCCCCCCCCCCTGGCCCGGCCCGGCTCTGTCACGCTGGCGGAAGCCACGATCGGCTGGTCCACCCTGCTGCTTTTCACCACCCTCAGATCGCTCCATGCCTCACGCTCTGGCTGCTGCCCCGCCCCTCTCCTCTCTCTATTTCTCTCCCCATCCCTCTCTCTCTCTCCCCCTCTCTCTCCCCCTCTCTTGCCCCCTCTCCTCTCTCTCCCTACCCCCTCTCTCCCTCCCCCTCTCTCACTCTCCCCCCCTCTCTCTCTCTCCCCCTCTCTCTCTCCCCTCTCTCTTTCTCCTCTTGCTCTCTCTCCCCTCTCTCTTCCTCCCCTCCCTCACTCTCTCCCCCCTTCCTCTCCCCCAACCCCCTGCCGTCCCCACCCCTCCCTCCCCTAAACCCCTTTTCCCCTTCCACACCTTCCCCTCCACCCCTCCCCTACCCCCTTCCCTCCACCCCCTCTTTTGCAGTTAAGGCTAACAGGACATAACTGGGTAATTATGGGGGCAGTTATAGCACTGCATTTTCATTTAGAACATGCCAATAGGACAAAACTGCTAAACAACACCAAATTCAGATGTTGGGAATCATATATAAATATAAAAATGCTGGACACACTAAACAGATCAGGCCATTATAAATTTTCCATTCCCGCTCCTTGTTGGGATATAATACAAAATAGCCAGACTGGAAGGAGCGTGGATTTAACTATCTTGTGGCAATTGCATGTTGAATTCAAACCTCAGAAGTCGCCCAAATCAAGCAATATTATATGGAAGCAAAATCTTATGCTGTAATGTTTTGCAACTTTTTTGATCATTTTCTTCAATCCCCTTAATTACATACAAACCTTCCTCCTACAGAATCGCCAGGGACGATCTGGGGTCACTGGACCCATGGGGCCCCCTGGATATGAAGGCACGCAGGTGAATCCAAATATTTTATGTCATTTCTTCTGAAAACTCAGTATTTATCTTTTGAACAGATTGACTAAATGCCCTACAATTATAAATCTATTTAAGGGACATAGTTCGCTATGTAAATTAACTAACGATCTCCCTACTGTAATGCTATTTGCTAATAAATGAGGCCCCTAAAAGGGACATAGCTGTGGAACGTTAAATTAAAATATTTAAACAATTTTATGTTTCTGTTATTATTGAAATTGACATTTGTCCCATTAACTTGATTAATTTTCTTGAAGAGGTGACAAAGGAGATTGATGAAGGTAGGGTGGTGGGTGTTGTATACATGACTTTTAGTAAGGCTTTTGATAATGTCTCTCATGGTAGGCTGATCAAGAAGATGTACAGGATTCACGATGAGTTGGTTATATGGATTCAGAACTGGTTTATTCATGGAAGACAGGGTTGTGATGGAAGGTAGATATTCTGGCTGGAGGTCTTTGACCAATGCAGTTCCGCAAGAGATCTGTGCTGAGGCCTCTGCGGTTTGTGATATATATTGATGACCTAGACATAGAAATATAGAAACATAGAAAATAGGTGCAAGAGTAGGCCATTTGGCCCTTCGAGCCTGCACCGCCATTCAATATGATCATGGCTGATCATCCAACTGAATATCCTGTACCTGCCTTTTCTCCATACCCCCTGATCCCTTTAGCCACAAGGGCCACATCTAACTCCCTCTTAAATATAGTCAATGAACTGGCCTCAACTACCTTCTGTGGCAGAGAATTCCAGAGACTCACCACTCTCTGTGTGAAAAATGTTTTCCTCATCTCGGTCCTAAAGGAATTCCCCCTTATCCTTAGACTGTGACCCCTTGTTCTGGACCTCCCCAACTTCAGGAACAATCTTCCTGCATCTAGCCTGTCCAACCCCTTAAGAATTTTGTAAGTTTCTATAAGATCCCCCCTCAGTCTTCTAAATTCTAGCGAGTACAAGCCGAGTCTATCCAGTCTTTCCTCAAATGAAAGTCCTGCCATCCCAGGAATCAGTCTGGTGAACCTTCTCTGAACCCCCTCTATGGCAAGAATATCTTTCCTCAGATTTGGAGACCAAAACTGTGCGTAATACTCCAGGTGTGGTCTCATCAAAAACCTGTACAACTGCAGTAGAACCTCCCTGCTCCTATACTCAAATCCTTTCGCTATGAATGCTAACATACCATTTGCTTTCTTCACAGCCTGCTGCACCTGCATGCCTACTTTCAATGATTGGTGTACCATGACACTCAGGTCTCGTTGCATCTTCCCTTTTCCTTATCTGCCACCATTCAGATAATAGTCTACCCCCCTGTTTTTGCCACCAAAGTGGATAACCTCACATTTATCCACATTATACTGCATCTGCCATGCATTTGCCCAGTCACCCAGTCTATCCAAGTCACTTTGCAGCCTCCTAGCATCCTCCTCACACCTAACACTACCCCCCAGCTTAGTGTCATCTGCAAACTTGGAGATGTTGCATTCAATTCCCTCGTCCAAATCATTAATATATATTGTAAATAGCTGGGGTCCCAGCACTGAGCCTTGCGGTAGACTAAAAAGGACCCGTTTACTCCTACCTTTGGTCTGCCAGCCAGTTCTCTATCCACATCAATACTGAACCCCAATACCATGTCTAATCTCTTATGTGGGACCTTGTCGAAAGCCTTCTTCCACTGGTTCTCCCTTATCCACTCTACTAGTTAGATTCGTCAGACATGATTTACCTTTCGTAAATCTCTTTGTCCAATGATTTCACCACTTTCCAATGTGCTGCTATCCCATCTTTAATAACTGACTCTACCAGTTTCCCCACTACTGTTAGACTAACTGGGTAATTCCCATTTTCTCTCTCCCTTTTTTTTAAAAAGTGGGGTTACATTAGCTACCCTCCAATCCTCAGGAACTCCAGAATCTAAGGAGTTTTGAAAAATTATCACTAATGCATCCACTATTTCTGTGGCTGCTTCCTTGATTACTCTGGGATGCAGACTATCTGGCCCTGGGGATTTATCGGACTTTAATCCGTTCAATTTACCCAACACCACTTCCCGGCTAAGCTGGATTTCACTCAGTTCCTCCATCTTATTTGACCCCCGGTCCCCTGCTATTTCCGGCAGATTATTTATGTCTCCCTTAGTAAAGACAGAACCAAAGTAGTTATTCAATTGGTCTTCCATGTCCTTGTTTCCCACGATCAATTCATCTGTTTCTGACTGCAAGGGACCTACATTTGTTTTAACTAATCTCTTTCTCTTCACACATCTATAAAAACTTTTCCCTTTCCTAATTAAGCCCTTTGTCC
This sequence comes from Okamejei kenojei, assembly GCA_035221665.1. NCBI lineage: Eukaryota > Metazoa > Chordata > Chondrichthyes > Rajiformes > Rajidae > Okamejei > Okamejei kenojei. The sequence continues at coordinate 138,862,886 of CM069132.1, forward strand.
TCCTCTGCTGGAATTTCTCCCAGTCCTTTGGTAGGCTGCTTTTTCTGGCTAATTTGTATGCTTCATCTTTTGTTTTTATACTATCCCCGATTTCCCTTGTTATCCACGGATGCACTACCTTCCCTGATTTATTCTTTTGCCAAACTGGGATGAACAATTGTTGTAGTTCATCCATGCAGTCTTTAAATACCTTCCATTACACATCCGCTGTCAACCCTTTAAGAATCACTTGCCAGTCTATCTTGGCCAATTCACGTATCATAACTTCAAAGTTACCTTTGTTTAAGTTCAGAACCCTTGTTTCTGACTTAATTATGTCACTCTCCATCTTAATGAAGAACTCACCCATATTATGGTCACTCTTGCCCAAGGGGCCACGCACAACAAGACTGCTAACTAACCCTTCCTCATTACTCAATACCCAGTCTAGAATAGCCTGCTCTCTCGTTGGTTCCTCTACATGTTGGTTTAGAAAACTATCCCGCATACATTCCAAGAAATCCTCTTCCTCAGCACCCCTGCCCATTTGATTCACCCAATCTATATGTAGATTGAAGTCGCCCATTATAACTGTTTTACCCTTGTTGCACGCACTTCTAATTTCCTGTTTGATGCCATCCCCAACTCCACTACTACTGTTAGGTGGCCTGTACACAACTCCCACTAGCGTTTTCTGCCCCTTAAGAGTTTTGCAGCTCAACCCTTATCGATTCCAGTAATGTAATTGGGTTGGTGAGTAGGTTTGCTAACAACACCAAAATTGAAGGAGTTGTCAACAGTGAGGAATGCTGTTAGAATATACAGCGGGATATACATCAGCTGCAGAAATGGGCACAGAATTGGCAGATGGAGTTTAACCTGAGCAAATGTAAGGTGTTACACTTTGGGGTTTGAATGTAAGGAAAGTATACAGTTAATTGCAGGACCCTTAACAGCATTGATGTGCAGAGGGATCCTGGTGTCTGAGTTCAAAGCTCACTGAATGTGTCAGCTCAAACAAATATTGTGGATAGGAAGTTTATGGTATGTTTGTCTTCATTGCTAGGGATAATGAATATCAGAGCCAGGAAGTCAAGATGCAGTTGTATAGGACGTGGTTAAAAGATGTGGAAGCCGGAGAGGTTGCAGAGGAGGTTTATCAGAATGCTGTCTGGATTAGATGGTTTCAGCAATAGGAAGAGATTGGATAGACTTGGATTGCTTTCTCAGGAATGTCAGAGGTTCAGAGGAGACTTGTCAGAAGTATATAAAGTTATGAAAGGCTTAGACAATCATAATCTTTTTCCCAGGGTGGAAACATCCAATACTAGAGGGCATAACTATAAGGAAAAGTTTAATAGAATTATGTGGGACAAGTTTTTTTACAGAGAGTGTTGGAGGTCTGCAACACACTCCCATGGGTGTTGGTGGAGGCAGGCATGATAGTGGCATTTAAGAGATTTTTGGATAATCACATGGAAGTGCAAGGAATAGAGGAATATAGATCATGTACAAGCAGATGAGATCAGTTTAACTTGGTATCATGTTCAGCACAAACATTGTGGGCCGAAGGGCCTGTTTCCTCTGCTGTATTATTCTACATTCTATGAAATGGTTCCAAGTTCAATTCTTGTCCTGCATTTGCTGATTGAATACAGCAAATTAGTACTTTCATATATAAAACGCTAATGAAAAACTGATATGAATGTTGATCGCTTTATATCCATATTGTTTGGGGTCAGGATAAAATTGTGCTTGCTCCTTAACATGAATTCTTGCTCATCTTTTGGTGTTTGAGTAAACAGGAAATCATATCTTTACAAAAATTTAAGCAGTCAGCCATTAATTTTACTTCGGAGTCACGTGAGTGATTCCATGAAGAACCCCGCCAGTCCGCATGCGCGTCATTAACATATGAACCATATAACAATTACAGTCTGACGTGCACCATTTGGCGCACTCAGCTTCCCTCCATTCCTTCACGACCGGCTGCCTCACCACTTCTGTAAGTCATTACAAGCCAACCCTCAGGTAAGTGTAAAACTTAGTCGGAGGTCGTTTTCTGCGCTTGGTAATTCTTGTTTCAGGAGCAAGGTCGAGTATGGAGAAAGCGTCGAAGGTGAAGTCAAGGCGAGCCGCCGGGAGAGTAGCTGTGGAAGACCGCGGGAGTGCGGGTAGCGGGCGGCCGCCTATCTTACCTACCGGGTTGCTGGTGGTATGACCAGCGACTGCAGACTTGGTGCCTGAGAGCACTGGGGCTGCACCATTGGGGCGGAAAGCCACTAAAAAGTCTGCATGGCCCGTAGACTCGGATGAGTCGGGCCGGGAGGGTTCCCCTCCGATAATGGATAACGTCTTTGGACGGTTGTCCAGGATGGAGCTCCTAATGGAGAGGATGCTCCACCAAGATACACTCCAACAGGAGGAGTTGTGTCAGCGCGGGTCTCCTCGGGGGCCCACGCCAGCGGCACCTGTCTCAGGGCAGCTTAATGTCTCCCTCTCGGAGGAGGAGAGCATGCGGGGTCAGTTTTATTCTGACGCCGAGTCCGTGGGTGCAGCATACCCCAAGGAATGAAAGGCACGAGCCACAGGTGCCAGTCCTGGCAGCAAGATTTGCGATCCCCACAGAAACAGGGGAACCGCTGGGTGAAGAGTTGGTCGCAAGTATAAATTATGTGGCCTCACACCAGCTTCAAGAGCATACTATGGAGGAAACGTCCAAAAAATATGAGACCCTGCCAACTGTGTCCTGCTCAAAGTGCATGGTCACATGGGCGTAGGTATCCGAGCTCACGAAATGAGGCTTCAGAGGATACCGAAGCTGCTCGGTTCAGGCATTACAGCATTTGCCAGGTCGGTGGATGGAGGGCACCTGTCTGATTTACAGCAGGATGCCCTGGCCCTCATGTGCAATGCACATTTACAGATAAATTGCCTGAGAAAGAGTGCCGTCTGCCCTACTATCAACCCTAAGTTTACGGCTCTGTGCAAACCCAGCAATATCCAGCCACCGAATCTGCTATTCGGTGAAGATCTCTCAAAAAGAGTCAAGGAGCTGGATGACGAGACAAGAACGGTCGGACTCATCAGAGCACCGATGACCAGCAAAACCTCGCTTCAGTGGCAGTACCCCTACAAACGGTTCGCTGAAACCAGTTCAGGTCAAGGACCAAGTCGGCCATTCACAAATATGTGCAGCTGGCGCACTCCGACAGGGGCACAGGCGAACATGACCTTATCCCCCAAAAACCGTGGGCAGAAAATTCCACCAGTAACCATGGAGGTAGGCGGGTCTGGTTTTGCATCACTTGCATGTTCAAGCTTCAGATTGACAACACTACGGCAGTGGCGTATGTTAATTACACGGGTGAAATCAAGTCGGAATCTTGTGATAGATTGGCTAACCTTATTTGGCACTGGTGTATTACAAGAAACATTTGGGTTTCAGCTATCTATCTACCAGGTAGATTCTACATGGTGGCGGACACCAGGTCACGCAAATTCAATGACAACACAGAATGGATGTTGAATCATGATGTATTTAATGATATTGGTGTTCGGTATGGGATGCCAGATATCGATTTGTTTGCATCCAGACTCAATCACCAGTTACCGAAGAATGTTTCATGGGAACCAGAACCCAGGGGCCGTAGCGGTAGATGCATTCTTGCTACACTGGGGTGGAATGTTTTTATATGCATTTCCCCTATTTTGCCTCATCAGTCGGTGTTTGCTCAAGATCAAGCAAGACTCCGCCTCAGGAGTTTTGGTAGTACCCGACTGGCCTACACAGCCATGGTTCCCACTCGTTTTGGGAATAATAACACAGCCTCTTATGACTGTCCCGAAACGTAGTAACCTACTGGTGCACCCTGTAACTGGTGAGCAACATCCATTACATGACTGTATTGATCTATTTATTTGCAGATTCTAAGGAGGTCATACCTGGGGCTTGGACTATCCGATCGTACCGTGGATATGATCACTGCGGCCTGGAGGGATAGTACCAAAAAACAGTACATCTCTCATGTCAGGAAATGGGAGGTATTCTGCTTACGGGGGAACATAACATATCACATGGCACGCATCACAGATGTGCTAGAGTTTCTGTCAACGCTATATTTTGATGAAGGGTTGAGCTATAGTGCCATCAATTGTGCCAGGTGTGCCCTGTCATCTTACTTACTGCTGGGGTCGGAACAACATTCTGTTGGATCTCACCCTTTGATATCCCGGTTTATGAACGGTATTTTTAATTCCAATCCCCCCAGGCCCAGGTACTTTGAAATCTGGGATGTGAGCGTGGTACTCGCGCTGCTTCACCAGTGGGCTGCAGCCACATCCTTGTCTTTGCCCAAAATCACCCTAAAGATGGTCATGCTCATGGCGTCGGTTTCAACGCAACGGGTCCAGATGTTGCAGAAGCTGCGACTGGACAGGATGGGGTCATCTGGAAATAACATAACGTTTTACATTCATGATTTAATTAAACAGAGCAGACCAGGGGTGTCAGGGTGCAAGCTTAATTTTTCGGCATACCCCACGGATTTACGATTGTGTGTAGTTTCGCACTTGCAACATTATATCAAGGTCACCAAGAGCCTCAGAGGCTCGGAATCAGCATTATTTATCAGCCACAAAAAGCCACATAAAAAAGTGTCGGTACAGACCATTTCAAGATGGCTGAAACAGATTCTGGTTTGTGCAGGAGTGGACACTGACAATTTTAAATCGCACTCCACCAGGGCGGCATCAACGTCAGCAGCGAGGGCAATGGATGTCCCTCTTGACCATATCCTCGCGGCCGCAGGATGGTCAAATGAACTGACTTTTCAAAGGTTCTGGAACAAACCGCTTAGCGGACCGGGGGTGTTCGCACATTCTATTTTAGGTTCTGTTTCATAGCTTCCCCCGGGAGAGAGGGGTCGCTATTGTTTTTCTATGTTAAATAAACCATTCACATGTTCAAATCAATGCCATGGTTCAGTGCATTGTTTATTTTTCACTCATCCTGGGTCAATTGATGCAGTGAGACGCCTGGATTCGTATCTACAGCATGAAATCACAGAGCTTTGAAATCTTCACGGAATCACTCACGTGACTCAGAAGTAAAATAGTAAGATTAAACGAGAACTTACCAGTTTGATCTTTATTTTATGAGGAGTTACGATGGGCGATTATGTGCCCACCGCTCCCAACCCTCATATCACAAAGGCCATCTGGTAGCTCTAGGTTTCTAATCTTACTATGTTACTTCAATTACTGTTACCTGTGATTTCACACCGTTGCTTTGAAGATTGACGCGCATGCGGTCTGGCGGGGTTCTTCACGTAATCGCTCATCGTAACGCCTCATAAAATAAAGATCAAACTTCAAACTGGTAAGTTCTCATTTAATCTTACTATTTCACTACTATTTTACCATATCTTTCTTCAAAAGCCCTCATAATTTTAAGCACCATAATTTCCATTAATTCTCAATCTGTAAACTGAGTAACATCAATTTCTCTAGTCTTTGCATCTAATAGAGACTCTTAAATCTTGTTTAGACAAAAGTGCTGGAGAACCTCAGCGGGTGCAGCAGCATCTATGGAGCGAAGGGTCCAACACTTGTGTACTGTCTCTCATGCTTTGACATGTTTACAAAAGTGACTAGAAGAGGACACAATAGTTTACTGAGCCCAAAGCACTAAAGGTTTAGCATAATTTCCATCCTTTTAAAAACTTTTTTTAACTTTATATTTCACTTATAAGGTAATAGATCCTGCATTTATATATTTTAACAATGTCATAAACCTCTGTCATGTTCAAATATCTCAGTTTCTATTTCTTCATCCCTATTTGGAATTGCAAAGTTTGGATTAAAATTCTTTAATTGAAATTGTGATTAATTTTCTTGACATTATCTGTAAACTGAAGACCCGAGGAGTCAAAATGACGATTTTGCATGTTAATTCTATGTAGAAATGTTTGCTGGACAGGATTGAATTCCAGTAAAATCAAGAAAGGTGTACGACCCATTTTCTGGTTACAATATTTTAAATTGTCCCACCCGAACCACAACATGTGTATTATTGTTCTTTTTATCACGTTGCTCATATTAGGTCCATATTTTTGTGCTATTTTGCAGGGATCTAAAGGAGCTTTTGGTTCTCCTGGAATAAGAGGAGAGAAAGGATTAACAGGGGTTCAGGTGAGTCAGTTGCATCAATAACTTACTGAATCAAGTAAAAAAGTATGCACTTCCAAAAGTCCTTTGCAAAGAAGTTGAATCTTCAAGTTGTGGAGAGCAAGTGGAAGTGCAGCTGAGAATCAAGTGACAGGTAAGTTACTAAGCTTGCTTGACTTTGAAAGTCAGAGCAAAATTTCATGAACTTTTAATGTTGGATATTTTTCCAGTTTTCTTTTCCATTTCCCAAAGGGATGACATCAGTGAGAATACGAATTCACAACTGCATTCTATTGAGTAGGATAGACTAGACTAACAAAATCATTCTTACTGATCTAGATAGGAAGGATGGCAGGGACAAGTTGGCATTTGTAGCAACTCTTTCACAATCCCAGAACATCCTAAAACATGTTGTTGCCTATAAGCTACATGAAATGTAGATTTGGTATTAAGTTTGCAGACCGCAAGGTTCTATAAATGAAAATGGAATGAATAGTCTCAACTTGCCCCACTCCTCAGGTACCTTCAGTTTAGTGTATTGTGATGTGTACAGTGAAAAGTCTTACCCTGCAACCGCAGGAGATGTAACACCTGTTCCTTTACCTCCTCTCTCACTTCCATTGGCAAGACCAAGCATAGATTCAGCAACCATTTCACCAAATATTTATACTCTGTCTGCCAAAGCTTGCTGGATCTCTGGGTTGCTAACCATTTTAAATCCCCTTCCCACCTTTTACTATCCTTTCTGTCCTTGGTCTCCTCCATTGCCAGAGTGAGGCCACACACATACTGGAGGAATAGCAATTCATATTCTGGGTAGATGGTATGAACATTGAATTCTCCAACTTCAAGTAACAAATCCCCCTACCATATCTTTCCTTCACCACCACTTTGGTACACTCTCATTTCTTCCACCATAACCCAAACTGCCTATCCCTCCATCACCCTGCACCTTTCCCATCCTTTGTATCCACCCCAATAGTTTATCCCTTCGCTTTCCTCTCATAGAGTGATACAGTGTGGAAACAGACCCTTCAGTTTACCCACACCGGCTAACATGACGCAGCTACACGGGTCCCACTTGCCTGCACTTGGTCCATATCCCTCCAAACTTGTCCTGTCCATGTACCCGTCTAACTGTTTCTTAAATGTTGGCATAGACCCAGCCTCAACTACCTCCTCTGGAAGCTTGTTCCATACACCCACCACCCTTTGTGTGAAAAAGATCCCCCTCAGATTCCTATTAAATCTTTTCCCCTTCACTTTGAACCTGTCATCTGGTCCTCAATTCACCTACTCTGGGCAAGAGATTTTGTGCATCTACCAATCTATTCCTCTCATGATTTTACACACCTCTATAAGATCACCTCTCATCCTCCTGCGTTCCAAGGAATAGAGACTCAGCCTCCCCAACTCTCCATATACTCAAAAACACTAGTCCTGGCAACATCTTCGTAAATCTGCTCTGAAAACCTTTCAAGCTTGACAATAGCTTTCCTATAACATGGTGCCCAGAACTGAACACCATACTCTAAATGTGGTCTCACCAACGTTTTATACAACTGCAACATGACCTCCCAACGTCTACACTCAATACTCTGACTCCAATGTGCCAAAAGCCTTTTTGACCACCTTGCAACTCCACCTTCAAGGAACCATGCACCTGCACTCCTAGATTCCTCTGCTCTACAACACTCCCCACAGGCTACCATTCACTGTGTAGGTACTGCCATTGTTAGACGTCCTAAAATGCAACACCTCACATTTCTCTGTATTAAATTCCATCAACCATTCCTCAGCCCACCTGGTGAATCGATCAAGATCCTGCTGCAATCTTTCACATCCATCTTTATTAATTGCAAAACCACCAAGGAAAGCAGGGGAAAGTATTGGGGAGGGTCTATTCCAAAAGCTCTGTCCTTAAGAGGACAGAGACCCCCAACACCTAAAATTAATGGTGTGAAGGCTGACTCTCTATATCACAATGGATCAAAATAACTTGCCCCGAACATCTCCTTCAAACTTTGATCCTCAACCTTAAAGCATAGTCTTTAATATTACCACTCCGGGAGAAAGGTTCTGACAGTCTATCCTATCAATGCTTCTCATAATTTTATATACCTCTATCATGTCTCCCCTCAGCATCTTCTGTTCCAGAGAAAACAATCCACGTTTGTCCATGTCCTCCTTGTAGCTAATACCCCCTAATCCAGGCAGCATTTTGTAAGCCACTTCTACACCCTCTCCAAAACCTCCATATCCTTCTTCCAAAGGGACAACCTGAGTTGCACCCAATACTCCAAATGAAGACTACCCAAAGACCTATAAATCATCATCATGGCTTCCTAATTCCTATTCTCAATGCCCCAGCCAATACAGGCAGGTATACCATAAAAACCTTCTTTGCCCATCTATTTACTGGTGCTGCCACTTTCAGGGACCCAGATCCCAAGATCCCTCTGCACATCACTGCTGTTCAGGGTTTTGCTATCAATTTTTTCCTTACATTTGACCTCCCAAAGTGAAACACCTCACACTTGCTTGGATTAAACTCCATCTGCTATTTCTCCACCCATTCCTGCAGCTGATCTATATGCCGTTCTGTACTCTGACATCTTTCCTCACTGACTGCAACCCCAACAATATTGATGTCATTTGCAAACTTACTATCAACCTATCTAAATCCAAGTTGTTGTATATATCACAAACAACAGAGGTCCCAGCACAGATCTCTGTGGAACTCCTGTGGTCACAGAATTCCAAACAGATTAATACTATTCCAGCACAAACCTCTATTCCATCAGCAATCCATTTGTGAATCCGTACGACCAACCCATCATGAATCCCATGCATATTAATCTTTTGGATCATCCTATCATGGGAGTTTGAATTAATGCCAATAATTCTATAACCTGAGCAATTCCTGTAAACTCCACTCCTCCAATCTTGGCCTCTTCATCAACCGCACATTTAATTGCTGCAGGGTGGTGAATCTGCGGAATTCTTTGCCACTGAAAGCTGTGGAGGCCGTCAATGGATATTTTTTAAAGGCAGAGATAGATAGATTCTTGATTAGTAAGGATGTCAGGGGTTATGGGGAGAAAGTAGGAGAATGGGGTTAGGAGGGAGAAATAGATCAGCCATGATTGAATGGTGGAGTAGGCTTGATGGGCTGAATGGCCTAATTCTGCTCCTATCACCTATGATCTTATGACCTTATGAGAATTTACCATTGTGCCTTCTGTGGTTAATCCCCATAAACTGCATTTCCTACTTGAACCCCTCTACAATTGTCTTTCTCCTTCCTTCTTTGAGCCTCATCAGGAAGTCTGCTGTTGGACTGAATTTTTTGGCTATCTGCTAGACTAACAGCGGGGCAGACAGCATCTCAGGAGAGAACGAATGGATGAAGTTTTGGGTCGAGACCCTTCTTCAGGAGGGGTTATAGGCAGATGGGTGGTGATATTAACAAAGGACGGAGGTGAGATGGAGACAGAAGTGTGCAAAGAAGCTGATTGGTGTGGCCATCTAACCTGCAATTGTAGGCCGTACTTGAACTATTTTTAACATCAATTCTTTGTGTTTCAGGGCCCAATGGGAAGAAAAGGTGACATCGGTGCCAAAGGGAATGAAGGATTCAATGGGCGAAAGGTTGTGAACAATATCTTTTTTATGTGTTTCATCTCTTAATGGTTGCTCAATAAAATAGAACTTGCTAAAATGGAAAATGAAAATCTGAGGACAGGCAATTGCCAACTTTTGCTTTGTTCGCATCACTGTTCTCTGATCGAGATGGTGGTAGATTCACAAATGAGTACATTTTTAGTCCAAGTCCACAGAGGAAAAGAAGTGAAATTCATTTTTCATTTGCTGTTTAGATGGATGTCAATAATCCAATACCATTATTTGATGAAGAGCAAACTTTCCTTTTGACATTCTTTTCTCAAGGGATGATATCAGCTACATCTTGTTCCTATTTCTGGAATCGTACATAATATGTGCAGACATTATTAGGTAAAATAATATTTAGGCATTTTAAAATCTTGCAGAGTGTATATTTTGGCCAGTCATGGATTTTCCCAAGGTCCTTGACACCCACTTACTACTTTAACTCCCCTTATCCCAGGATAATATTATTATTATACCATTTCAAGCTAGAGTTCATGGAGTTTAAAATGATTTATCCAATGAATCAAAGAGGGCTGCAAAGGATAACAAGGTGCAGCTATGGATGAGGGCAAACACAATTCAGTTCATGATGGCTTTTGTTTGTCATCTCCAAAATTGACTGAAGAGAATTTGAACACTAACAATTGCTAGTTCTTGCCCCCAAACAGAAAAGGCTTCATTTATTTAGTGACCATGAATTTTATAGCCCAGTGGTACAAATTAAATGGTAATAGTGCATAGAATGAAATCATGATAAATATGATCATAGATGGAAATTGTGTTTAGGGTGAAGCTGGATCCCTAGGTCGGAAAGGAGAACCTGGAAGAGCTGGACCTCGTGGGCCGCAGGTTAGTTTGGTATTACTTTGCCAATGTTACATTGGGTGGTTCTGAGATATGGTTTTGTTTTCTATAAAAAGGAGAACTGATGCATGGAAAAACGATCAAAGTTACAGCCAGAGGATGGTCTGCACGTCTTAGGTCTGAGTGTGTTCCAAAGAAGTTAACTAGCCTCTCGCTGACATTATCTGCCACAGAAGGTAGTTGAGGCCAGTTCATCGGCTATATTTAAGAGGGAGTTAGATGTGGCCCTTGTGGCTGAAGGGATCAGGGGGTATGGAGAGAAGGCAGGTACAGGATACTGAGTTGGATGATCAGCCATGATTACATTGAATGGCGGTGCAGGCTCGAAGGGCCGAATGGCCTACTCCTGCACCTAATGTCTATGTTTCTATGTTTCCATGGAGCCCTAACTTGTGGCACTTAGAGTCGGAGTATCACAGAGTCATACAGCATGGAAACAGGTCCTTCGGCCCAACTTGCCCACACCGATCAACATGTCTCATCTACATGTCCCACCTGCCTGCGTTTGGCCCATAGCCCTTGAAACCTGTCCTATCCATATCTAAATGTTTCTTAAACATTGCAATAGAACCTGCCTCAATTACCTCCACTCTTTGCGGTTCTGATTAAATCGTTCCCCTCTCACCTTAAACATATGTCCTCTAGTTCATGATTCCCCTACTCTGGACAAGAGTCTCTGCGACTATCTGATCTATCCATCTCATGATTTTGTACACCTCTATAAGATCACCCCTCGTCCTCCTGCGGTCCAAGAAGTAGAGTCCTAGCCTGCTCAACATCTCTCTTTAGCTTAAGGCCTCAAGTCCTGGCAACAGAAGGCTTAGGAAGTGTGGCATGTCGCCTACAACTCTCACCAACTTCTACAGAGGCACCCATCTGCAAACTTGCTAACCATGCCATGTATGTTCTCATCCAAATCATTGATTCTTGATAACAAACAGCAATAGGCCCTCCACCGAACCCTGAGGCACACCACTAGTCACAAGCTGAAAAAGTATTTTAGGTAAAATGTAGACACAAAAGAACTGCAGTCCCTGATTTACCAAAAAAGACACAGTGGTGGAGTGTGTGTAACCGATGGTAAGTAGTGCTTGACTGCAAACACCTAGCAGACAGATCAGTCTTACGATAATTTTCCATCCCGTAGTCTGAATGCTGAGAGTTGCTGTTGCTTCCTGTACTGTGTTACTCTTTAGATTCTGGAGTAGTTCCTGAGGATTGGAGGGTAGCTAATGTAACCCCACTTTTTAAAAAGGGAGGGAGAGAGAAAACGGGGAATTACAGACCAGTTAGTCTAACATCGGTAGTGGGGAAACTGCTAGAGTAAATTATTAAAGATGGGATAGCAGCGCATTTGGAAAGTGGTGAAATCATTGGACAAAGTCAGCATGGATTTACGAAGGGTAAATCATGTCTGACGAATCTTATTGAATTTTTTGAGGATGTAACTAGTAGAGTGGATAAGGGAGAAGCAGTGGATGTGTTGTATCTGGGCTTTCAGAAGGCTTTCGACAAGGTCCCACACGAGATTGGTATACAAACTTAAAGCACACGGTATTGGTGGTTCAGTATTGATGTGGATAGAGAACTGGCTGGCAGACAGGAAGCAAAGAGTAGGAGTGAACGGGTCCTTTTCAGGATGGCAGACAGTGACTAGTGGGGTGCAGCAAGGCTCAGTGCTGGGACCCCAGCTATTTACAATATACATTAATGATTTGGACGAGGGAATTAAATGCAACATCTCGAAGTTTGCGGATGACACGAAGCTGGGGGGCAGTGTTAGCTGTGAGGAGGATGCTAGGAGGCTGCAGGATGACTTGGATAGATTGGGTGAGTGGGCAAATGCATGGCAGATGCAGTATAATGTGGATAAATGTGAGGTTATCCACTTTGGTGGCAAAAACAGGAAGGTAGACTATTATTTGAATGAAGACCGATTAGGAAAAGGGGAGATGCAGTGAGACCTGGGTGTCATGGCACACCAGTCATTGAAAGTAGGCATGCAGGTGCAGCAGGCTGTGAAGAAAGCGAATGGTATGTTGGCATTCATAGCAAAAGGATTTGAGTACAAGAGCAGGGAGGTTCTACTGCAGTTGTACAGGGTCTTGGTGAGGCCACACCTGGAGTATTGCGTGCAGTTTTGGTCTCCTAATCTAATCCTTGCCATAGAGGAAGTATAGAGAAGGTTCACCAGACTGATTCCTGGGATGGCACGACTTCCATATGAAGTAAGACTGGATAGACTCGGCTTGTACTCGCTGGAATTTAGAAGATTGAGGGGTGATCACACAGAGACTTACAAAATTCTTAAGGGGTTGGACAGGCTAGATGCAGGAAGATTGTTCCCGATGTTGCGGAAGTCCAGGACAAGGGGTCACAGTTTAAGGATAAGGGGGAAGTCTTTTAGGACCGAGATGAGAAAATCGTTTTTCACACACAGAGTGGTGAATCTGTGGAATTCTCTGCCACAGAAGGTAGTTGAGGCCAGTTCGTTGGCCATATTTAAGAGGGAGTTGGATGTGGCCCTTGTGGCTGAAGGGATCAGGGGGTATGGAGAGAAGGCAGGTACAGGATACTGAGTTGGATGATCAGCCATGATCATATTGAATGGCGGTGCAGGCTCGAAGGGCCGAATGGCCTGCTCCTGCACCTAATTTCTATGTTTCTATGTTTCTATGTTAGTTTTCTGCAATGCACATGACCAAAAATACATTTTTAATTTTGTTCATATTCTGATGAAACGGTGTACTCAGGAGTTTAGAGATGACTCATTCGTATTCTCTTTGGTAATACACAGGGCATGGATGGAGGTGATGAAATTGGAATCCCTGGACCTAAAGGGCGAGAGGTGAGGAGATGCAGAGTAACCCAATTGTTTGCTTTTGCCTTCTGTGCACAGTGCATAGACTGAAGCAAAACTCAGTGATATGTGCACGCATACTCATCTATCTTCCCAAAATGTTATTCTTGCACCAGATTTTTGGTCATCACTCTTGATGTTTGTGTGCGCCCACTTCTATAAAGAACTTTGAATTATTTAAGTATACTATAGGGGTTGTATGAATGCAGGTTGTTGCTAATAATCTATCCAATTAATTTAGTGAGCAGTGAATTTGCCCTATATTATTCACTCTGACTACCCCTCATTTTTTTTTAAGTGGTGTAATACTTTGTGCAAGTATATTCTGAAGAAGGGTCAGTCTGTCTGAAGAAGGGTGTCGACCCGAAACGTCGCCTATTCTTTCTCTCCGTAGATGCTGCCTCACCCGCCGAATTTCTCCAGCATTTCTGTCCACCTTAGTATATTTTAGATGTCAGCCAAAATAAACCATTGATCTGCAATGTGTTTGAAGATCAGACGTGGACCTGTTGTAATGGTGGTTGAATTGCAGTGGGTCAAGGTTGCTTGGTCAACTAGATTTAATATGTTCTATAACCAGCTACTCAAAGCACTTCATGATGGTGGATGTGTATGAAAGAACTGCAGACGCTGGTTTAAATCGAAGGTAGACACAAAATGCTGGAGTAACTCAACGGGTGAGGCAGCATCTCTGGAGAAAAGGACTGAGCGACATTTCGGGTCGACACCCTTCTTCTGACTGATGTCAGGGGAGGGAGCGGGACAAATATAGACTGTAGGTGGAGACAGTAAGATTAGTGGGAGATCTGGGAAGCGGAAGGGGATGACTATGGCCCTTGCTTTCTCTCTCCATACCCTTCCCCTTCTCCTTCCCAGTTCTCCTACTGGACTTACTGTTTCCACCTACCTTCTATCTTTGTACCTCCCCCTCATGATGGTGGATGTGAAGGCCACTGGGTCATTCACATTGATAAGAGTACAAACAGTTGAACAGTGCAACCTCATTTCATCTCTTTTCTTATCATTTAAGGGACCACGAGGATCCCCTGGTTTTCCTGGTCAGCAGGTACGAATTAAAAACATTTATGTTTGTAAAAGGATATACAGTTTTTTTATATAGGATGTGAGCCAGTTATTCATGTATGTTGCATTCTGAATTTTCAGGGACCAAATGGTATCACTGGAACCTCTGGTGTTAGGGGACGTAATGGTGTAAGAGGGCGCAGGGTATGTTATTTAATCTGTTCATCTCATGTTTTAACCCTTGTAATTTTCTCTCTCAAATGGACACATTTATGAGAGCTGGCCAATCAGGCAAAATAAATATTTTTGGAAACTCCTTGAAATGTTAGACAGTGCATGAAATTACCATTATCTATAGCAATTCGTAACATCACAATCTCTCTTCAAAGCCCACACGACCATCTGATTCTCCGTTAACTGCTGTCCACCAATGTACAACTTGATATACCTTCCATCCATACTTTTCAAATCCAACAAACTAAGCTTATGTAGAGATAGCTGAGCTGTTGACGCACCTTGTAAAACATCATACTGGTTGGTGTACATCGAGGCAAAATATGTTTAATTTACCATTGACATTCCAGCTGCTTTGCATCAATGTGTTGTGCTTTATGAGAAAAGCAACATTAATATTTGAATTTATGTGGATTTGAAATAGGTAAATATTACAATTCATTCTGACTGACACCAGCCACTGCCAATATGATTACTTGGAGTACGCAGTCCTAAGAGTTTAAATGCTATGAAAGTCATTTAAACATCAAATGAATATGTGAAATGTTGAGTATTGTTCTGAGAAGAACAACGATTCAATGTACCTCACTTGGAATATGGTCGAATCGGAGATGGTTTATAACAGGTAGGAGTCCTTTTTTTGGTTTTAACTGAATAAAATGTTCTCTTTCTATTTGAGGGGAACTCGGGCCAACCTGGGGTGCTGGGAAGTCCAGGCGAAGTGGGATATCCAGGAACAAGGGTGAGGTGCACGCTTATTTGGGAGATTTGGTTGAAAACTGAAAGCATTGTTGCTGAATTATTTCCTGTGATTCCTTGTACCCAGTTTCCACATATTTTACTCGAGTGCCTAATAATACTTGGAGTAAAAGAATGACAAATCTCTAAAGCCATATCAGATGTCCACGAAAACCTGTTTCATAATGTAGACAAGATGTTCCAAGAAATTCATTTTGGCAGTAGAGTACAGTATTATTTTTTATCCCTTATTTTAAAAGACGCTAAATGATAATCTTAAATGGACTAGATTGAAGATGAAGCCGAGTAAGTCACTGAATATTTATTTGGCTAGAGAGAAGGAACTGGAGAAAAGGTTCTATGTAGATGAGGAAGAAATTCTATGAATGGAGCAGCCAATTGAAAGCTTGGGCATATGGTATAACAGGAAGTTGGATGATACTGAACAGGTACAGTAATTTAGAAGAGATGTTATTGATTGATTAGAAAGGATAGAGGTCAGGGCTTCCAAGGAAGTTGAAGTTGCGGTGTTTACAGTTTAGGTTATTCCCTAGGTTGATATGACCATTAGGAGGCAAAGAGTTGCAATAAAGGGGACTTTTTCTGGTTGGTGCCAGTGACTAGTGGTGTTCCGCTGGGGTCACTACTCATCACGTCGTATATCAATGATTTGGTGAGGGAATTGTAGGCTTTGTGGTCCAGTTTGCTGCTGATACAAAGATAGATGTAGGGGCAGGGAGTGTAGAGAAAGCAGGAACTCTGCAGAAGGACTTTGACATGTTGGGAGAGTGGACAGAGAAGTGGTAGATGGAATGCAGTATAGCAAAGCTTGGAGTCATGCATTATGGTAGTAGGAATAAAGGCATAGACTATTTTCTTAATGGGGAGATAATTTGGAAATCAGAGGGATGTGGCAGTGCTGGTGCAGAATTCCCAAAGAGTTCATTTGCAAGTCGAATCAGTAGTAAAGAAGGCGAGCATTTATTTCAAGAGTAGACAAAAATGCTGGAGAAACTCAGCAGGTGAGGCAGCATCTATGGAGCGAAGGAAAAAGACAACGTTTCGGGATGAAACCCTTCTTCTGTTTGCCTATTTCCTTCGCTCCATAGATGCTGCCTCACCCGCTGAGTTTCTCCAGCATTTTTGTCTACCTTCGATTTTACAGCATCTGCGGTTCCTTCTTAAACATTTATTTCAAGAGGGCTAGACTACAAATACAGGGATGTAATGCTGAGGTTTTAAGGCACTGGTCAGACCACATTTGGAGTATTGTGAGCAGTTTTGGGCACAATATCTGAGGAAGGGGGTGCTGATGTTGGAGAGTGTCCAGAAGAGGTTTACGAGAATGATCCCGGGAATGATTGGGTTAACATATGATGAGTGTTTGACAGCACTGGGCCTGTACTCGCTGAAGTTTGGAAGGATGCAGAGGGACCACAATGAAACCTACCAAATAGTGAAACACCTGGATAGAATGGATATGGAAAGGATGTTTCCACTGGTGGGTGGGGTGGGAGATTGCAACCGTCACGTGGTCCGCCCTGTTTTGACGAATGCAATCAACCTAGTGTGCACAATCAAATAAGATCAAAATACAACTTTAGGCTGAGCACGCCATACACAAGAAGAAGAAGACGACTAGTCGGTGAATCTAGGACCAGAGGTCATAGCCTCAGAATAAAAGTATTGATGACGCACCCCCAATTTAAGTTGCTAAATTTTGAAAAAAGGATGGCGGGACAGGATCAAGGGTATGGTTTAGTCCAGGGGCCGGCAATATCGCCTGTGTGCCCTGGGACTGGCTGCAGTTCCCAGATCCCTCACGTCCCCAGGACTAGCTGCAGGGCCCGGGACTGGCTGTAGCACCCAGGTTGCCTGCGAGCCCCAGGACTAACTGCAGTTCCCAGGTTGCCTGCGAGCCCCGGCACCTGCTGCAATTCCCAGGTCGCCTGCCCCGAGACAGAAACAGAGACAGAGTCACAATGCAGTGGCTCCGTGCCCAGAGTGCCAGGGCAGCAGTGAATGAGTGAGTTGCTGGCATGATCCCCGACCCCCTCCTTCTCAATGCTCCTGCCCTCCCCGCAACTTTACCCCTGGCAGCCCAGCCAATTTGTGCAGCCCAGGCCGTGCTGTCCCGGACCAGACTACCCACATGCTGAGAAAGGAACTCTCTCCCCCAGCGGCGCTGTCCTTTTCCAGCCGCTTCCCACTTTACAGCTGCTTCCCATCAGTTGCCAGCAATGAGGGATAGACTTGGCTATCCCGCAGTACAGCAACATCTTTCTTGATGCTGCTGTACTGAGAGATAGCCAAGTCTATCTTTCTTGGCTAACAACCTAAACTTTGGCCTCCAAGATGCAGATAAATTTTCGTGCCTTATTTTTGGGTAAAAAATAGCGTCTTCATTGCAGGAAAATATGGTATGTACCTTGAGAAAGGAGACGAGGAGTAATTTAGTTAGTCAGAAGATGGTGAATCTGTGGACTTCATTGCCAAATAAGGTTGTGGAGGTCAAATCAATGGATATTTTCAAGTCAGAGAATGACAGATTATTGATTAGTATGGATGTCAGGGGATATGGGGAGAAGGCAGGAGATTCTCTGCCACAGAAGGTAGTTGAGGCCAGTTCGTTGGCCATATTTAAGAGGGAGTTAGATGTGGCCCTTGTGGCTGAAGGGATCAGGGGGTATGGAGAGAAGGCAGGTACAGGATACTGAGTTGGATGATCAGCCATGATCATATTGAATGGCGGTGCAGGCTTGAAGAGCCAAATGGCCTGCTCCTGCACCTAATTTCTATGTTTCTATGTTTCTATTAGAGTTGAGAGGGAGATAGATCAGCCATAATTGAATGGCGGAGTAGACTTGATGGGCTGAAATGGCTTAATTTTGCTCCTTTCACATGAAAAGTGGATAAAGTCCAAACCCAGTATCTGTGCTTTATTAAGTTTGTTTAAACATACTTTTGGATAATTTTATATAGTGTCGTTATTCTTTCAGTAATCTTATTTTACTGAACCCTTAAGCCAAAGGAAAATCTATTGGACCAAGAAATATGTTGTATTTAGAAATAATTTGTTAAATTCTTTGCTGGTGATGCCTGTTTTACTGTGTGGTACAATCAGCTGCATCAGAAAAGCAGACACTCTGTTGATGAGCTAAATTTTATTAAATAAGAACAGTAAAACATTCGCTTGTCAGTTCTTCCCTACGATGGTTGGTTCAGAATTTAGCTCAGTTTGCCTGACGTTACTGAAATATCCTTGCCTGGCAAAAATCTTATACACATGACATGAAACCTTCCTATAGGAAATGCTATGGGAAACCATTCTGAGAGTTAATTTTATATAGGGGTGATAATCATTTTGCTTGATCACAATCACAATCGTGCCTATTCCAACCACCATGTTTTCTTTGTGGAATGAATGATCCGACGCACTGACCTCTGTAGTCATGAAGACCCTTGAAAGGCTTGTGCTGGCCAAGCTGAAAAATATCGCAAACCCCCTGCTGGACCCTCTGCAGTTTGCATATCGGGCCAATAGATCTTTGGATGATGCAGTCAACCTGGGCCTGCACTTCATCCTCCAGCACCTAGACCGCCAGGGGACCTATGCAAGGATTTTGTTTGTTGATTTTAGCTCTGCATTCAACACCATTGTGCCAGAGCTACTAACTCCACACTTCCCGAGTTGACTGTGCCTGAACCCTTCTGTCAGGAAGCAGCATGTGAGGCTGGGAAAGCACATCACAGACCCGCAAACCCCCAGCATAGGAGCACTGCAAGGCTGCATACTCTCCCCTCTCCTCCACTCTCGCTACACCAATGACTGCACCACCACTGACTCCTCTGTCAAGCTTCTCAAGTTTGCGGATGATACAACCCTGATTGGACTGATCCAGGATGGGTAGGAATCTGCCTACAGACAGGAAGCTACACAGCTGGCATCCTAGTGCCATTGCAACAACCTGGAGCTCAATGCTCTTAAGACAGTGGAATTGATTGTAGACTTTAGAAGAGCTCCCCCTCCCCGCACCCCACTCACCATCAACAACACCACAGTTCAATCTGTGGTGTCTTTTTAAGTTCCTGGCAACCATCATCTCCAAGGACCTTAAATGGGGGGGGGCACCATCGACTCCACAGTCAAAAAGGCACAACAGAAGCACAATTTGCCACAGGTAATGATGGTCCAATTCTATACGGCCTGTCTCATAGAGTCTGTCCTCACCTTCTCCATCATGGTCTGGTTTGGCTCAGCCACCAAGCACGACATCCGGAGGCTGCAGCGAATTGTCCGATCAGCTGAGAAGGTTATTGGCTGTAACCTTCCCTCCATTGATGAACTGTACACTGCAAGGGCCAGGAAGCGAGCGGGTAAGATCATGTCTGACCCCTCTCACCCTGGCCACAAACTCTTTGAATCACTTCCCTCTGAAAGGCGACTCCGGACTGTCAAAGTTGCCACAGCCAGACTTAGAAACAGCTTTTTTCCACGAGTAGTAGCTCTACTCAATAACTAAAAATCTGTAGCCTCCTTTTGCTCTGGTATTTTATTTAATTCACATGTTTAAACTATAATGTTTTATTATTAATTTTTAATGTTTTATGTATCATTCCTAACTGTCACTTATGTCATGTTGTCACTTGCAGAGCACCAAGACAAATTCCTTGTATGTGAATACTTGGCCAATAAGCTTATTCATTCATTCATTCAAATTACTGGATAGTTGTAGAAACATATCTTATTCCAGAACCAGGGGTCACAGTTTAAGAATAAGGGGTAGGCCATTTAGGACCGCAATGAAAAAAAAAATTTTTCAACCAGAGAGTTGTGAATCTGTGGAATTTTCTGCCACTGAAGGCAGTGGAGGCCAATTCACTGGATGTTCTCAGGAGAGTTGGATATAGCACTTAGGGCTAATGGAATCATGAGATATGGGGAAAAAGCAGGAATGGGGTACTGATTTTGGATGATCAACGGTGATCATATTGAATGGCGGTGCTGGCTCAAAGGGCTGAATGGCCTACCTCTGCACCTATCTTCTATATTCACTCATGTATTTGAAGGAAGTCTGACCTACATGTGACTCCAGATCTATTGCAATATAGCTGATGTCTAATTGTTCTGAGTTCAGGGATAAATCTTAGAGATAAGTTACTCAAACCATAATATTATTAAGTAGGCCATAGCCCAATTCTGCTCTCTTGAGCAACACATTTCTCATTGGATTTAAAAATAGCAATCCTTCATCTACACAATGCTCACACCTTCGTACATTACACAAAACCTCTAAAGGCTGTTTTTGTTTTCTTGCTCTTTCAGGGCCTCAAAGGGCCAAAGGGGGCGGCATCGTTGCAAGTAAGTCACTTTTCTACACACTGTGGACTGCACGTTCTTCCGAAAATTTGATGGTATCCTTCAGATCTTGAACTTTCCATGTTTTTATTGCAGCCATGTGAACTCCTGTCATACATTCGTAATCATTGCCGTAAGTAGCCTAGTTCTTCATTACATCACAATGTTTTTAAAACAGCTGCTTCTTTTAATTAATTCTCATGTGAAGACTTTAAAAAGATAAAATTTGATATTTACTGGTGATAACTTCATTATGTTTGTAAAGTTTTAAAGACATTGTGGGAAACAACTCACCACCCTCTCAGGTCACCACTCTCTCACATTTACGTCTTGTATCGGTGGATTTTGAACGCAGACCCAAATGCAATCTGAAACAACAGAAGAAAGATCCTCTAGACCATTTCATTACATCAGGCACACAGAAGAAATATTAGCTTGTAGGTTCATTCACCCTGACCCACCAATCTAATGCACATTTTTTTTCTTGTGAGATGTACTGCATAGTGTGTTATGGACCAGTAACTAAAACAATCCTCTGACAAAAGCTAAGAATTTGAGAGATCTTTGTTGCTAATGTTCACCACTCTTGGGATGCATCATCTCTAAATGGTGGGGTTTAATTTCAAAGGAAGTAATTGTGGACTTTTCCTCTTTTTTCCCTTCCAGCTTGCTGTTCATCAAGTAAGTGCACTTGCTTTATTTTCAATTTGTGCATCTTAAGGTGTCTTATGGTTGATAAATCTTCAGGGTCTGATCAAGCATTTTCTAAGAAATTGTGAGAAACAGGGGAACAAATTGCAGGGTGACTGGCAGAGTTATTAGTGTCATCTTTAGCAAAGGGAACAGTGCCAGAAGACTGGAGTATTGCTGTTGTTATTTCCCCACATTTTCCCCTGGATAGGGGAGTCCAAAACTTATTGACATTGATTCACGATAAGTGGGGAAAGATTGAAAAGGATCTGAGGGGCAAACTTTTTCATACAGAGGGTTGTGGATATATGGAAAGAGCTGACAGAGGAAGCTGTGGAGGCAGGTACAATGTTTTAAAAAACATTTGTACAGGTACATTGATAAGAAAGGTTTGCGGGGGGGGGGGGGGGGGGTATAGGCCAAATGCTGGTAGATGGGACAAACTCAGATAGACATATTGGGTGTAAAGGATGAGTTGAGCCAAAGGGCATTTTTCTGTGTGGTATAATTCTATAGCTAAGTGAAAGCAATGGGCCAAAGGCATTCTGGTATAATATTGCCCATTTAATCGCATAATCCAGCAAAATCAACACTGAGGATGTGCACCATTGGAGACACAACACCCTTAGTAATAGAACACTTTGGTTCTGGAATCTGATTCTAGTGACTATGCCTTAGGAAGAGTAGGGCAACCCCAGAGAGAGTGTATCAGAGATTTCTAACATTGTTCCAGGGAGGTGAGATCTCAGCTACAAGGCAATGCTGGAAAATGTGGATTCTTCTTGGTGAAGAAAAGATTAAAAGGAGGTTTACATGATCAAATTTAAGAAGGAACTGCAGATGCTGGTTTACATCGAAGATAGACACAAAATTCTTGAGTAACTCAGCAGGTCAGGCAGCATCTCGGGAGAAAATAAATAGGTGATGTTTCAGGTCGAGACCATTCACCAAACTGGATGAAGGATCTCAACACGAAACATCATGAATTATTTTTCTCAAGAGATGCTGCCTGACCCGCTGAGTTACTCCAGCATTTTGTATCAATCTTTTTTACAAGATCAATATGGGTTTATAGAGCACAAGCCAGTTTCTGTTATTGGATGGTTCATGGATAAGTTTGCACAGATTTAAAGGGTGAAAGATCAGAGAGATGATGAGGAAAAATACTTTCTTGCACATTGGTTATGATCGGAGATTCATTTATTGCAAGCGTGATGGAAGCTGAAGCAACTGCGGGCTTTAGCAGCGCAGTTTGATGGAAAGCATGTATACAGATGATAGGAAGAAATATGTGAATGGAACTAAAAAGATTACTCGCTGTGGAGACAGCATGGATGCATTGGGCTGAATAGCCACCTACTCATTGAAACATGATTTTACAATGCTGTGAAACTATTTCAAAGAGATAAATTGTTTCCTTGGTATCTTGGCCAATATATTCTCCTTCAGTTTATCTTGATAGATCAACATTGCTATTTGTGGGATAAAAACAGAAAATATTGGAAACATTCAGCAGGTTAGGCACCATTTTCAAAAGAGAAACAGAGTTAATATTTCAGGTCAATGATTTTGGTTCTGGACGAAGGGACTTCAATGTGAAACATTAATTCTACTTTTTCCTGCCACAGATCTTGACCTGCTGAGTGTTTCCTGTTTTTCTGTTTTCTGTTTTTTTGTTAATGTCAGATTTCCAGCATCTAAAGTTGTTTTCATTCTAACGTGCCATTTTTGGGAACTTGCTTGCAAATTGCTAGTCGCATTTCTTTCAATAAAGTGGTGACTATTCGTTAGACACATTAAACTAGTTCTAAATCAGTCCTAAGGCAATTTAATATGCGACATAAATGTGAGATTTTCCATTGTTGTACCTTAATACTAATGAATGATCTCTCAATTTCAGAAAGTTTAGAGTGCCCTGTTTACCCTATGGACCTAGTGTTTGCATTGGACATGTCCGAGGAGGTCACGCCATCCATATTTAACAGAATGCGGAAGATAGTAAATGACTTTGTGCAGGATCTTAAAGTCACTGAAGGTACCTGCCCAGTGGGAGCACGTGTGGCAGTTCTTTCCTACAGCTCCACACCAAAAATGCATATACGATTCTCAGAATTTAGGAAAAAACAGGCTTTGCTGAAAGCGTTGGCGAAGGTAAATTATGAGCAGTCAGCCGACGACCGAAATATCGGACTAGCAATGAGGTTCGTTGCAAGAAATATCTTCAAGCGTGCACGTGGTGGCTTGCTTGTCAGAAAAGTAGCAGTATTTATTACCAATGGCCCATCTCAAGAGACAACATCAATCATGTCTGCAGCCATGGAGTTCAAAGCATTGGACATTACACCGGTTGTCATTTCTTTCTCTAGGGTCCCTGAAATACAGCTTCCTTTCCAGGTAGGATATCTATGATATTTTACAAACAATGCATTTATTTATACACCTCGTCAAGTTACCATGCTTGCATTTGTAAAACAAATTCCTCATGTTATTATTGAGCCCACCTGCAAGTGGAGACACTACATCACCATGTGGTGGGGGGGATCTAATTGCAGGGTGACATTTACATGGGCAGTTTTCATTATGAATCTGGCTTTATCAATTGTTTATAGTAATGCAAAAATACGGTCACTTCCCCTTTCTTCGGCTAAAGTCCACATATTCTCAACTTCCTGCATATAGTGCCATATGGAATTGACTGGTATCTTGATATCATGGATAGGTGACATTTTGGGACATGACCAAACTTGCTGTAGTAAGGGGAAAAGCTGGAAAAGAGGTGGGAGTTAGACAAATTCTGGCAAGGATAGGTGGAAACAGGCCGGGATGGGGGTGGGGTGGGAGGGGGGGGGTTGATTGTCAGATGGGTTGGACAAAGGTCGGAGATGAAAAGACAAAAAGGTGAGATAAGGAGATAATGATAGAAGAGGCGTGAAATGTGAAGCCAGAGGAAAGAATACAGGGGGAAGTGAAAGGGAGCAATTGATTTGCATCCAGATGAGACACAGGGAAAAGAGGGGGAGAAGCTAATATAACAATTACCTGATCATTCTGATTGCTAACATGGAAAGGGTGCGAAGAAGATTTAAGGTGGAAAGAGTGCAGAGAAGATTAACCTGGAAAGGGTGCAGAGAAGATTTACAAGGAGGTTGCCGTAATTTGAGGGCCTGAGCTGTAAGAAGAGGTTAGACAGGCTATGACTTGATTTCTTGGGCAGTAGGAGGCTGAGAGTTGATCTTATAGAGGTGTACGAGATCATGAGATAGATCGATGGGGTGAATTGGTACCTGCCCAGAAGGAGCATGTGTGGCAGTTCTTTCCTACAGCTCCGCACCAAAAATGCGTAATGAACCGGATTTGATAAGATAACTCAAGGTAAAGGAACCACTAGGAGGAAGCGATCACAACAAAGATACAGTGTGGAATCAGGCCTTTCGGCCCACTGAGTCCACACCGACCAGTGATCACCCCATACACCCACAGAGTTCCACACACTAGGGATAATTTTACAAATGATTTTACCAAAGCCAATTATCCTACAAACCTGTATATCTTGGGAATGTGGGCGGAAACCGGAGCACCTGGAGAAAACCCACACGGTCACAGGGAGAAAGTACAAATGCCGTACAGAGATCTCCCATAGTCAGGAGTGAACAGGGGTCTCTGGCATTGTAAGACAGCCGCTACACCACTGTGCCACCCTTCATATGTCTTCAATAAATGTCCACATTTTGTCTTGGATATGAGATTATTTGACCTATTGAGAGGCCATGGCTCTAATCTAACTGTTTAAGCTTCAAAGGTGTAATCTCCTTTTTAATTATTTGACGTGTTTAACATTTTTGTAGTTTAAATTTGAATGTCCAGTCTTTTCTCCCGTAAAAGGTTGATGATACAAAAACATTTCAAGTACTTTCATTGTCAAGAAATCAGCAAGAAGCTAAGGAACAATTGCAGAGCATCCGATTATGCACTTTCTGTTTTGGTATGTCTTTAATTGTATTCAGTTAATCGTAATAGTAAATCTAAAGCTAACCTGCATGAATTTAAGTGTACCTGATCTGCATGGATCCTTTGATTAGTTAATGTCTCTTCCTCTTCCCTCGCAGATAAGTGTAGACCAAATGCCCAATGTGGCCACGTCATCTCCCCACCTCCTATTTCAGTCGACATGGACATGGCTTTTCTCGTCGATGGCTCGCGCAACATGAACATGATGGACTTTGCAAGAATAAAGGGTTTCCTCAGCTCAATGCTGGACATGCTTATGATTTCAAGAAGTCCACGTACCCTTGATAATCGTGCCAGGGTAGCATTGGTACAATACTCACCGGCAGGTTATTTCCCTAGGGGTCGTCAGAATCCAGCCAATTTGGAGTTTGGATTCATCAAATATAACAGTAAGAACCTGATGAAGAGGTACATTGAGGAATCCTTTAATAAGTTAGATGGCCCTGCTGGGATTGGTCATGCTATTGAATGGACCATAAATAATGTTTTCATGAGCGATGCAGCAACACGTCGTTATAAAGTGATCTTTGTTATACTTGCGGGAGATACAAGTTCCTTTGATATGGAAAAGCTAAGAGCTGTGTCTCGTCAAGCCAGGTGTGATGGTTTTGTGATCTTTGCATTCTCCCTTGCGAAGGAAACAATCAGAAACAACTTGGATGATCTTGTTAGTTTTCCTATTGACCAACACGCTATTCGCCTTGGCCAGCTGCTTGATTCTGAAATGACTTATGCCAAAAGGTTTGCCAGGGCCTTCCTCAATAGCCTCTCACGTAAGTTATGCTCGATTAAAACTTTAAAACTATATTAATTTCTTAATGCGTATGTATTCTTTACAGAGAGAAGTTGTTGCTTTGACATTAGCCAGGTGCTTAATCGTGTATTTTTTTATTTTGTTTCCATATAATGGTGTTGCGGACTTCAGACCTTCTTTCCTTTAATACCATGATAGGCATCAATTGATAATGGGGTTGAAGGGATCCATTGCTGCACTGACTTCCAGCTGCAGCCTACTCCAATTGACTGTTGCAAAGCACTACAGATGCAGGATATTCAAAGCATAAACAGAAAATGCTCGCAGTCAAGAGACCAGACACGTTGGGTCACGGTCCTTCCCCAAGACAAAAATGAATCTGCTAACATGCATAAAAGATAGAACAAGTTTTTATTTTTCTCTCCAGTGTTGTTGCTTGACATACTTAATGCTTCCTCGATTTTCTGTTCCATCACATCAAGTTCAAAGCCACCTCTAGATTCTTGTCCACATGCTCCAGGTTGACAATATGTTGCAGTGCTGAAAGGTTCCACGCCCAGGGTGTTTTCTGTTTCATTAAACCACCCTTAGTCAGATGTAAACAATTTCCAACCTCGACCAACTCTAATCCATAGCCCTCCATTCCCTGCATAGCCATATCCTTTGGGTAGACATATCCTTGTCTACCCAAAAATCTCTTAATTGCCATTGGCATATCAGTCCCAAACATCTCCCCTGACA
The DNA here is from genome assembly GCA_035221665.1 of Okamejei kenojei. Lineage (NCBI taxonomy): Eukaryota > Metazoa > Chordata > Chondrichthyes > Rajiformes > Rajidae > Okamejei > Okamejei kenojei. Next base: position 138,889,973 of record CM069132.1, read on the forward strand.
GTGCATTCCAGGCCCTCCGAACCCACTCGGTAAGAAAAAACTTGCCCAGTACATCTCCTTTAAATGTTTCCTTTCTCACAAAGCTATGCCCCTGGTATTTGATTTTTTCATCCTGGGCAAAGGGCTCAGACCAGAACTGCATGCAGTACTCCAAATGCGGCCCAAACAATGTCATCACTTCCTGATTCTAATACTCAATAACTTATGAAAGCAAGCATACCAGATACCCTCTTTATTTCTATCTACATATATTGCCATTTTCATGGTTATAGACTTGGACCCCTAGATCCTTCTATACATCAATGCTAATAAGGATTTTGCCATCGATTGTATATTTTCTCCTTGCATTTAACCTCCCAAAGTGTAACACCTCACACGTGCTCGCATTAAACTCTATTTGCCATTTCTCCACCCACTTCTGTAGCTGATCTATATCCTGCAGTATACTTTGACAGACTTCCTCTCAGTCCGCGATCCCAACAATCTTGATGTCATCAGCAAACCTACTAACCACCCACTGTTGTTCACGTCCAAGTCATTTATCAATATCACGAGCAGCAGAGGTACCAGCACAGATCCCTGCAGAATTCCACTGGCCACTATATCTACCATCATACCCTCATCGATCACCTTTGTCACCTCTTCAAAAGAACTCACGTTACTACGACATGATCTGCCATATACAAAGTCAAGCTGACTGTCACTGATTAATGAATTCTCTTCCAAATGGGAGTAAATCCTATCCTGAAGGATCCTCTCCAATAGGTTCCCTACTGACACGAGGCTCACAGGCCTATAATTCTCTCCACTTCCTTTATAAAATAAAGACCAATATTAGATATGCTCCAGTCCTCCGGAACCTCATCTTAGCCTAGAGCAGATGCAAAGATCTTTGTCAAGGCTCCTGCAATCTCATGTTTGGACTCTTTCAATAACCTGGAATAGATCCCATCATGTCCTGTGGCTTTATCCACCGTAATGCTTTGGAAGATCCCCAACAACTCTTCCTTCTTAATCTCAAACTGTCCATACATATTGGTAGTAAAAAATAGCTGCAGATGCTGGTTTATAGCAAATTGCTTGAGTAACTCAGTGGTCAGGTTGCATCTCTGGAGAAAATGGATAGGTGACATTTAGGGTTTGAGTCTGAAGAAATGTTCCGACCCGAACCGTCACCTATCCATTTACCCCAGCAATGCTAAGTTACTCCAGCATATTGTGTCTGTCTTGCATATTGGTATTCTCCACACTGATCTCCCTGTCCTCCATATACTTCTCCTTGGTGAAAACAGATGCAAAGTACTAATTCTACTTCTCCCACAGCCCCAGACTCCAAGCACAAATTCCCTCCTTTATCCTTGAGCAGTCTCACCTACTCCCTGGTTATCTTTTTGTTTGTAATGTAGGTATTGAAGCCTTCGGATTTTATTTAACCTCACTTGCCCAAGTCATTTTATGGCCCGTTTCACCCTTCTAATCACCTGTTAGATCATGTCAGATTATTTCTCGGTTTATTAGCACCCTTTGGAAAAATCTCCTGGGCATTTCAGTGCACTATTTCAGTCATTCATGCACTCAATGACATTGCTCCACCTCCTCCTCTGCCAGCAAAATTTGGAGTAACTGGGTTAAGCCCTCCAAATCCCCACAGAACTAGCACACATGCAGAGTCCAGGAGTGAGACAACAATTAGAGGGTGTGTATTCTTACACTGATATCCTCCTCACAGCATCTGCCAGCCTCGCTTATCAATGGCCAGAGTATTGTCACATATTTCCATGGAGCTCCCTCACTTGTCACAGTTCTGTTTTATGGCATTTGTAAGTGGCCTGCAGCACCTAATAACCGCACTGTCAGCCCACAGCCCACAGTGACTTGGATCACTCATGGTCCAAGAACTGTTCAAGTACCCAGGCAAATTGGAAAGTTCCATTCACCCGCCCCAATGTTTCACTCGCTCCCCAATATTACTTAGTTGTGCACTAGCCACCGCACAGAATGGTCCTTGGAGTGTGTAGGAAGGAACAATGGATGCCGGTTTACACCAAAGATAGACACAACATTTTGAAGTAACTCAATGGGATTGACAACATTTCTGGAGAAAATGAACAGGTGACGTTTCGGGTCGAGGTCCTTCTTCAGACTGAGAGTCAGGAGAGAGAGAAAACTAGAGATATGAAGAGATACAAAGGACAAATGAATAAAAGGTGTGCAAAAGGGTAAATCAAAGCCAGCAACGATGTTCAAGGAAAGGTAGAGCCCACAATAGTTAATTGTTGGCTATGGAGAAGGTGATTACGAGTAAATACAAACAGTGAAACTAAGCAGAATGGCAGGGAAACTAGCAGGCAGACTAGGGTGGGCCTCCTCCACTGTCAACGTGAGGTCAGTGGTCAGTGTGTGATTAGTGGTTGACATGGACTTGGTGGGCTGCAGGGTCTGTTTGCATGATGTATTTCTAAATTATACCACATCTTTAATCACCTTAAAACGTTGCAACTAAATCCACGACTAATCTATGGTCAATTATTACCCATATCATCCATCTGAGGTATGCTTTTACGAAATTGTATTCCCTTCCTTTTTACTGCCAGCAGCGCTAACAGGGGAATACTGCATATAGTCTTAGTATCAAAATGTCAATAAACTTTGATGTTTGGAATAAATCACCATTGTTGTTCATCTATAGATAGACACAAAATGCTGGAACGACTCAGCAGGATAGGCAGCATCAGACTGAAGTAAGGTCTGAACCCAAAACGTCACCAATTCCTTCTCTTCAGAGATGCTGCCTACACCCGCTGAGTTTCTCGAGCATTTTGTGTCGATCTTCAGTGTAAACCACTATTGCAATTCCTTCCTACACATTGGTTGAACTATGTTTCCATGTAGTAATTTTCAAAGACCCCATTCGAGGGGTGAGAAAAAACATTGTTTTATGATATGGGATTTTACATTTTCATATTTTATAATTACTTTTTCATATTATGAAGATAATAGATCATTGGAAGGCCATTCCCACTATTTGCCCCTTACCATAGCAGTTTATTCACCTGCCTGTCACTGCTTCAGTTCTTGGTCTATTTCTATAATCTTTAACTGCAAATGAGCTGACACCTCAAAGAAAGTACAGTGAGTTGGGTTTGGGGCCAAATCTGATAGTTTCAAAAATAATCTCAAGAACAAGTCAATTAATTTTAATCAGCTCATGAAATAATTACTGGTTACTTCAGTTTTTATTGACTCAAAATTAAATATCGGGAATTTTGATGTGCTTACTATTTTTTTCTGCTTTTAATTAAATTTGCCTTTTGCAGTTAAAATCAATGAATATCCACATCCAGACTTACAGGAGGAATGTGAAAGTGAGATGGACTTGAATGAAAGCGAGTATGTTTTCAAAAGCATTACATTTTTAGATTAATGCTATGTTTTTAATATATTTTCATTGCCATTTTATTGATTTTATACTGGTTTAATTTATTCTTTACAGAACTGAAGTGGAAGAAACAGAAGGAGAAGAAACCTATGAGGAAGGATTTGAAAACTACGAACTGATATCAGAATCTGAAAGAGAAGCAAAAGCACGTTATGGTAGGTGAAATGGGACTCTGTAGTCACTTTTCTTCCAAAGTCTATATAAAGACACAATATATGCACAGTTTATAGAAACACTATTAGAGTGGAAAGCAAAATATTGGTACAGCAAATGTTACAATTACAGCAAAGTGTTTTGCTGTCTGATCATGGAAACATGTCCCATCTACATTAGTCACGCATGTTCAAGAAGGAACTGCAGATGCTGGAAAATCGGAGGTAGACAAAAATGCTGGAGAAACTCAGCGGGTGAGGCAGCATCTATGAAGCGAAGGAAATAGGCAACGTATCGGGCCAAAACCCTTCTTCAGACTGATGCAGGGTTGGGGGGGGGGGGGGGGGGTGGGAAGAAGAAAGGAAGAGGAGGAGCCCGAGGGCTGAGGGAGAGCTGAGAAGGGTAGGAGACAGCAAGGGCTACGGAAATTGGAGAGGTCAATGTTAAAGCCTCTGGGGTGCAGACTGGCCAAGCGGAATATGAGGTGCTGCTCCTCAGATTTCCGGTGGTGCTCACTCTGGTCATGGAGGAGGCCCAGGACAGAAAGGTCGGATTCGGAAAGGAGATACAGGTGAACCAGGTGCTACAGAGGTTCACCTGTACCTCCTCCAACCTCATCTGTTGCATTCGCTGCTCTAGATGTCAGCTGATCTACATCGGTGAGACCAAGCGTAGGCTTGGCGATCGTTTCGCCGAACACCTCCGCTCAGTCCGCATCAACCAACCTGATCTCCCTGTGGCTCAGCACTTCAACTCCCCCACTCATTCCGAATCCGACCTTTCTGTCCTGGGCCTTCTCCATGGCCAGAGTGAGCACCACTGGAAATTGGAGGAGCAGCACCTCGTATTCCGCTTGGGCAGTCTGCACCACAGCGGCATAAACATTGACCTCCAATTTCCGGTAGCCCTTGCTAGCTCCTCCCCTTCTCAGCTCTCTCTCGGACCTCGGGTTCCTCCTCTTTCTTTCTTTTTCCTCCCCCCCCCCCCCCCCCCCCCCCCCCCCCGCCCCGCATCAGTTTGAAGAAGGGTTTAGGCCCAAATCGTTGCCTATTTCCTTCACTCCATAGATGCTGCTGCAGCTGCTGAGTTTCTCCAGCACTTTTGTCTATCTTAGTCACACCTGCCTGTGTTTCTCCCATGTTCTTCAAACCTATCCTATTCACATCCCTGGCCAGATGTTTTTTTAAACATTGTAATAGCATTGGCCTCAACTTGAAAAATGTCATCACAAAAAGACAAACTGCTGGAGGAAGTTGGCGAGAAGAACAGCTTCGGTGGGGGATAAGAATTGTGAAAACCATGCAACAGGACTGAAAGTAGTGAGGGTAGATAGCCAGTGTGAGGGGAAAGGGGTGGTGGTTAAAGAAGAGCCAGCGGGTGATGGGTGAGCCTTGAAGTGGTGAAGTATGACAGGCAAGTGGAGCCAGGTGGGGGAGTGCCCTCCATAATGTTTAGGACAAAGACCCATCATTTATTTATTTGCCTCTGTACTCCACAATTTGAGATTGGTAATAGAAAAAATCACATGTGGTTAAAGTGCACATTGTCAGATCTTATTGAAGAGTATTTTTAATATATTTTGATTTCACCATGTAGCAATTACAGTTGTGTTTGTTTATACATAGTACCCCCATTTCAGGGCACCACAATGTTTGGGACACATGGCGTCACAGGTGTTTGTAATTGCTCTGGTGTGTTTAAATGCCTCCTTCATGCAGGTTTAAAAGAGCTCTCAGCACCTAATCTTTCCTCCAGTCTTTTCATCACCGTTGGAAACTGTTATTACTGTTTAACAACTTGAGGACCAAAGTTGGGCCAATGAAAGTCAAAGAAACCATTATGAGACTGAGAAACAACAATAAAACTGTTAGAGACATCAGCCAAATCTTAGGCTTACCAAAATCAACTGTTTGGAACATCATTAAGAAGAAAGAGAGCATTGGTGTGCTTACTAATCACAAAGGGACTGGCAGGCCAAGGAAGACCTCCATAGCTGATAGAAACATAGAAAATAGGTGCAGGAGGAGGCCATTCGGCACTTCGAGCCAGCACCACCATTCATTATGATCATGGCTGAACGTCCCCAATCAATAACCCGAGCCTGCCTTCTCCCTATATACCTTGATTACACTAGCCCCTAGTGCTCTATTTTACTTCGGAGTCACGTGAGTGACTTCGTGAAGAACCCCGCCAGCACGCCTGCGCAGCATATCGTCGCGCGCATCTGCAGCGGCAGCTGGGGGGGGGGAGTGCGCTCTCCCCACCGGCTCCTTCACAAGACCGGCAGGTAAGTATTACCTTCCTTTACAGCATGGACAAGGGCCGCAGGACGACGCTGTCGAGGAGCTGAGCTGCGGCCAGCCGACGGCCCTTGTCCCCGGAGCTGCACGGAACGCCGGCAGCTTTAACGCAACGGTGGGGGCAGGAATGCGGAAGTCGGGCGCGGAGCTGAGCTGCGGCCAGCCGACGGCCCTTGTCCCCGGAGCTGCACGGAACGCCGGCAGCTTTAACGCAACGGTGGGGGCAGGAATGCGGAAGTCGGGCGCTCCCGCTGATACAGGGGCCGACTCACCCGAATGGGTTACCGCTACGGAGCTGCAAGCAACAGGTCCAGACTCCGAGCCCCCCGTCCCCCAAGAGAATAAGGGGGGATACAGGTACGTGGCAAGGGGTCTTGTTTTTTCTTTACAGGCAACCTCTCCCCGACCTCCAGTGGACCCGAGGGGGCTGGGCTGGGGGACAGCCGCACGACAGGGGAGCCCTGCAAAGTGCATTGCGTACCGCAGCCAGGGATATCTGCCATCGTGCAGCCCGGGCATAACACTGCTGCGTCGTGTAGGCCTGCTGGAGCAGATACCGCCGACAACACACCCCGTCAGGCTGCGGTCAAGGGCGGAGGTGGCAGCAGGAAGCGGTCGGTCAGCTCAGCGCTGCGAGCGGCCGACCATGTGCCTCCACGCCAAGTAATGGTGTAAGTGTGGAGGTAAGCCTGCACGGACTCCGGGGAGCCAGGTTCCGGGGCCGGCGCCGAGTCAACTCACCTGCCTTCTTATCAGCCAGGTGGGCCGCCACAGTCTCGGAGAAGACAGACTAGCGGAGAGTCCGTGCGGGAGTCGTATGACCCTACTTGGGCTGTAGGTCACGACGACCTGCCATTGGACCATAGACCCTAAGGGGGTGAGGTCCGATGGTGGAAGCCCCAGTGAATTCGCAGGGCCTCGGGAAGTCGGCTTGTCCGCTGCATCTCGCAGGGACGGTCGCATTGAGCGGTTGGAGCTCTTAAATGGTGCAACACCTCCAGCGGGACCGAGAACGAGAAGAACGGGACTCGGGGGGGCATCCACTAGCCGTGCAAGGACTCCGCTCAGCTCCTCATCGTCTCCAGCCAGAAGCATTAATGATTGCCCAGCTGCTGAGTTTGACGACGACCAGGGACAGCCAGGGACCGCTGAACCAGAGCATGAGGAGGATGCTGGATGTGGTGAGTGAAGTTTGCCGTTTCTACCCAGACAGGTGAACCCTGCACCACGAATTGGCGGGCACCATTGGTTGCCTACGTATGCACCAACTCTGGAGTCAGATTCTCAATAATACCTTGGAGAAAGGTTCTCCACGGGCATAACGGCGTTTGCAAAACCCTGATCGGGGATAATGTGTCCAGTAAATAGCATGATGCACTGGCACTCCTATGCAACGCCCAGTATGAGATAAATTGCCTGCGTAAGAGCTCCATATAGCCCACACTAGACCCCAAATTCGCGGGGTTGTGCCGACCATTACCGCTCCACCGCCGCATCAGTTGCTTGGAGACCTGTACAAACAGGTGAAGGGACTGGACAAAGGAGGCCAAAACAGTGGGCCTCATGAAGCTCCATCGGCCAGAGTTCACCCATATCACCGGCAACAGCCTAATACAACCTGTGAACCAAGGCTGCCGGATAGGGCACAAAGATTCTACCTACCTCCATCTCAATAAATACAACGACCGTTTAGGGCAAGGCCAACAGCGGCCTGCATGGGAAATGCGGCCGCCGGGCCGTCAACCTCCATAACGTCCACCCGAAGCACCGTATGTACGGAACCACCGTTCACTATGGAGGTAAGGGGGTCTGGCTCCTCTCACGCCGTAGTATCTCTCCTGTACGAATAGGTGGGCGATTGCGGGCGGCCTTGGACATATGGGGAAAACTGTAACCACAGATGAGTTTATTTTACAAAGTGTTCAAGGGTATATAATTCGTGGGAGGTATAGATTCCCATACTCAGCATTCGCCTCGTAGGAATTTACTCTATCCCAAAAAGAGGTGGAGGCAGGGCATGCTGAAATTATATGGCGAGCAGGGAAAAGTGGTAATTGGCATAACCAAGCATGGACCTATTGAGTTGAGCCTAATATGTTCACCAGCAGTAAAAAAGAAAAGGAATGTCGGATTATAATCGATTTAGCTGAGTTGAACACTTTTGTACAATATACCCATGTCAAAATGGATACTGTTGGAACAGCTAGGTGGAAGCTTTACTCAGGGTACTTTATGGCATGTATCAATTTGAAAGAAGCATGCTATGGGGTGCCCATCGCTGAGGCTCACAGGGAATTCTGAAGTTGTCTGGAAGGGTGCATTGCCTAATGGAACCATCACAGCTTAGGCTGTTTACCAAGTTGGTATTTACCTGTATTGGCTCTTCTCCGACAACAAGATTATAGTGATGGCATATTGGATGAAATCCTTATAGTGGGGCAGACCCTCCAATTGGCAATTCAAGGAGTGGCTGCAACCAAGGCTCTGCTTGAGAAGCTGGGGTTGTAATCCATCCAGACAAATCAAAAACTGCACCCGGTACGGGTTATGGATTTGGTGTTCACCTTAGACACTAATTTAATGAAGTTTATCATCCCCACTAATAAAGCTACTGCTATATCAGAAGAGTGCCACAATCTTGCTTGCGCCAGGGTATCGACCATGTGGCGAACAGCAAAAGTTATTGGTATTGGTAACTCTAAATTGGTAACTACATTCCCAGCTGCACGATTCGGACCGCTACACTACCGAATTTCACAAAGGTCACAAATAACAGCATTAAAAAACAAATGCTGGCTGCTTTTGATCGGCCACTTCGGTTACCACCGGAAGCTAGAAACGAGCTATAATGGTGGGTAGATAATATTAAAGAGTGTCATTGACCTATTATAGGGAGCAACCCTGATGTTGTGCTACTAACTGACGCAAGTGCACCAGGCTGGGGAGCAACTGGTACGATGTCCAGTTGTGGTGGCAGATGGAACTCTCATGAGTCTACATTCCTGGAGTCACATGGGATAAACTATATAGAAATGCTGGGGGGGCATTTCATGGACTGCAGGGCTTACTGTACTAATTCATGGAATTACATGTCCGCTTTCGAATAGATAATGCTACAATAATGGTTTACATCAATCATATGGGTAGTATTAGGTCGCTAGTTTGCAATGAATTGGCTAATACAATTTGGCACTGGTGCATTGAAAGAAATATTTGGATTACTGCGACCTATTTGCCTGGGAAGCTTAATTCAGTGGCGGACACCAGGTCACGTGTCTTCAATGACAACATTGAGTGGATGTTGAACCCCCAAATTTTGGAGATATTATAGCTCAAATTGGGGACACCAGATATTGACCTATTTGCGTCCAGGCTGAACCATCGAATACCAACGTATGTGTTGTGGGAACCAGACCCTGGGGTAATAGCATTGGATGCATTTTTATCCATTGGGGGAAATGGGTTGCTACGCGTTTTCCCCCATGCTGCCTCACCAGTCGGGTATTGCAGAAAATTAAACTAGACTCTGCAACTGACATATTGATCATTCCCGACTGGCCTACACAACCATGGTACCCGATGGTTGTAGAAATGTACAACAACCATGGATGGCGATTGGGAAACATCCCAAATTGATTACTCACTCCATTACAGGGGGGTCAGTTATCCTTGCCATGGTCATTTAACTTGTTGGCTTGCAGGTTCTGAAAAGACCGCTCAACCGGGCAGGCATAGAAACATAGAAACATAGAAATTAGGTGCAGGAGTAGGCCATTCAGCCCTTCGAGCCTGCACCGCCATTCAATATGATCATGGCTGATCATCCAACTCAGTATCCCGTACCTGCCTTCTCTCCATACCCTCTGATCCCCTTAGCCACAAGGGCCACATCCAACTCACTCTTAAATATAGTCAATGAACTGGCCTCAACTACCCTCTGTGGCAGAGAGTTCCAGAGACTCACCACTCTCTGTGTGAAAAAAGTCTTTCTCATCTCGCCTCTGTGTGAAAAAAGTCTTTCTCATCTCGTCTCTGTGTGAAAAAAGTATTTCTCATCTCGTCTCTGTGTGAAAAAAGTCTTTCTCATCTCGTCAAGTACCATGAACCTTATTGCAGCATCGTGTCGGGAATCCACCCGCAAACAATACCTCACTCAAATCAGAAAGTGGGAGGTTTCTGTGCCCGGAACAACAAGTCCTCCAACTCGGCAACAATACTGGATGTGTTGGAGTTTCTAGCAGGCCTCCATTTTGATGCTGGCCTCAGCTACAGTGCCATCAACAGCGACAGGAGTACGCTGTATTCATACCTGGATATAAGTATCAGCTCCCACCACCTGGTGTCTAAACTAATGAGGGGAGTATTCAATACCAATCCCTCCACGACCCAGATATACAGTAACGTGGGATGTGGGGATCATGCTGACCCTACTGAGGAGCTGGGCTCCAATAGATGAGCTACCATTTGAAACAGCTCACCCTTAAGGTGGTGATGCTCATGGCACTGGCGACAGCCCAACGAGTCCAGATGTTACAAAAAACTGCGACTGGACAGCATGGTGGCCAACCCTGGTCAAATAAAATTCTTTGGTAAAGAGTTATTAAAACAGCACAGGCCAGGGGCGCATGGGCTGCAGCTGGAATTTCGGGCGTACCCTGTAGATGCCACACTCTGCATAATCACCCATCTCCACCACTACGTCCGAGTTACTGGAGTTATCAGGATGAAGGAACAGGGGCTCCTCATCAGTCACAAAACCTCTGCATCATCGGGTGACTACACAGACGATCGCCAGGTGGCTCAGGGTGGTGCTGGATGCAGCAGGAGTTGCTACTAACATGTTTAAGTCTTATTCCACCAGGGCTGCAGCGAGAGCCATGGAGGTGCCCATGGACCACATTTTCGCCACTGCGGGCTGGGCCAGTGGGGGAAAACCTTTCAACGGTTCTATAACAAGTCTCTGGCCGTTCCTGCGACATTCGCAGAAGCTATCCTGGGTACCGCTCAGTAAATGTCTGGCCCCGAATTAGGGGTTGTTGTTTAGTTGATTAATAAATTGTGTTGATTTTTCAGCCACTGTCAACTGAACTCCGTTAACAGTCTTACTCCATCAGAATGGCGGCAGTGTGATAAGCATGGACGTTGTTCAGGCGTGAAATCACAGAGCTTTGAAATCTTCACGAAGTCACTCACGTGACTCCGAAGTAAAATAGTAAGATTAAACGAGAACTTACCAAGTTTGAAGTTTGATCTGTATTTTACGAGGAGTCGCGGTGAGGGATTTCGTGCCCACCGCTCCCACTCTCTATCATCAGGTCAAACAGGTAGTTCTACGGTTTTCATCTTACTATTTTTAGTCATGGTTGGTTCTGTGATTCCACACCGCTGCTTTGAAGGATGCTGCGCAGGCGTGCTGGCGGGGTTCTTCACGAAATCCCTCACCGCGACTCCTCGTAAAATACAGATCAAACTTCAAACTTGGTAAGTTCTCGTTTAATCTTACTATCTTATGCCCCTGTCCCACTTAGGAAGCCTGAAGGGAAACCTCTGGAGACTTTGCGCCCCACCCTAGTTGAAGGTGGTTGCCGGAGGTTGCAGGTAGTGGAAGGTAAGACCTTTTTTTAACCCAGTTTTATTCCACCAGGGAGGTCTTACCTACCACTACCTGCAACCTCCAGCAACCACCTTCAACTAGCATCGCAACCGGTTTCAACTAAAAAATTACCGATTTTTAAAACGGCAAACTATTTTTAGTCGCGGCTGGTTTTGAATTTTTTTTCAATAATTGGCAGAACATTGAAGAAGCGGAAACCACTTTTGACCATTAGGGAGACTGACAAAAACCTCCGGGAACTGCATGGAAACCAAGTCTCCAGAGGTTTCCGTTCAGGTTTCCTAAGTGGGACAGGCATAACTCTCTCTTAAATCCATCCAGTGATTTGGCCTCCACTGCCCTCTGTGGCAGGGAATTCTACAAATTCACAACTCTCTGGGTGAAAACGTTTTTTCTCACCTTAGTCTTAAATGGCCTCCCCTTTATTCTAAGACTGTGGCCTCTGGTTCAGGATGCGCCCAACATTGGGAACATTTTTCCTGCATCTAGCTTGTCCTGTCCTTTTATAATTTTATATATTTCTTATATATTTCTATAAGATCACCCCCCCCCTCATCCTTTAAACTCCAGGCAAAGAGCAAAGTGTGGAGGAGAAAAGGAACTGCCCAAGATCCAAAGCATACCACCTCATCTGTGAAACACGGTGGTGGGGGTGTTATGGCCTGGGCATGTATGGCTGCTGAAGGTACTAGCTCATTTATCTTCGTTGATGATACAACTGCTGATGGTAGTAGCATAATGAATCCTGAGGTGTATACACACAAACTATCTGCTCAGGTTCAAACAAATGCCTCAAAACCCATTGGCAGGCAATTAATTCTACAGCAAGACAATGATCCCAAACATACTGCTAAAGCAACAAAGGAGTTTTTCAAAGCTAATAAATGGTCAATTCTTGAGTGGCCAAGTCAATCACCCGATCTGAACCCAATTGAGCATGCCTTTTATATACTGAAGAGAAAACTGAAGGGGACTCGCCCCCAAAACAAGCATAAGCTAAAGATGGCTGCAATACAGGCCTGGTAGAGCATCACCAGAGAAGACACCCAGCAACTGGTGATGTCCATGAATCACAGACTTCATCATTGCATGCACAGGATATGCAAGCAAGTACAGTAGGCAGTGAAGAAAGCGAATGGCATGTTGACCTTCATAACAAGAGGAGTTGAGTATTGGAGCAAAGAGGTCCTTCTGCAAATGTACAGGGTCCAGGTGAGACCACACCTGGAGTATTGTGTGCAGTTTTGGTCCCCAAATTTGAGGAAGGACCTTCTTGTTACTGAGGGAGTACAGCGTAGGTTCACAAAGCTAATTCCCGGGATGGCGGGACTGTCATATGCGGAGAGGATGGAGCGGCTGGGCTTGTATACTCTGGAATTTAGAACGATGAGAGGGGATCCTATTGAAAAATATAAGATTATTAAGGGTTTGGACATGCTAGAGGCAGGAAACATGTTCCTGATGTTAGGGGAGTCCAGAACCAGGGGCCACAGTTTAAGAATAAGGGGTAAGCCATTTGGAATGGAGATGAGTAAACACTTTTTCACACAGAGAGTTGTGAGTCTGTGGAATTCTCTGCCTCAGAGGGCGGTGGCGGCCAGTTCTCTGGATACTTTCAATAGAGAGCTAGATAGGGCTCTTCAAGGGCTATGGGGAGAAGGCAGGAATGGGATACTGAATGTGGATGATCAGCCATGATCATATTGAATGGCGGTGCTGGCTGAAAGGGCCGAATGGCCTATTCCTGCGCCTATTGTCGATTGTCTAATGTCTATTGCAACAAAATATTAAACATGACTAATTTCATTTACATGACATTGCTGTGTCCCAAACATTATGGTGCCCAGAAATGGGGGGGACTATGTATAAACACTGCTGTAATTTCTACATGGTGAAACCAAAATGTATAAAAATGGCCTTTATTAATATCTGGCAATTTGCTCTTTAACCACATGTGATTTTTTTCTATTACAAATCTCAAATTGTGGAGTACGGAGGCAAATAAATACATGGTGGGTCTTTGGCCCAAACCTTCTGAACCTTCTGAATTTTATAGTCGGCAGGGCAATACCCTGCACATTATGGAGGGCACTGGAGATGGAGCCAGATGCAGGGGAGTGTTAAATGTGGAGGCAGCTGCCAGAGGGTGATAGTAGATAAATGAAATCTACTTGTGCTGGAATCAATTACAATTCAGCATCTGCAGTCCTTGTGGCTCCATCACAAAAGTTATTTCCAACTCTTAGAGAATTGTCTTTTTGTATTGTAGGCTTTCCTCTAGTAGTGGTTTTCTGCTTGGCCTTAATAAATGCAGTGTTGAGTTCTAGTTATTAATTTAAACCTGTCAGAAGATTATATGTTTTGTTTTCGCATTAGAGACTTTGGAATAACATGCAGTTTTGGACCGGTGCAGTGTGGGAGGCCTGCAGGCACTATTTTGTCTAAGATCCATGGAGATATCTGAGTTCTGCTTTATATTCATCTGGTTATTCATCTCAGTACCATATGATTCTTGTTGAGCAATTTGGCTGCTATGTTCCTGCACCATGGCATTAAAACAAGATGTTGGAGGAACTCAGCGGGTCACACGGCATCTGTGAAGATAAAGGGATGGCCAACGCTTTGGGTCGAGTCTTTGCATCAGGACTGAGAGTGTATAGGGAGATTACGTTTTCCTACATTACAAGTATCTGCCCTTCAAAAAGGTCACTATTGGCTGTAAAATATTTGGAATCTCATGAGATCTTTGCACATGCATTATAAGAATGCTTTCTTTTAATCAAAATGGCTATTGTTCTGTTAGAAGTGTTTGAACAAATATTGAACCCCCCCCCCCGTTGTCTCATAAAAACAGTTTACTGAATGTTGTTGTAACATTAACAATGAAGGAAAGTTTTTTCCCTCAATTAAAGAACAGACCAGAGAGCAACCTTAACGACCACATGTTGAGTCAAATACAGAAATTGGGAAGTTGCTTTCCAATGGTGTCTGCAGATGCTGGAACCTTGGGCAAAAACCAAACTGCTGCAGAAACACAGCTGGGCAGGCAATATTTGTGGAAGGAAATGGACAATGCTGCAAATTTCAGCATCAGCAGTTTCTTGCGTTTCCTTTTTTCCACAGATGCTGCTGACCCGCTGATTTCCTCGGGCAGTTTGTTTATGCTCCAGTTGCTTTCCCAGTTCCTCCAGTTGATTGACTATTCAAGTACATTATCAAGGGACTTGTCATTAGAACATGTGGAATGCTTGCCAAAGAAACCAGTCAATGTTAGACAGACATGGTACTATCCAAATCTATCGTTCTTCTCGTGGTACAATGGTTAACTTATTACTCTCCACTAACCTCTCTGATAATAAAAAAATATTTATTTGCAATTCACTTGAAGATGAGGAAGAATTTGATGCATACGCAGGAAAAAAAGAAGCTGAGGAACAAGCACACACACATCACGGTAAGCTCAATGATATGCTTCTGGGCACTTTTTTAAACCTAAGCTATTTGAAAACTCTCACTTCTTCATATTTTAACTGCGTTGGTTAAAAAAAAGATTTTTACTCTTCTTTCTGTCTTTATTCTCTCTTAATCCCATTTTTTTAAATGTCCCTTCTTCATTTTACTTAGTGTGCATGATTTAGCATTTAATTAAATATTCCAATGTACACTTGGTCCACGCTAAGAAATGCTTGATCACATTCACACACGTGCAGACTGGTGTAATTTCTAATTGCCCTGTGTTCCAATGGAAGAAGTCCACAAAGAATCATTGAGTAAGAGCAGGTATAATGAACAGTTGACACAATTTAGTGCATTACTCAACCAATTCGGAAATATTTGCAAATATAGGCATTTAGCCTGGCACAACAAATTCTGTTACTTCTTTGTTCATTCCAGATATTTGCTTCCTCGAATGGGATATGGGAGACTGTGAGGATTATGCCTTAATGTGGCACTTTGATGAAGATGTTCAGGCTTGCAATCAGTTCTGGTATGGCGGATGTGGAGGAAATGCGAATCGATTCAATACCCTTGAAGAGTGTGAAGACTACTGCGTCAAATCACAGTAGAAAATGTTTAATCAGTTATGTGCAACAAAATGACTGCTTTAAAATCTGTAAACTCCAGAGCACAGTGGTCTTACCCTGTGAATTAGTCAGAAGATATCAAATTTGGTTTAGTTTAATGATACAGTGCAGAAACAGGTCCTTCGGGCCAGCGAGTCCATGCTGACCATCGATCACCAATACATTGATTCTATGTTATCCAACTTTCAAATCCTACACACCAGGGGCAATTTACAGAAGCCAATTCACCTGCACATCATTGGAATGTGTGAGGAAACCGGTATACCCAAAGAAAACCCACGTGGTCACAGGGAGAATGTAGAGACACCATCTGAGGTCAGGATCGATCTCAGGTCTCTGACTTGTAACAGGGTTCTATTGTAATTTGGACTCTAGTGGAAGAAAGTAATGTCAGCCAGGCATCTGGTTCCAGGCTGACATGGCCATCCTCTTGCTGGGCAAGTAAAGAATGGTAATTGGCTGTAATGCCTACTGTAATTGAACAGCTCTCGACCATTTGTTGTTGAGACTCATTCATTTGCAGTGACCATTGTAATCATTGCCAGGACAAGGAGTCAGTGGATTCACAAAGAATGGGAATTCACTGTATAGCGGAAAAAATAAGCATATGGAGTAAAACAAACATCATATATAAATATGTAAAACTCGTCATTTTATATGTGCAAATCAGAATTTTTTTTTTAAAAAGCACGCATCCATTCCCTTGATTATGCATCAAAGTGTCTTTGAATAATGGTTATTGATACTTGTGCATGTAGAATACTCTTTTTGCTCCCTGACCATTTATAAGATATCCTCAGTAAGATTCTGTGTTAGCACATGGAGGATCACCATGAGTAACTAGGACGGCTTTATTTAGTTAACATATGTCATAAAACATGCTCCAGTACGGCACAGGAATGGGCATTTTGGCCGACAATGTTTGTGCTGAACATGATGCTAAGTTAAACTGATTCCATCTGCCTGTACATGATCCACATCCCTCTATTCCTTGCACTTCCATGTGCCAGTCTAAAAATCTCTTAAACACTACTCGTGTATCTGCCTCCACCATCACCCCAGGCAATGAATTTCAGGTCCCAACCACTCTCTGCATAATCATATAACATATAACCATATAACAATTTCAGCACGGAGACAGGCCCTCTCGGCCCTTCCAGTCCGTGCCGACCATTTGTTTTCCCCTAGTCCCATCTACCTGCACTCAGACCATACCCCTCCATTCCCTTCACGTCCATATACCTATCCACTTTACTTTTAAATGTTAAAATCGATCCTGCCTCCACCACCTCTGCTGGAAGCTCATTCCACACAGCCACCACCCTCTGAGTAAAGAAGTTCCCCCTCACGTTACCCCTAAACTTCTGTCCCTTAATTCTCATGTCATGTCCTCTTATATGAATCTTCCCTACCCTCAATGGGAAAAGCTTATCCACGTCAACTCTGTCTATCCCTTTCATCATTTTAAAGACCTCAATCAAGTCCCCCTTAACCTTCTGCGCTCCAAAGAATAAAGACCTAACTTGTTCAACCTTTCTCTGTAACATAGTTGCTGGAACCCTGGCAACATTCTAGTAAATCTCCTCTGTACTCTCTCTATTTTGTTGACATCCTTCCTATAACTAGGCGACCAAAATTGTACACCATACTCCAGAATTGGTCTTACCAATGCCTTGTACAATTTTAACATTACTTCCCTACTCCTATATTCAATGCTCTGATTTATAAAGGCCAGCACACCAAAGGCTTTCTTTACCACCCTATCTACATGCGATTCCACCTTCAGGGAACTATGCACAGTTATTCCTAGATCCCTCTGTTCCACAGCATTCCTCAATTCCCTACCATTTACCATGTACGTCCTATTTTGATTTGTCCTGCCAAGATGTAGCACTTCACACTTATCAGCATTAAACTCCATCTGCCATCTTTCAGCCCACTTTTCCAAATGGCCCAAATCTCTCTGTAGACTTTGATAATCTACTTCATTATCCAAACAATAAGAAAATCATGCCCCAGACATCTCCATTAAACGTTCCCCCTCTCACTTTACAGCAATGCCGCTTAGAGTCAATGCCAGAAAATGGTTAATGACAACAGCAACACACTCCCCAATGCAAAGACCATCCTTGATCATCCACGGTTCCTTTACCTTGCCATCCTTAACCCTCTTCCTTAATGGAACATGCTGATCTTGTACTTTGGTCAGCTGGCCTTTAAATAACATCCATATGTCAGCTGTGGACTTACCCAATAACAACTGCTCCCAACTTTCCCTTCCTAGCTCCTGCCTAATGACATTATAATTTGCTTTTCCCAATTCAGTACCCATCCAGATTTATTCCTATTCATAACAATCTTAAAATTTAAGCTGTGATCACAATCTCCGAAATGCCCTTGCACCATAACACAGATCATCTGGATACGCTTGTTTCCCAATGTAAGGTTCAGTAGGTCCCTCTTTGAGTCGGACTGTACCAATACTGTTTAAGAAAACCTTCTTGGATACACCTAACAAATTCTGCCCCGTCTTGTCCCTTTGCACTGCGTAAGTCCAAGTCAATATTGGGGAAGTTAAAGTCACCCACTACAACAACCCTGTGGTTCTTGTATGCTTCCATAATCTGTTCTGTAAACTGTAATATGTTGATGTAGTATCATGTAGAGTATTGTTGTCTTTCTGTATTCACAGCCATTGTCTTAGAGTTTGTTCATGCATATGTTTCATCAGCAAATATATTGCTATTTGATTTGAATAAAAACAAAGTAACCTGCAATTATATTTCCATCACTGGTTTATCTTCAGTGCATTCACCGACATTGCTGCAACGTGTGTTGGAAGAAAAGTTGCATGTGAGCATAATCAGTCCATAAGCATTGTGGTGTTAATGCACCAAATTGCTCAGATAAAACAGTTGAGCATGATTGCAATAAAAAAGGGACTCTTGTTGTGAATGTCTTATAGTCAACAAGCATTGGAGGAACAAATATGCTTGGAGCATGCAGGTAGCTGTAAGGTTAATAGGCTTTTCAATAGGCAATAGGTTTTCAAGCCAGCACCGTCATTTAAGAAACATAGAAAATAGAAAATAGGTGCAGGAGGAGGCCATTCGGCCCTTCGGGCCAGCACCGCCATTCATTGTGATCATGGCTGATCGTCCCCAATCAATAACCTGTGCCTGCCTTCTCCCCATATCCCTTGACTCCACTAGCCCCTAGAGTTCTATCCAACTCTCTCTTAAATCCATCCAGTGATTTGGCCTCCACTGCCCTCTGTGGCAGGGAATTCCATAAATTCACAACTCTCTGGGTAAAAACGTTTTTTCTCACCTCAATCTTAAATGACCTCCCCTTTATTCTAAGGCTGTGGCCCCTGGTTCTGAACTCACCCAACATTGGGAACATTTTTCCTGCATCTAGCTTGTCGAGTCCTTTTATAATTTTATATGTTTCTATAAGATATCCCCTCATCCTTCTAAACTCCAGTGATTACAAGCCTAGTCTGTTCATTTAATGTGACCATGGCTAATCATCCCAAATCAATAACCCGATCCTGCCTTCTCCCCATATCCCAAGATGCCACTATCTTTTAGAGCCCTATCTAGCTCCTTCTTGAAACTATCCAGCGAACCGGCCTCCACTGCTCTCTGAGGCAGAGAATTCCACAGACTCGCAACTCTGTGAGAAAAAGTGTTTCCTCGTCTCCGTTTTAATTTGCTTACCCCTTTTTCTTAAACTGTGGCCCCTGGTTCTGGACTCCCCCAATATCGGGAAGATGTTTCCAGCCTCCAGCGTATCCAAGCCATTAATAATCTTATATGTTTTAATATGATCCCGTCTCATCCTTCTAAACTCCAGAGTATACAAGCCCAGCCGCTCCATTCTCTCAGCATATGACAGTCCCGCCATCCCGGGAATTAACCTTGTAAACCTACGCTGCACTCCCTCAAAAGCAAGAATGTCTGCAGAGGACCAAAAATGCACACAATATTCCAGGTGAGGTCCCACTAGGGTCCTATACAACTGCAGAAGGAGATCTGCCCCTATACTCAACTCCTCTTGTTATAAAGGCCCACATGCCATTCGTTTTCTTCATTGCCTGCTGTACCTGCATGCTTACTTTCATTGACTGATGAACAAAGACCCCCCAGATCCCGTTGTACTTCACCGTTTCCCTACTTGACACCATTTAAATAGTTATCTGCCTTCCTCACATTTATCCACATTAAACTGCATCTCCCTTGTAAGGCCCACTCACCCAACCTGTTCAAGTCATAGAAACATAGAAATTAGGTGCAGGAGTAGGCCATTCAGCCCTTCGAGCCTGCACCGCCATTCAATATGATCATGGCTGATCATCCAACTCACCCTGCATTCTCATAGTATCCTGCTCACAGTTCACACTGCCACCCAGGTTTGTGTCATCTGCAAATTTGGTAATGTTGCTTTGAATATCTTCATCTAAATCATTGATATATATTGTAAATAGCTGCGGTCCCAGCACCAAGCCTTGTGGTACCCTACTAGTCACTGCCTGCCATTCTATATGGTAATAATGGGGTATTTGTATAGCAGTAAAAGGATTAGTCCAAGTCAGCATGGATTTATGAAAGAAAAATCATGCTTGATTAATCATCTGAATTTTTTGAGAATGTGACAAGTAAAATGGATGAAGGGGAGCCAGTGGATGTAGTGTATCTAGACTTTCAGAAAGCCTTTGATAAGGTCCCGCACAGGAGACTAGTGTTCACGTGGATAGAAAATTGGTTGGCAGACAGGAAGTAAAGAGTAGGAGTGAACGGGCCCTTTTCAGAATGGCAGGCAGTGGCGAGTGGAGTGTCGCAAGGCTGGGTGTTGGGGACGCAACTGTTTACCATATATATTAAATTATTTGGAAGAGGGAATTAGGAGCAACACTAGCAAGTTTGCGGATGACACAAAGCTGGGTGGCAGTGTGAACTGTGAAGAGGATATTAGGAGGTTGCAGGGTGACCTGGACAGGTTGAGGGAGTGGGCAGATGCGTGGCAGATGCAGTATAATATGGATAAATGTGAGGTTATCCACTTTGGTGGCAAAAGCAAGGGGGCAGATTATTATCTCAATGGGGTTAGGTTAGGTAAGGGGGAGGTACAGCGAGACCTGGGTGTCCTTGTACACCTGTCACTGAAAGTTGGCGTGCAGGTACAGCAGGCAGTGAAGAAAGCTAATGAAATGTTGGCCTTCATAACAAGAGGTTTCAGTATAGGAGTAGAGAGGTTCTTCTGCAGTTGTATCGGGCTCTGGTAAGACCACATCTGGAGTATTTCGTACAGTTTTGGTCTCCTAATTTGAGAAGGACATCCTTGTGATTGAGGCAGTGCAGTGTAGGTTCACATAATTGATCCCTGGGATGGCGGGATTGTTACATGAGGAAAGATTGAAAAGACGAGGCTTGTATTCACCGGAGTTGAGAAGGATGAGGGGGATCTTATAGAATATAAAATTATAAAAGGACTGGACAAGCCAGATGCATGAAAAATGTTCCCATTGTTGGACGAGTCCAGAACCAGGGGCCACAGTCTTAGAATAAAGGGGAGGCCATTTAAGACTGAGGTGAGAAAAAACGTTTCCACCCAGAGAGTTGTAAATTTGTGGAATTCCCTGCCACAGAGGGCAGTGGAGGGCAAATCACTGGATGGATTTTAGAGAGAGTTAGATAGAGCTCTAGGGACTAGTGGACTCAAGAGATATGGGGAGAAGGCAGGCACGGGTTATTGATTGGGGGCGATCAGCCACGATCACAATGAATGGTGGTGCTGGCTTTACGGGCGGAATGGCCTCCTCCTGCACCTATTTTATATGTTTCTATGTTTCTATTCTGAAAGGGACCCGTTAATCCCTACTCTTTGTTTTGTGTCTGCTAACCAATTTTCTATCCATGTCAGCACTCTCCCCCCAATACCTTGTGCCCTAATTTTGCCCAACCAATCTCCTATGTGGGACCTTATCAAATGCTTTCTGAAAGTCCAGATACACTACATCCACTAGCTCTCCCTTGTCCATTTTCCTAGATACAGCCTCAAACAATTCCAGAAGATTAGTCAAGCATGATTTCCCCTTCGTAAATCCAAACTGACTTGGACCGATCCTGTTACTGCTATCCAGATGTGCCGCTATTTCATCTTTTATAATTGACTCCAGCATCTTCCCCACCACCGATCATAGTAGGCAATTTTAACTTTCCCATTATACCTGGGACTGCCACAGTGTCGAAGAGTATAGATGGGGTGAAATTTGTGAAGCCTGCTCAGGAAAGTTTCCTCAGGCGATATGCAGAGGGCCTTATAAGGGAGATGACAAAATCCTCAACACCTCTTAGGGAATTGAGAAGGGTAGGTGACTTAAGTATCAATGGGTGAGCCTTTTGGGACCAGCAGCCACAGTTCTATTAACTTTGAAATAGTTATATAAGGACAGGGCTGGTCCTGAATTCAAAGTTCTAAATTGGGGCAAGGCCAAATGTGATGGTACTAAACAGGATCTATTAGCTTTTAAATATGCTTTAATGTGGCAGTCCGCTTTCACTGGCAACGTCCGGTGCCTGGGGAAAAGTCCGGCACCCGGGCCAAAACCCTTCAGCTGGCTCAGGGGATGGGCTTTTTCAAAATTAATTATTAACAATAATTTTAACAGTACTAAATAAAACCGACCACCACAATACAAGCCAAACAAATATACTAAATAAACTACTATATATTACAATCCCCATCGAGGGTACCTTCCACCCCACGAGGTGCCCAACAGTCCTGGAAATCCCCCAGGGCGTTGAGAGCACCCTTGGACCCCGCACCGTCCATCTCCAGTGCAAACGGGGCACGGATGTAACCCCGGAAAAGAGGCAGAGTGCTGGGCCTTGTGTGCAGTCTAGCACCCGGGTCAACTCATCATTCACCCAGCCACGGCTGAGTTGGTCAATGAATTGCCCTAGATGGACTGAGTGCACGGAACATCTGGCACTGAGGTGTTTCGTGACTTGGTTGATGTCCTGTCACTTTCCGTGCATGAGTTGCACACCTGGTTCACGCACTCTACTGCCTTAGCCCACGAGTAGCACGCTTGGTTCGTCGTTTCGTCGCTTGGTTCATCGTTTCGCCACTTGGTTCATGATCTCTGTCGATTTTGGTTCGTGATGTACACACACACGGAGTAAATTTGAGGTGCACACCTTTGCGGGGGGAATTGTCAGTGTTGGTCGGTGTGTCGGTAGCGATGAGCTGGGCAATGGGGATGGATTTGCCGTTGCCTGCCGGGCGTGATATTCGCGTGTGATCGGGAGACGGGGAGAGTGCTAGGGACATGATTTGACGTTGCCTGCACGGCGCTGTGGGCATTCTGCCGGCAAGCTGTGGATAATTAACCCGGGCGACCAGGGGAGTGCAAATGATTGGATATGCCGGTGCCTGCGGGGCGGCCGGTGTATGAAGTATGCACTTAGTCGTTTTACTTCATAAAATGTTTTATTCAGATAACATACAGAGACCATGGTGTTAGCTTCCATAAGGTTCAGCCTCATAGATCAAACTGAGTCTTAGCTAATTGCATCCAACAGAT
This sequence comes from Okamejei kenojei, assembly GCA_035221665.1. Taxonomy (NCBI): domain Eukaryota; kingdom Metazoa; phylum Chordata; class Chondrichthyes; order Rajiformes; family Rajidae; genus Okamejei; species Okamejei kenojei. Next base: position 138,913,155 of record CM069132.1, read on the forward strand.
GGCATAGTGAAAACCCGGCATGGATTATGGATCGGGTGGGCAATACCAAATTCAGGCATGGATCAAATCAGTAATAGTGATTGATCTCCTTCTTAGGCTTTTGCCCCACAAGCTAAATACTAGTAATGCAAAGACAACATATATATGGATGTAAAAATTAACTACAAACTACAACAAAGCGGCAGAGGATGCAATGTACAAGGCATTGGTAAGACCAATTCTGGAGTATGGTGTACAATTTTGGTCGCCTAGTTATAGGAAGGATGTCAACAAAATAGAGAGAGTACAGAGGAGATTTACTAGAATGTTGCCAGGGTTCCAGCAACTATGTTACAGAGAAAGGTTGAACAAGTTAGGTCTTTATTCTTTGGAGCGCAGAAGGTTAAGGGGGGACTTGATTGAGGTCTTTAAAATGATGAAAGGGATAGACAGAGTTGACGTGGATACGTTTTTCCCATTGAGGGTAGGGAAGATTCAAACAAGAGGGCATGACATGAGAATTAAGGGACAGAAGTTTCAGGGGTAACGTGAGGGGGAACTTCTTTACTCAGAGGGTGGTGGCTGTGCGGAATGAGCTTCCAGCAGAAGTGGTGGAGGCAGGATCGATTTTAACATTTAAGAGTAAAGTGGATAGGTATATGGACGTGAAGGGAATGGAGGGGTATGGTCTGAGTGCAGGTAGATGGGACTAGGGGAAAACAAATGGTCGGCAGGGACTGGAAGGGCCGAGAGGGCCTGTTTCCGTGCTGTAATTGTTATATGGTTATATGGTTATATGTAGAGTATGAGAAAGTAATGTCAGTTGGAGTGCAAAGATTGCATCTAGACATAGTCATTCTATCTGGGATTCGGCTTGGAGACCTGTCCCGCACAAGTCCGGTGTAGATTGGCTATTGCATGTTCGATTGCATCCCTCGAAAGCCTAGCCCGCTCGTGTTTGATTCCGATATTGCCAAGCGATGGCGAATGCTTGAGAAGGATTATTCTCATTATATCCGCACCGTTCACCAGAACGATCCCAACGATTTGAAAGCTTCGCTGCTGTTGAATTTAGCGGGTCCGGAGGCTATGATCCGCACTGACTCTTTTGAATTTGCACCAGCTCAACTAGACGGGAATGGTCTGGTGGTGGTGCCGGCTGAAACTATTGACAACTCCATGGTTCTGCTGAGGAAGTTTAGAGAACTGTGTGACCTGCCATCCAACAGGATCCTCGAGAGGACGAGATTTTGTGCCCAAATGCAACAGGCTGATGAGCCTGTGGAATGATTTATCAGTGATTTGCGACGTATCAGCTCTCGTTGCACATTTGGTGAGTTGACAAATGAGCTAGTACGTGATAAAATTGTGGGAGGAATGAGCGACCGCAAGTTAAGAGCCGAACTGCAGCGGAACACTGAACTGACTTTGGAGCAAGCGATTCATGCTTGTCGGATGGCTGAGAGTGTAGCAGCACTTGCTGACTTTTAGTTGTTAACACTAATCAACAACTTAATGTGAATCTGGCTAGCTATTCTCCACAAAGATTTCTAAATGCGTCTCGCAAAGATCAGAAGGTGCCTGCCATGAGGTGCTCTACCTGTAACTATTTCCACCCCAGGGAGCGCCAATTTTGCGTAGCCCATGAGAAAGTGTGTCATAATTGCATTAAACACAACCACTTTGCTAATTGTTATCAATCTAGTGGGAGTACAGCATCAAGGATGAAGCTGCACCTGATTCAACAAGACCCGTCCGATTCAGATTCCCATGAACAGGACGAATCTTCCCACGGGAACGACTCTGATAACTCAGACGATGAGTCTACCATACTTTCCCTTTACCTGCGCACCTCAGGCAAAGTGACTGATGCAGCGGTGACCATGATAATCAATAACAAACCTCTGATCGCCAAAGTTAATACCGGCGCCAGAGTAACCGTCATGTCACTCAACGCGTTCAAAAAGATAAGAGCCACTGAGCTCATGAAAAAAGACTCCTCCACTCTACATGCTTAATGAGGGGAAATTCTTCACCCGTTGGGTAAAGCTGATCTGAAATGTACCATCAAGAGCAGACAAATAACTTACTCTTTTACATTGTAACTAAGTAAGGAAGTAAGTAAGTTTATTGGCCAAGTATTCACATACAAGGAATTTGTCCAACAAGCTCAGAAACTCTGCTTGGCATCAATGCATGCCATGACTTGGGTCTTGTTTATTTCAGGCGTGCTGTCCACCAACTCTGTTTAAAGGAGGAACCAACACAACAGATGCTATCCAACTACAAGGACTTTGTCATCAAAACTCCGCAAGCTACCGACAAAATATAAAATCACTATTGACCATACGGTCACCCCGACTGTACATGCACCTCACTGCATCCCCCACGGCATGCGAGAGAGAATACACGATGAACTGAAACGTATGGTCTCTATCGGAGTTGTTGCCGAGGCCAGCGAACCCTCAGACTGAGTCTCCACCGTGATCGTCACCACCAAGAAAGACAAGAGGAATTACGCATCTGCATCAATCCTAAAGATTTGAACAGAGCAATTAAACACCAACACTACCCGATGAGAACCACTGAAGACGTTGCGGCACAGATCGGTAACGCAATTAGTGTTCTCAGTCCCAGATGCCAAAAGTTCCTTTTGGCAAATCCCATTAGACCGTGCGTCATCTGCACTGACAACTTTCGCCATCCCGTTCGGCCGCTACCGATTTCTAAGAATGCCTTTTGGTATCAACTCTGCTAGCGAAGTCTTCCAGCGCGCAATGGAACAGCTGTTCGCAGAATATCCTTGTGCCATCATTGTTGACGACATCCTAGTATACGGCCCAGACGCAATCGAACACTATGCCAACCTACGAAGGGTGTTGAACCGTGCCAGAGACATTAATTTAAATCTCAACCCGGGAGATGCAGGTGGGAGGGGTGGGAGAAACGTTCTTAGTCTCTTCCTTTTGGGGGGATGCGACTTTTCTTGTCGGAATCACCGTCTCCGTCTCCGTCTGCGCTGAGGCCTATTGCGGAGCTCGCAGCCTCCAACTTTAATTGCGACCGACCCGAGGCTCTGGAGGCAGAGCCAGCCAGGACTTACCAGCGTGGGGCTGGCCGACTTCGGGGCTGCGGCGGGTTCAGGCGTTCCGGCGGCCCGACTCGGAGTTGTGGCGGCTTTCCGGTGGCGGTGGCAGCGACTTCGGAGGCCCAGCCGCGGGCCCCGTGGACGACATCGTCGGGAGCTCACAGGTCACGGGTTGATGACCTGTTTTCCGGAGCTCCCGCGGCAACAGCTGCGTCCGCTGGACTGGAGGGCGACAGCTTCGGCAGCTTCGACCGCCCCGGGCCGTGGAGTTGAACCGGCCCGCTCGCGGAGCGCGGTTCACCCGCGGGACTTATTTACATCACCCGGTGCGGTCACAACATCGGAGGCCTGGGTCGACTCAGCGCAGAGGAAGAGGAAGAGGAAGAAGGGAAGAGACAAAGACAAGATTTTTGCCTTCCACCACAGTGAGGAGGTGTCTGGTGAATTCACTGTGGTGGATGTTAAATATGTGTTTATTGTGTGTTTTTGTTATTTACTATATGTATGACTGCAGGCAATGAAATTTCGTTCAGACCGCAAGGTCTGAATGACAATAAAGTTTTCCAAGTTCCAAGTTACACTAATTTCTCGTTTTCACCGAACAGCGAACAATGGCCTGTTTCCTTCATCATCGTGACATTTTTGCTTTTCTTTTACTCATTGTCCTTTATCTCTCCACATCATTGTCTATATCTCTTGTTTCCCTTATCCCTAACCAGTCTGAAGAAAGGTCTCGACTCAAAACATCACCCATTCCTTCCCTCCAGGGATGCTGCCTGTCCCGCTAGGTTACACCAGCTTTTTGTTGTGACAATGAGATCAACATCTGGGAAAAATGAGAATCTGAAGCAAGATTGGGTTTGGCAGGGAAACATTGTCTCTGACTGCTTCTTCATCTATTTTTTTATAAAATGTCCTGATTCCAAGAATACTCTAGAACTTTGAACATAGAACAAAGTACAGCGTAGAAGTGGGGCCCCTTTGGCCCACAATATTTGTGCCGAACATGATGGCTGCACATGATCCACATCTGGCCACACATAATCCACATCCTGCATTTCAACACGATAGAACTATATTTTTCCCAGCAGGGAAATTGATCTGCCAGCCATAAAAACACAAAACTCCCCATCTTTGTTTGATAAGTGAACTGCAGGGTGTCCAGTTAGGGTTTGGCCAGGGCTCGCAGGTGAGTGAGCATCAGCCTCTCCAGAGACTTCATATGTGTGAAGTCTGTAGTCATTGGAAGAGCTGGGGTGCATCCTCTTTGGACAGGAACCAGGCAGGATGTCTTCCACATCACAGAAACCCTCTCCAGGCTCAGGTTGAAGATATGCTGGAGTACTCCGCACAACTGGTTGGCACACGCCTTGAGTACCCCAAGGCTGATACCATCGGGACCCGTGGCTTAGCCTGTGCGGAGTCTGCTCAGCTCCTTCCTCACCTGCTCAGCCTTGATGATCAGGTGCGAAAAAGAAAGGGTGGAGGATGGGCAGAGACCCCACCATCAAATCTATTAAAAAACAGGTTTAGCTTGTTGGCCCAGTCCTGATTGCTTTCCCTCCTCAGGACCTTTATGCCACTGGTGACTTGTTGGTGGGGAAAAGGGGGGGGGGGGAAGGGGGGGGGGGAAAGGGGGGGGGGGAAGGGGGGGGGGGGGGAAAGGGGGGGGGGAAAGGGGGGGGGGAAAGGGGGGGGGGGAAAGGGGGGGGGGAAAGGGGGGGGGGAAAGGGGGGGGGGGAAAGGGGGGGGGAAAAGGGGGGGGGGGGGGGAAAGGGGGGGGGGGAAAGGGGGGGGGGGGGGGGGGGGAAAGGGGGGGGGGAAAGGGGGGGGGGAAAGGGGGGGGGAAAGGGGGGGGGAAAGGGGGGGGGAAAGGGGGGGGGATGAAAGGGGGGGGGAAAGGGGGGGGGGGAAAAGGGGGGGGGGAAAGGGGGGGGGGAAAAGGGGGGGGGGAAGGGGGGGGGGGAAAGGGGGGGGGGGGGGGGAAAGGGGGGGGGGGGGGGGGGGGGGGGGGGAGGGGGGGGGGGGGGGAGGGGTGGGGGGGGAGGGGGGGGGAAAGGGGGGGGGAAAGGGGGGGGGAAGGGGGGGAGGGGGGGGGGGGGGGGAAGGGGGGGGGGGGGGGGGGGAAAGAGGGGGGGGGGGGGGGAGGGGGGGGGGAGGGGGAGGGGGGGGAGCGGGGAGGGGGGAGGGAGGATAGCGGGGAGGGGGGAGGATGACGTGTGAGAATTCCCTGGGTATATAGTATGGTTGGAGACCCACAGCCATCAATTCAACATTTCCACGTGCCCATCCAAAAGCTCCTTAAACGCCACTCTCGTTTCAGCCTCCACCACCCCTTAAAGTGCATTCCAGGGGGGGGGGGGGGGAGAGGGGGGGGGGGAACGGGGAGGGTGAGAGGGAGGAGGGCGGGAAATGGGGAGGGGGGGCAATGGCGAAGGGGGAAACGGGGAGGGGAGGGGGGGGGGGAGGGGGGATGAGAGGGGGGAGGAGCGGGGGAAAAACGGGGAGGGTGAGAGGGAGGAGGGCGGGAAATGGGGGGGGGGAAACGGGGGAGGGGGGAACCAGGGAGGGGGGAACCAGGGAGGGGGGGGGAAACCAGGGAGGGGGTTGGGGGAGAGAGAGAGCGAGGTGGGGGAGAGAGAGAGAGAGAGCGAGAGACACCTTCTGGTAAACCTCTTCTGCACCCTCTCCAAAAATTCCACAACTTTTCTGTAATGGGTGACGGGAACTGCAGGCAAAACTCCAAATACGGCCTAACCAATGTCCTATCGAGCAGCATCAAGACATCCTGACTCTTATATTCAATGCTCCTAGCAACGAAGGCAAGCATACCATATGCCTCCTTTGCCACCCTATCTACGTGTGTTGCCACCTTTAGTGAGCTATGAACTTTGACTCCAAGATCTCTCTGCATATCAATGCTGTTAAGAGTCTTGCCATCTTCTCCTGACATTCAAATTCCCCAAGTACATCTCGCATTTGCTCAAGTTAACCCATCGGCCATTGTGTGGCCTATTCTGCAGCTCATCTATATGCCGCTGTATCTTCTGATACTCTTCCTCACTGTTTCAGCTCCTCCAATTTAGGTGTCGTCAGCAAACTTACTCACCATCACATTTACACTTACGATGTCGTCTATATACATCACAAACAGCAGAGGTCCCAGCACAGATCCCTGCAGAACTGCAGTGGTGATAAGCCTCCAGCCAGAATACCACCGGGTGGCGCGCGAGGGCAGCCTCGCCAACAGCCTGTCTGTCCTTTCGACTTTTTCTGTTATTTTTAGTGTGTCTTAAATGTATGTTTTAAAGTTTCTCAGTATGTTTTACGTCGGGGTGGGGGGGTGGGGGGCGGGGGAATCGGGGGAAACCTTTTTCAGTCACTTACCTTGACAGAGATGCGATTTTTCTCTGTGTCGCATCTCCGTCCTTCCCTGCGGTCTGAAACGTGGAGTGGTGCGACCTTTCCTGAAGACCGGCCCAGAGCTTCAAGACACAGGCGCGGCGCGGACTTACCATCACGGAGCTGCGATCCTTTGCCAAGGAATGCTGTGGAACAGCTGTCTGACTGGTCAACTCGTCCCTTCCCACCCAAACCATCCACTCATCAGGTACTTTCCCCTGCAACACCTGTGCCTTTTACCTCCAAGGACCCAAACAGCCTTTCCAGGTGAAACATAAGTTCACTTGCACCTCCTCTAACCTCATCTACTGCATCCGCCGTTCCAGGTGTCAACTTCTCTACATCGGTGAGACCAAGCACAGGCTTGGCGATCGCTTCGCCCAACACCTACGTTCAGTCCGTCTTAACCAAGCAGATCTCCCGGTGGCCCAGCACTTCAACTCCCCCTCCCAACCCCAATCTGACCTTTCTGTCCTGGGCCTCTTCCATTGTCAGAGTGAAACCCAGCACAAATTGGAGGAACAGCACCTCATATTTATTTTGGGTAGTTTAAACTCCAGCGGTACGAACAATGACTTCTCTAACTTCAGGTTGATCTTCATTTCCCCCCCTCCCTCCCTCACCCTTCCCTGTTCCTCTACTAGTCCAACTGTCTCCTCCTACATTCTTTCTTTGTCCTACCTTCTCCCGACTTCAGTCTGAAGAAGGGCCTCTACCCAAAATGTTGCCAATTCCTTCTCTCCATAGATGCTGTCTCACCCGCTGAGTTTCTCCAGCATTTTGTGTCTACCTGTCTACCCTATCTATGCCTCCCACAACTTTATATACTTCTATCAAGTCTCCCCTCCACCTCAGAGGAGGTTGAAGAAAAAACAATGCAAGTCTATCCAGTACAGGTTGCAGTGTAGCCAAAACCTTCAAATCCAGGCAGCATTCTGGTAAACCTCCTCAGCATCCTCTCCAAACCTTCCATATCTTTCCTAAAATGAGGGCGATCAAAACTGTACTCCATCCATTTCCACTACTGGGTGCCGGCTACTTCACATAGGCTTACCTTCCTTTTATCGGCCAATTAGCCAACCTGCAAGGCCTGCCTTTTAAACTTGCTCCTATACTCGCAGGGAAAGTTGAGACCACCAACTGTGAGACTTAATATAATAAATATAAACTGCAGATGGTTTATGCAAAATGCTGGAGTAACTCAAGCGGGTGTCTCGTGAGCAAATGGATAGGTGATATTCAGGTCTGGACACTTATTCAGACTGATTGTAAGGAGGATGAACTGGAAGCAAAACAAGACCAGGACAATTCAGGGCTGGAAACAGATGACTTCAGGCAGGGAGGTTCCAATAGACCAATTGTTGGCCAGGGACGGTGTGATCCCAAGAGTGAAACATCATTGCGAACTATGGAACTGGTTAATAGACTTTTAATAGGAGTATGGTAGAGGGTAGAGATGAGTGTTTGTATAAGTAACCTAAAATTAAAGAATTCAACATTCATACTGCTGGGGTGTAAGCTACCCAAGCAAAATATGAGGTGCTGATCCTCCAATCTGCGTGTGGCCTCACTTAGGCAATGGTCGAGACCCAAGACAGAAAGGTCAATTTGAGAATGGGAAGGGGAGTTAAAATGGTTAGCAACCGGGAGGTCAGGTAGGCTTTGGGGGACCAAGCGTAAGAGTTCAGCGAACCGCTTGCCGAGTCTACGCTTAGTCTCGCTGAGGTACAGGAGCCCACATCGTGAACACTGTGAGACTTGCCTTCTTAACTTGCTCCTATTCTCGCAGAGAAATCCTGTCAGCTTTATTGAACACCCAAGGTTTACATTTTTAAACAGTTTGGAACATACAATTATTATTGATAATCATCTCTAATACATTTGCATCAATCAGTAACAATAGATATGCTTCACGTGAAACTAGATTGGATCACAGTGTACAAGTATATCCCGTTAGTTTAGTTTAGTTTAGTTGAAAGATACAGCATGGAAACAGGCCCTTCGGCCCATTGAGTCCGCACCAACCAGCAAGTCCGGCACACTAACGCTATACTACACATGAGGGACAATTTACATTTATACCAAGCCAATTAACCTACAAACCTGTAAGTCTGGAGCGTGGGAGGAAGCCGAACATCTTTGTGAAAACCCACGCAGGTCACGGGGAGAATGTACAAACTCTGTACAGACGGCACCCGTAGGCAGGATCAAACCCGGGTCTCTGGCGCTGTGAGGCAGCAACTCTACCGCTGTGCCACCGTGCTGCCCTGTTGAAAACTGTAAGAGATGCAAAGCGGGTTGCAGGGAATACATTGACATGCCGCCCTGTTAGTGCTGCCGAGACCTTTATCTTTGCAGCAGTGGCCATCATCCTTGAGTCTTTGTCATCGTGACAAATGCTATCATATATCTTCCAGATGAGAAACAGTTGAAATACATTTAATTAAAGACAGAAGTTAAACATGTATTTTTGTTGAATTAAAATGTAAATGCGGTTGAGATATGTAAAATTATATTTGTAATTTTAATTAATTGATTTACAATAAAGTCAGAGAAAGATAAACAAATGATTATTCAATTGAGCTAATTTTTCTGCATGTACGCCAGACCTGGCTGTCATAGAACTGAGAGGCAAGAGGAGGTAGTTGAGGCAGGGACTATCACTATGCTGCCTGTCCCACTCAGTTACTCCAGTATTTTGTGTCTATCTTCAGTGCAAACCAGCATCTGCACTTCCTTCCTACACATTCAAGTGTTTTCAGCTGTTCAGCTCAGGATGTTCCAGAACTGGCTTTTAACTCGGTGGTGAATTCTGTAGCAAAGTGAGAGGGCAGATAGAGTTTTAGAGTCATACAGCATGGAAACAGGCCCTTTGGCCCAACTTGCCCAACTTGCCCACACCAATCATATGCCCCATCTACAATGGTCCCACCTGCCTGTATTTGGCCCATATGGCTCTAAACCTGTCCTATCCATGTACCTGTTTAATTGTTTCTTAAACATTGTGATAGTCCCTGCCTCAACTATCTCCTTTGGCAATTCATTTCAAACACTCACCACCCTTTATGTGAAAAAGTCACCCCTCAGATTCTAAATTAAATCTTCTCCCCTTCAACCTATATCCCCCCTGGTCCTCGATTTCAATCAATTTCAAGTGTATCTACCCAATCTATTCCTCTCATGATTTTATACAGCTTTATAAGATCACCCCTCATCCTCTTGTGCTCCAAGGAGCCCCGCCTACCCAAAACTCTCCCGATAGCTTAGACTCTCCTGTCCTGGCCACATCCTTGTAAATCTTATCTGTAGCCTTTCAAGAAATTTGAGCTTTTTGAACAGATTTGGGGACAGTTTCTTCCTTGCTGTAATCAGGCAACTGAATCATCCTACCACAACCAGAGAGCAGTGCTGAACTACTATCTACCTCTTTGATGACCCTCAGACTATTCTTGATCGGGCTTGGCTGGCTTTACCTTGCGCTAAAAGTTATTCCCTTTTCGTGTATCTATACACTGTAAATGGAACGATTGTAATCATGCATTGTCTTTCTGCTGACTGGTTAGCACGCAAAAAAAACTTTTCACTGTACCTCAGTACATGTGACAATAAACTAAATAAACTAAACTCCAGCGTGATCAATAATTCCACGTTGCAAGGCACAGACACTGACCCAGCCGTTATGAATTTGCAGATGTAAACGCAAGAGTTATGAATTACTGACTAAAGTGGCATCTGGTTCATTAAAACTAATGTTTTGTTTCCCTCTGCAGGACACAAATGTTACTTGCTTTCATAAAATAACTGGACAGTATTAACCATTCGGTCAGCTTTGTAAGCAAAGATCACAAATTATCACCAGCACACTGGCCCTTCGATTAACACTATGCACAGAACATCGAGTCATTATTAGAGCACGTGGTATTGGGGGGAGGGTGTTGATGTGGATAGAAAATTGGTTGATAGACAGGGAGCAAAGAGTAGAAGTGAACGGGTCCTTTTCAGAATGGCAGGTAGTGGCGAGTGGAGTATCGCAAGGCTCGGTGTTGGGGCCGCAACTGTTTACCATATATATTAATGATTTGGAAGAGGGAATTAGGAGCACCACTACCAAGTTTGCAGATGACAAAAAGCTGGGTGGCAGTGTGAACTGTGAAAAGGATTTTAGGAGGTTGCAGGGTGACCTGGACAAGTTGAGTGAGTGGGCAGATGCGTGGCAGATGCAATATAATATAGATAAACGTGAGGTTATCCACTTTGGTGGCAAAAACAAGGAGGCAGATTATTATCTCAATGGGGTTAGGTTAGGTAACGGGGAGGTACAGCAAGACCTGGGTGTCCTTGTACACCGGTCACTGAAAGTTGTCGTGCAGGTACAGCAGGCAGTGAAGAAAGCTGTTGGCCTTCATAACAAGAGGATTTCAGTATAGGAGTAGAGAGGTTCTTCTGCAGTTGTATAGGGCTCTGGTAAGACCACATCTGGAATATTGCGTACAGTTTTGGTCTCATAATTTGAGGAAGGACATACTTGTGATTGAGGCAGTGCAGCGTAGTTTCACGAGATTGATCCCTGGGATGGCGGGACTGTCATATGAGGAAAGATTTAAAAGACTAGGCTTGTATTCACTGGAGTTTAGAAGGATGAGGGGGTATCCTATAGAAACATATAAAATTATAAAAGGACTGGACAAGCTAGATGCAGGAAAAATGTTCCCAATGTTTGGCGAGTCCAATGTTGGCCAGTCTTAGAATAAAGGGGAGGCCATTTAACACTGAGGTGAGAAAAAAAAAATTCACGGAGAGAGATGTGAATTTGTGGAATTCCCTGCCACAGAGGGCAGTGGAGGCCAAATCACTGGATTCATTTAAGAGAGAGTTAGATAGAGCTCTAGGGGCTAGCGGAATCAAGGGATATGGGGAGAAGGCAGGCACGGGTCATTGATTGGGGACGATCAGCCATGATCACAATGAATGGCGGTGCTGGCTCGTAGGGCCGAATGGCCTCTGCCTGCACTTATTTTTTATATTTTTATGTTTCTATATTATAGTGCTCTTGGTCCTAGATCACTACGACTTACTACTACCACCTCCTCAGACTATCTTCGACTGGACTATACTGGCTTTCCCTTGCACAAAATGTTATTCCCTTATATATCTATACACTGTAAATGGCTCGATTGTAATTCTTCATTATCTTTCCGCCGACTGGATAGCGTGCAACAAAAGCTTTTCACTGTACATTGGTAAACATGAAAATAAACTAAACAAACTAACTAAAGGCACATATGCTCCCTATTTCCATGAACAATGTCCTTAGGTTTTGCGATTAAATGCTTTGAATTTGTGCGATGATCAAAAGAGGAGGTGGACGAGGAAAAGACCAACAAAATTTAAGGGTACTTTTGTAACTTTGCCGGCTCCTTTGTGGTGACTCTTTTGTGTACTGTGTGCGAAAAACATCCATCCATCCATCCATCCATTCCAGTGCAGCACCACCAACATCCCAAGGTGTTGAAATATCAGAGATTTTCTCTGAAAATAGTTACAAATGTAATTATTGTGACATAACAGCTGTACAAGATTAACATCAGTTATAAGCTATATTCACTATGTACTATGTAGTGGCAGATTTTTATATCATTCAAGAAATTACTCCCTCTAGCCACTAAAGTAGACTACATGATTAAGGAGAATGTCGTAATACGCATATGAGATCTCCGTGAGACTTTCAGAGTTTCTTCACAGATAAATCTTCATAACACTGTCTTTTGATGAATAGATTATTGTTGAAGAGAAACAATAAGGTATACATCCGACCTTCTTCCGACTCATACACTATCATCTTCGTCAAACTCCAGCATATCACTTTAAACATTAGAAAACTCCTCGTGTCTCCGTTACACTTCACATGGTCAAAGGGTATGCCTTCCTCATGCAAGTCCAAAACTAAACTACAAACTAAGCTTCTGCGCTAGAAACCTAGCTCCAAACACACCCTAAAATACGTCATAAATCCCACCCACCTAATAACGGGCAGTCTAGAATTTAAAGACACATGCCATAATTAATGACACACAAAATAAGCCAAATGGCCACTACATACCGGCCCCTAATTGTTCCGAGTATATAACAATTATTAATAAACATCAAAAAAGTAGCCATGAAGCTCAACATTTATCAAAAGCAAAAGGTCAGAAACTTGAACCCCGTGGCACCCCATGGGGGAATTGAACCCCGGTACCCTGCGTGACAGGCGAAGATACTAACCACTATACTAATGAGAAAAATAGCATCCACCATATCAGCAATCACAATTCATCATCGACTCTTCCATCTTCACTTTCGCCTTCTAGATGCAAGCATAACTTGATTATTAATCTTATTAAAACACTGTTTTTAGTTGAATGTAGCACCAAACCCTTAAAATTAGGCGTGATACCCAGTATATAGTCCAAAACATAACAGTCCAAAGCTTTGATAGCATGAAACTTCTTCCTCCATGTTCAATCCACTCATGGATGTGTTGTAACAACAATTTTGAAGTGTGAAAATCGTTCGAGAGAATAACAGGATTTTTAGCAAAAAAATTCCGGTTCATTAGCGGAGATTTCAAATTCCAGCTCAAGCTTTGGCCATTCCCTGTCTGGCTTACAGAGAGACTTTAGTTCATTGATCCATCTGTTCTCGCTTAAGAAGCGGTTCGCTGTCAGTTCTCTGGGAGCTTCATCCGCAGGATTTTCTTTTGTGTTAACATGTTTCAATTGTGCAACATTAGTAATTTCCAATGCTCTTTTCATTGGCAGATTATCTTTGTCCAAATCCAACTCTCTGGTTTCCTTGGCTCTATCATCTGGTGGAATGCTTTCACAATTGTCGCTAATCCACTTAGAAAGTGTGAATCCTCCCTTATTGCAAAGGGAAGTCAGATGTTTTACTGGTTGAATTGCTTCCTGCTCAGTGGGCATGGATTTTAAGCAATCATCCATGTAGAAATTATTCTTAAAAGAGATTATTACTTCATGAAATTTAGTATTCACGCCAAACTAGGTTTGAAATTCTGGGTACTTTGCTCTGCTATATGATGATTATTCGGCAGATTAACACTTTCCTGTTTGAAAGATAAGTCCAGACAATAGTGTCTGTCAATCTTTACTTAGTAGTTCATAATATCCATGAACTTTAACTCTTCATTCAACATTTCTTCAAATTATTTATTGGTACTTTCATTGAAGTCATGATTGTATGGCTTCATCACCAGCCGCTACATTAAGTCAAAGGAGTACCTCTGATTGCGGGGGGGGGGTGGGGGGGCTAGCAGATTTTTATACCATTCAAGAGATTACTCCCTCTAGCCACTAAAGCAGATTACGTGATTAAGGAGAATGTGGTAATACGCATGTGAGCTCTCCGTGAATCCTTCAGAGCTTCTTAGAAACATAGACATAGAAATTAGGTGCAGGAGCAGGCCATTCGACCCTTCGAGCCTGCACCACCATTCAATATGATCATGGCTGATCATCCAACTCAGTATCTTGTACCTGCCTTCTCTCCATACCCCCTGATCCCTTCAGCCACAAGGGCCACATCCAACTCCCTCTTAAATATGGCCAACAAACTGGCCTCAACTACCTTCTGTGGCAGAGAATTCCACAGATTCACCACTCTCTGTGTGAAAAACGATTTTCTCATCTCGGTTCTAAAAGACTTCCCCCTTATCCTTAAACTGTGACCCCTTGTCCTGGACTTCCCCAACATCGGGAACAATCTTCCTGCATCTAGCCTGTCCAACCCCTTAAGAATTTTGTAAGTCTCTATGAGATCACCCCTCAATCTTCTAAATTCCAGCGAGTACAAGCCAAGTCTATCCAGTCTTTCTTCATATGGAAGACGTGCCATCCCAGGATGATTTATCACAGATAAATCTTCACAGATAAATCTTCATAACACAGTATTTTGATTAACGGATTCTTTATTGTTGAAGAAAAACAATAAGGTATACATCCGACCTTCTTCCGACTCGTACACTATAATCTTCGTCAAACTCCAGCATATCACTTTAAACATTAGAAAACTCCTCGTGTCTCCGTTACACTTCACATGGTCAAAGGGTATGCCTACCTCATGCAAGTCCAAAACTAAACTACAAACTAAGCTTCTGCACAAGAAGAGGGAATTAGGAGCAACACTGCCAAGTTTGCAGATGACACAAAGCTGGATGGCAGTGTGAACTATGAAGAGGATGTTAGGAGGTTGCAGGGCGACCTGGACAGGTTGAGTGTGTGGGCAGATGCAGTATAATATAGATAAATATGAGGTTATCCACTTTTGTGGCAAAACCTAAAGGGCAGATTATCTCAATGGGGTTAGTTTAGGTAAGGGGGAGGTGGGCATCCTTGTACACCGGTCACTGAAAGTTGGCGTGCAGGTACAGCAGGCAGTGAAAAAAGCTAATGGAATGTTGACCTTCATAACAAGAGGATTTCAGTATAGGAGTAAAGAGGTTCTTCTGCAGTTGTATAGGGCTCTTGTGAGACCACATCTGGAGTATTGTGTACAGTTTTGGTCTCCTAATTTGAGGAAGGACATCCTTGTGATTGAGGCAGTGCAGCGTTAGTTCACGAGATCGATCCCTGGGATGGCGGGACTGTCATATGAGGAAAGATTGAAAAGACTAGGCTTGTAGTCACTGGAGTTTAGAAGGATGAGGGGATATCTTATAGAAACATATAACATTATAAAAGGACAGGACAAGCTAGATGCAGGAAAAATGTTCCCAATTTTGGGCTAGTCCAGAACCAGGGGCCACAGTCTTAGAATAAAGGGGAGGTCATTTAAGACTGAGGTGAGAAAAAACTTTTTCAACCAGAGAGTTGTGAATTTATGGAATTCCCTGCCACAGAGGGCAGTGGAGGACAAGTCACTGGATGGATTTAAGAGAGTTAGATAGAGCTCTAGGGGCTAGTGGAGTCAAGGGATATGGGGAGAAGGCAGGCACGGGTTATTGATAGGGGACGATCAGCCATGATCACAATGAATGGGGGTGAAGGGCTGGCTCGAAGGGCTGAATGATCTCCTCCTGCACCTATTTTCTATGTTTTTATGTTTCTATGATTCCGTTAGCCCTGAGAGCTATATCCAACTCTCTCTTTAATTCATCTAACGAATTGACTTGTGGAGGAAAGAAATGCAGATGCTGGTTTAAATCGAAGGTAGACACAAATGCTGGAGTAACTCAGCGGGTCAGGCAGCATCTCTAGAGAGTAGGAATGGCTGACATTTCAGGTCGAGACCCTTCTTCAGACTGATGTCAGGGGAGGGGGCAGGGGTGGAAGATTGCAACCTACACGTGGTCTGCCCTGTTTCAACAAATGCAATCAACCTGGCCTGCACAATCAAATAAAAGCAAATAGAAAATGTTGTCCTACAACTTTAGGCTGTGCACGCCATACGCAATGTGTAATCATTCTCACAATGGTCTTTCTGCCACACCTTCAAACACTGTTGCACATATTTTATCTTCTAAACAGGCAAATTGTGTAAATTGCTTGTTCTAAGCCCCCCCCCCCTGTCTCATATCAGTAAAAACGCTGAATCAAGCACTTGAACAACTAATCTTTATTTTAACAAAAGCACAATTACAGTTCAACCACTGTACCTATCTCACCGCGGGTTCGATCCTCGTATCTGCCTGACCAAGCCCTCTAGGCCTCGCTCAAACAGAGACACTCCAGAAGGTCGCACAATCCCAAGCGCTCTCCGCGAAGACCAACGCTGGACCTCGTCGTAGTGGACTTTTATATGGCCCGGGCCCTTGAGGGGCCGAACCACATGGGGGTGGTCTCTTAATAATCCAATTACAGATATTGATTAATCCCATAAATAACAGACATTTCACTAACACAATAATACAGCAGCTCCATACATTGAATTCAAACCGGACTTCTCAAGGAAGCCAACTTAGAATAATTTACCCCGATCTGCAAGAAACCCAGACAAGGCTCAGTAAATCATTCAATCAAAACTCAGCAAGGTAGAACTCTGCAACATTATTTACAATTATTTTCAAGGTGTATATCTGGTTTGCAGCCATCCAGTCCATTCTATGCATTTTGCACCTAATTGACAGGGTCTGCAGATGTTCTTATTCTTTTCTTGTAACTTGTTTCTAGACTCTAGACACACTGGCACCACTCCGCAGCTTGCCCCAACTCTGCAGAGAGAAATTCCAAATTGACCAAATCTCCCAGCAGCCCTGAAGCTTTTACCCCATTTTAAAGTCCTAGCCTCTCCAATTTAGACAGGATTAACATTCATTCCGGAGGAGACAAAGACAGCCTCTGCGCGGCCTCCTCCATGAGTAGTTTACAGGCTCATAAGCCCACAAAGCGAAATCAATGTCTTTACCACGTCTGCAGACCGCTAAAAGCCATGCCTCCCCAGGCCAGGCGGCACTGTTAAATGCTGCCAGCTGTCGAGGTTTAACGCTACTGCAGCTCAATGTTGAAGGCCTTACCACCGCCAAGCTCAACGTCAGATTGCCATCAAAAACGAGGCGACTATAGTTCTACTTCAGGAGACTCACACCGAAAACAAGAACTTCCTGAAACTTCCTGGGTATACCCTGGCCGGTAACACCACTGACAAACATCATGGCATAGCTACGTTTGTTCGTAATGACATGACCTGGTCAGCCATAGCACAGTCCGCAGAGGATGCAGAGGTAGAATGGATCACAACCAAAGTGCAAGACACTACCATTGTCAACATTTACAAGCAGCCTCCGAGCAGGTTGGTCCCAACATCTCTGCCTGATGTCCCAGCCCCTGCCGTGTATGCTGGTGATTTCAACAGCCATCATACAGACTGAGCATACAGCATCTCCAACGCTGACTTCCTAGCAGAATGGGCCTCGACCGCCGATGCAACACTCCTATACGACCCAAAGGAGTCACGCACTTTCTACTCTGCACACTGGAACAGCACCACCAACCCGGACCTGGCCTTCGCAAAATGTCGCAACAACAAACCGCTCCCAGTAAGATGCATTCTGGACAGGTTTCCCCGGTCACACCATCGACCATCGCACATCACCATTCCATCTCTGGTCCAGCCCGTGGAAGGGAAAAATGTTTCCAATGTTGGCCGAGTCCAGAACCAGGGGCCACAGTCTTAGAATAAGGGGGAGGTCATTTAGGATTGAGGTGAGAAAAAACTTTTTTACCCAGAGAGTTGTGAATTTATGGAATTCCCTGCCACAGAGGGCATTGGAGGCCAAGTCACTGGATGGATTTAAGAGAGAGTTAGATAGAGCTTTAGGGGCTAGAAGTCAAGGGATATGTGGAGAAGGCAGACACGGGTTATTGATAGGGGACGATCTGCCATGATCACAATGAATGGCGGTGCTGGCACGAAGGTCCAAATGGCCTCCTCCTGCACCTATTTTCTATGTTTCTATGAACCATCTAGGCTACACCATTACATTGCATGGACGTCACTGGCCAGGATCTGCCCCGAAAGCAGTGGACAACCCTCAACCGCTTGAGGACAGGCATTGGATGCTATGGAGTAGCGATGAAGAGGTGGGGCCTCGTGGACAGCGCCTCCTGCGAGTGTGGGGAACCAACACAGACAGTGGAGCACATAGTCACCAGCCACCGAATGGGAAAGCATGGGCGCATGATGATAACCATCAATAACCCGTGCCTGCCTTCTCCCTAAACACCAGCCACCGAATGGTGAATGAGGTCTGATTGAACTGGACGATGACACGTTGGCCTGGCTCGCCTCAATGGAGCTGTAGGTCTAAAAGACACACGACAGAAGAAGTACATCCATTCCTTTTTATCATATGTGATAACCCATCATTTATGATAACCAAATAGTTCAACAATCAGCTAACCAGATATACACAAGTGTGTCCTTTCCATTTTTCAGAGTTTGTTCCCAGAATCTTGTCAAGTGTCCCGAGTTTTCATGGGCATAACTTCACAATTTCCATCTGATGAGTCTTCACCTCCTGAGTTTTTGTGTGGCCGAATTCCCTCCATCTGAGTTGCTTCCCATTCTTCCATCCATTTCCATAGTCGAACCTAAAACCTAGAATCCTGAAAAACTTGGGACAAAGTTACCATCACGCACCCATGCTTTCCCATACATTCACTATAATTCCTATTATATTCTGATCTATCACTGTATCCCTATTGCTATTTTGTTCCCTAATATACTCTTTATTATCCTAGGATCACCACAATTGACCTTCTTAATACTCACACGATATTATAATATGTATATCTGATGACGGGTCCTCATATAAATTTCAGCTGGGTTCAGTCCAGATTTCCCTACAGGCATGACTCTAATTTAAAGCAAACCATGAAAAATGTTTCAATTCAACCAAATTCAATCTGAGCCTTCAATTTACTATTTCAAATTTCAGTGTCCATCTCGTCCTTCTCATTCCACAGCATTGTAGCTGATAATACAATTCCATTCCAATTTAAACCAGACTTATCAAGGAAGCCAACTTAGAATAATTTACCATGATCTGCAATAAACCCAGATAAGGCTCAGTACATCATCCAATCAACACTCGCATAGTAGAACTCTGCAACATTATTTACAATTATTTTCAAGGTGTTTGTCTGGTTTGCAGCCATCCATTCCATTCTATGCATTTTGCACCTAATTGTCAGGGTCTGCAGATGTTGTTAATCTTTTCCTGTAACTTGTATCTAGGCTCTAGACACATTGGCACCACTCTGCAGCTTGCCCCAACTCTGCAGAGAGCAATTCCAAATTGACCAAATCTCCCTCTCGACCCGAAATGTCACCTATCTCCTTCGCTCCTTAGATGCTGCTGCACCCGCTGAGTTTCTCCAGCCTTTTGTGTACCCTCCCAGCAGCCCTGAAGCTTTTACCCCATTTTAAAGTCCTAGCCTCCCCAATTTAGCCAGGATTAACATTAATTCCTTTTTATCATACATGAGAACCCATCATTTATGATAACCAAATTGTTCAACAATCAGCTAACCAGATATGCCTTTTAACTTCAACCCAAAGCAGCCAAACTAACATTTGCAGTTAGTGCCTTTTAACTTCAACCCAAAGCAGCCAAACTAACATTTGCAGTAAGTAGTGCCTTTTAACATCAGCCCAAAGCAGCCAAACCACCATTTGCAGTAAGTAGTGCCCTTTAACTTCAACCTAAAGCAGCCAAACCTCCATTTGCAATAAGTAGTGCCTTTTAACCTCAACCCAAAGCAGTGAAACCACCGTTTGCAGTAAGCAGTGCCTTTGCAACCCAAAGCAGCCAAACCACCATTTGCAGTAAGCTGTGCCTTTTAACTTCAACCCAAAGCAGCCAAACCACCATTTGCAGTAAGTAGTGCCTTTTTCCTTAAACCCAATGCAGCCAAACCACCATTTGCAGCAAGTAGTGCCTTTGCAACCCAAAGCAGCCAAACCACCATTTGCAGTAAGCAGTGCCTTTTCACCTCAGCCCAAAGCAGCCAAATCACCAATTGCAGTAGGTAGTGCCTTTTTCCTTAAACCCAATGTAGCCAAACCACCATTTGCAGTAAGTATGACCTTTTAACTTCAACCCAAAGCAGCCAAACCACCATTTGCAGTAAGTAGTGCCTTTTAATTGCCATCCAAAGCAGCCAAACCACCATTTGCAGTTAGTGCCTTTTAACTTCAAGCCAAACCACCATTGGCAGTCAGTAGTGCCTTTTTACTTCAACCCAAAGCAGCCAAACCACTATTTATTCTTCTTCTTCTTCTTCTTATAGGAATCCGGCAGTGTAGACGCTGCTAAGCGTATTACTGCCCTCCACAGG
Source organism: Okamejei kenojei (assembly GCA_035221665.1). Lineage (NCBI taxonomy): Eukaryota > Metazoa > Chordata > Chondrichthyes > Rajiformes > Rajidae > Okamejei > Okamejei kenojei. The sequence continues at coordinate 138,933,459 of CM069132.1, forward strand.
TCAAAGTTTGAACTCTTACATACAGTCCTGTAACATGCAGGAATTGAAGAACAGCCCTGGATATCAGCTGATGTTTCTCACTGTGTCCAAACAAAGATAAAACAGAAAAAGCCTCCAAGTCCTGTCAGTCTAGCAAACAATGCCTTTCTTTCTACCCTATACTTTTTACATTCTAGGAAAACATGCTTGACTGTCTCCTTACTCCCACATTCACACAAGCCAGAAACATGTTTCCCTACAATGCACAAACAGTAATTTAGCCCACAATGTCCCAACCTCAATCTACACAGTCTAACTGAGTCCTACGGGACAGAGATGTACAGAAACATATTTTTCTAATTTCAGCTTGTACAGAAAAGTAGTGACTACCCCAACTTCCTTTTCCCATCCTCTCTGTCATTCTTTTGTTAAGCCCTCTTTAATTATTTCTCTCAGTTCTACTCTCCCCAATGATACATGGATATCTATTTCTCTTCTTAAACTCGCCTTTGCTATGAGGTCCACCTGCTCATTCCCCCTCACCCCAGCATGCCCGGAAACCCAGCAAAAAGTGATGTTACACGCAAACCCAATTCTAGAAAACACACTCAAGATTTCATTTAGAATGTCAGGACTTGCGTTAGATTTCCCTACTCTTAAAGTTTCAAGAGCAGCTGCAGAATCAGAACAGATAATGACTTCTCTAAAACTAGCTTCCTCAATCCACCATAGAGCCCATTGAATTGCCACTAATTCAGTCGTGAGAACAGAGCTTCCGTCAGAAATGCGTCAGCCAATCTTCAACCCAAGCTGCTCCACATACACTCCAAACCCAGCTCTCCCACTAACTGGATCTTTAGATCCATCTGTAAAAACAATCAAAGTGCTCTCACTGATTGAATTAAGATATTCCACTAATCTTGGTGTCACCTCGCGCTTATCTTTTTCCTGAAGAAAAGCAAGCACAATTAACAGTTCAGGAAGAACCCAATAGGGCACAGGTAGCCATATTGTATGCTCTATAATACCCCCTTGTTCCAAACCCAGCTTCCTAGCCCACTGATTTATAATGACAAAAAATGTATTATATTTGTTACCATCATCAACCTCTTGCAACAAACACCTTGCTGGGAAGGTATCATTACACCCACAAAGTTTAGCCCAGTAATGTAATCCTAGCTTAATGCACCTTAACCATAAGGGCATTTCTCCCATTTCACCAATCAGGGCAGGGACTGGGAAAGTTCTGAAGGCTCCACAGCAAAGCCTCAAAGCCTTTGCCTGCAACACGTCTAGCCTAGCCAGAACAGTTTTAGACGCAGACCCATACACAAAACACCCGTAGTCAAGAGAAGATCTGATAATGGCCTGATAATTAGCAGCATTGTCTCCCTGTTAGCCCCCCACTCACACCCAACCAGACTTCTCATAACATTCAGAACTTTTTCACATTTCAACACAATTTTACCTACATGCACAGCCCAAGTCATACGCTCTTCAAACCAAACACCCAAAAACTTAAAAACCTTTACCTTCTCCAATAGAGATCCATACATATACAGCCCTATCTTAGGTAACTTTCTTTTAAAACCAAATACCATATATTTAGTCTTAGAGGCAGAGATTTTAAAGCCCCATGTGTTCCCCCATTCCTCTACAGACACTAACACTCTTTGAATCTGTTTTAAAACAAACTCTACATTACGACCTCTTTTCCAGATGGCCCCGTCATCTGCAAACAAAGACAGACCAAATCCTCTCTCTAATTTACAAAATATGTTGTTTATCATGATATTAAATAAAACTGGACTGATAACTCTTCCCTGTGGGGTTCCATTCTCTATCTCTACAATCTCTGATCTGACACTACCAACCATTACTTGTATTGATCTATTCAATAAAAAATCCTTAATCCAGTTGAACATTCGTCCCCTGACTCCCAAGTCAAATATTTTAATCATGAATCCCTCCTTCCTCAAAGAATCATATGCCTTCTCAATATCAAGGAATACACTCACTACTATTTCCATGCTTCTAAATGCCCTTTTAATATCCTGATCCAAAACTGATACAGACTCCATTGTAGACCTTCCATTCCTAAAACCATTCTGTACATCAACAAATAGTCCTCAGGTTTCTAAAAAATAAACTAGTCTGTTGGTTACCATCCATAATTTTACAGAGCACTGCTGTGAGCGCTATAGGGCGATATGAACTAGAGTCAGATGCCTCTTTGCCCGGTTTTAAAATAGGGACCATGACTGCACGTTTCCATTCCTTTGGTAAATAACCCGCTGCCCACACAGTATTAAACAAAGCTAAGATTTCATCAAGTACAATATCATCCAGATGTTTAAATAACTCATATGACAACCTATCTCTCCCCGGGGAGGTATTTGCCCTGGACATAATTGCATCCTTCAACTCTTTTATGGTAAAAAACAGATTAAAGGTATTATCATTTACTAAACTCCTCTCCAGCTTCCACTGATTGACTGCCATCAGCTCGATTCTCTTTCTACACCTCTCCACTCCCATGCTCTCTGATCTATGCACTGCTTGAAAACTGTCAACACACATATCTGCTTTTTCTTTATTGGAAACTGCTACCACCTCACCCTTCTGCAACATTGGTAACAAACTCCTTTTATATACTCCTGACATTCTATGCACAGCTGACCACAAATGCCTTACTGGAGTTTCAGGGCCTAACGTACCACAAAACTTCCTCCAACTGTTCCTCTTTGCATCCTTTACAACTCGTCTTGCTACTGCCCTTAGCCACTTGAACTCCATTGCATTGACCAAAATTGGATACTTTCTTAATTTTCGATAGGCTATATTCCTATTCCTTACAGCTTCATCACATTCTTTATTCCACCAAGGAACAGACATACGGGACCTAGGTTCCTGCTTCACAGGAATAGTACAACAAGCTGCCTCATGAATCATGAGACTAATGGAAGTATTCCAACTATCTAAAGAACCCTCACTATTAACCTCTCCAACTAAACTTTGAGCCTTCTCTTGGAATTTATCCCATTTGGCCTGAGAAAAGTTATATCTAGGGACTTTCTTTTCCACTTCTCTCCTCAAATCCCTACCAAACCTACATAAAATTGGATAATGATCACTACCCAGTGTATATCTATCCATTACATCCCATTCACCAATTCTTGCTAAGTTTGATGAAGCAAATGATAAATCTATGTGGCTGCAGGTGTTTCTCACAATATTATACCTCAACGGCCTTCCATCGTTTAACAATACCAACTCATACTTATCTAGAAATTCTTCAACAATAACACCATTTTTTATCCCTGTGATCACTACCCCATAAAGGATTATGCGCATTAAAATCTCCATGTAACAGGACACCTTACCTTCTCCATTATCTCATCAAAATCTGACAAAATCAAGGGTTGACAGGGATTATAATAATTTATCACAGTAATAGAATTCTGACTGCTCCAAACCTCCACTGCCAAAACCTCAAGATTAGAATTAATGTCAACTTTCCTATACTGCAACCCAGTCTTAACAAACGTTGCACAACCCCCACCTGATCTATCAGACGTATCTAATCGCACACATTCATAACCTGGGATTAAAAAATCTAGACACGGCTTTAACCATGTCTCTTGGATACATATTAATTCTGGTGCTTCTTTAAATTCATCAACAAATCTCTTTAACTCTTGACCATTTCCAATCAGACTCCGGGCATTCCATTGAAGTATATAAAACATTATGATGTTAATGAGGATCATCATCATCCACCTTACTGACATACTCCATACTGCTAGCTCTCGACAACTGTGACCTCTCCATACACTGACTCTCCGCCATGTATTGATGCAACTTTTCTGGTGACTGCTTTACACTGAGGAACCTTTCAGCTGCCCCCACCACTAACCTGAGGATATCTGACCGGTTAGCTGCTTTCTTAGCTCCTACCAGCACATCAGAAGCAAAAGACAGAAATTACTCCCTATTAAAAATCAACATGTCAGATGGAAAAGCCAACGGCAAGTTTGGCTCAGTGATCTGGCTTTCTAGCACCACTCTAGTCCCAGCGCTCACATCTCTGCATTCTCTAGCCACCCTTTGAGCTGCCTCTGCATATGACACGTTGTTCTGATCCTTCACTTCCTGCACTCGCTTCGCCTGAACAACGCGCTCACAACCATGAAACCCTGCTGCATGATCCCCATCACAGTTAGGCCACTTAGGATCCTCTGCCTTGCAATTTTGTATTGCATGATCTCCACTGCACTTTGCACACTTTCTTTTACCCCGACAAGACCCAGCAACATGTCCAAACCTCTGACAGTTATAGCAGCACAACGGTGGTTTAATGTACTCCCTCACTTGATACGCCATACTCCCAAGAAACACTCTCTGTGAACGTAAGCAGGACCGGCGGGCCCCCGACTCCATTCCTACTCTTAAACCTTACAACATCAGTTACCTGGGCCCTCTTAATGTTTTCTAAAATCTCCTTCTCAGACAAGCCAGCATACATCCCATACACCACTCCCTTTATTCCCTGCTGTCTTCCTCTAGGGAGCAAACTCTCCACCTTAACCACCAATTTCCCCCCACCCCTAGCATCATTAAACTGTTTTCTGTCTTTGCAACAAACTCTTATCATCCCATTATACAGAATCTTGGCCTGAAAATCCCTGCCTATCTGGCTCTCCAAAGCGGCGGGAATTTTTAATGGATTCACTGCTCTAAATCCTGCATCTCCTTGATATGTTCCTTTAACTTTAAACAGCACGACGAATTCTTCAATAATTCTAGTTCTCCTAACTTTATTTCCTTCGTCTCCTGACATTTCGGGTCTCGAACGACCTCCAGCAGCTCCTTAATTACTGTCGAAGACTTGTCCGATAGATAAACGTTTACTTCATTACACGATTACTGTTGAGCATTGACGATAGTGAAATCTATTCATTAGTTTGGCTCAGACTGTGGAGATCAAAGATCCTATAGTGAGGATCTTTGGTGGAGGTTTTTCCATGTGACCGGGATGGGGCCAGGAACTACAGACGGAGAGAGAGCACAATAAGAACTTGAACTTGTGAGTAACCCCTTCCATGTCGGTCCTGGACCATTACTGATGATATAAAGGAGGTCTCCCAAACCACCATTTGCAGTAAGTAGTGCCATTTAACTTCAACCCAAAGCAGCAAAACCACCGTTTACAGTAAGTGGTGCCTTTTTACTCAACCTAAAACAGCCAAACCACTATTTGCAGTAAGTAGTGCCTTTTTACTTCAGCCTAAAGCACCCAAGTCACAATTTGCAGGAGTGCTTTTTAACTTCAGCCTAAAACACCCAAGCCACCATTTGCAGTAGTTCCTTTTAACTTCAGCCCAAACCACCATTTGCACTAGTGCCTTTTTACTTCAAACCAACCATATTTTCATTTTCAAACCACATTGAGGGCACTCACATTGAGAGGACATGTATTCAGAGCTCAGAGAGATGTGACCCGCTGGCTTCCTCCATCTTGCAGCGACTGAGTGAGGCACACCACTTCCTGGTTTTATAGTCCCTCCCCCTCCCTCCAGCAGGTGCAGTAGAGAGAATGGCGATTCTTTAAAAAACATTAATATCTTTCTGATTTTTCATCGATGGGAAAAATCCTCCGTTCCAGGAATGTGGAGGGGGCTCTGAAGGAGCTGGCCAAAAATGAAGGCCAGCTCCTAGGTGGTGGCGTTCTCTCAGAAATCACAGCACAGCGAGCCAAAAACGGTCAAGATCAGACTTTTAGTAATATAGATGCAGGAGTAGGCCATACGGCCCTTCGAACCAGCACCGCCATTTAATGTGATCATGGCCGATCATCCACAATTAGACAGGTATAGGGTTAGATCAGGTTTAGAGGACTATGGGCCAAACACATGCAAATGGGACTAATGTAGATGGGACATGCTGGCCGTTGTGGGCATATTGGGCAGAAGGGCCCATTTCCACACTGTCTGATTCTAGATTGTTTTCTCATTCCAGCCCACAGTCTGCTCGGTTCAACGAGATTGGTCATTACATCAATCAGTGTGAAATGTTGATTTGATGGTAACAGTATCACTACTGACTGATGCTCAAAGAGAAGTCATCATCCCAAAACCTTAAATCAGTTTCTCTCACCTAAGCTGCTGACTGACCCGCTGAGTAGTTCTAGCACGTTCAGATTTATTTCAGTTTGATTTCCATTCTTTAAGGATGAATTTTAAGCATGCATTCTGCTGATGAAAATGTAGGATTTAAGAAAATGTAATTAGCAAGCTACACAAAGGGTTTCATCCATTACGTTTAATGCTGATTGACTCTCCTAGAATTCTTCGTAAGCCCATTGATACTTGCACCCCCATACATATTGTTTAGTATCAATCTGCAGTGTTTGTTGTTGTTAACCAAAATACAAATATATGAATAAGTTGTTGTAATTAATTTGTTTATTTAATAGTTTGGTGATAAACCGATGAGGCTAAATCAAATTCTTAGAATTTGATTTAATATTCCTAACGTTTCAATTCCTCCATCCACAAGGCGACCACTATTTTGAATTGACTCTATATGTTGGATCTACAACGATGATAACATCCAAGATTGTGCCTAACCCAAGCAGCTCTTTGTGTGCTCGTCACTGACGTGGATCTGCAATTGCACCACTCTTTTAGATCTACATTGTGGATGGCTCGATTGTAATCATGTATTGTCTTTCCACTGACCGGTTAGTACGCAACAAAAGCTTTTCACTGTACTTCACAGCAAGTGACAAACTAAATTCAAACTCAACCCAGAAATTTGAGATGTTCTTGTAGGAAGCTGGAAGCCAGTATGAGTTATATACACTATGTTACCTGAGTCAACTCCACAGTATTAGGTAAGATTCGTTTGGCGCCTTGAATGAATAGGAGAAGCTAGTTCCCTCCTCCAGTGGATATATTGGTAATGCTTTTGTTCATTCATGCTGTTTTCGACTGCCAGCCCATAAACTGCTGGATTTACTTTGTTCCCCCAGGTCAGCCATGATATCAATCAGTGTGAAATGTTGATTTGATGCCAACACTACTGTACCACACCTCATGGAATACATTAAACTCACAAGGATGAAAATATGTTCAGTTTACTTTAGAAATACAACGCGGAAACATGCTCTTCGGCCCGCCGAGACCACGCCGACCAGCGATCCCCGTACACTATGGGGGGCGCAATGGCACAGCGGGAGAGTTGCTGCCTTACAGTGCTTACATCGCCAGAGACCCGGGTTCCAGATTGGCTACGGGTCCGTGTCTACAGTATATGGAGTTTACAAGTCCTCCCCGTGACCTGCGTGTTTTTTCTTCAAGAACTTTGGGTTCCTCCCACACTCCAAAGACATACAGGTTTGTAGGTTAATTGGCTTGGTATAAATGTGAACTTTATTCCTATTGTAGGATAGTGTTAATGTGTGGGGATGTGGGGGTCGCTGGTTGGTGTAGTGCTTCCACGCTGTATCTCCAATGAAACTAAACTAAACTAAACTAGCTCTATCCTACACTGTACAGACAGCACCTGTAATAGATCACCTGCCATCTCTGTACAGACAGCACCTGTAGTCAGGATCAACCCTGGGTCTCTGGTGTTGTAAAGCAGCAACTCTATCGCTGCGCTGCCATGCCACCCAAGCAGTATGCAATGGTAGAAAGTGTTTCATTTCACGTCCTGAACCTGCATTGTTTAAAGTGACTGTTAACAACTTGTGGGTTAATTAATAATCAATTTTATTGGTTGTTGCTTTGTGTCAAAGCTTTGCTCTGGGTCTGGACTGTTTTCAAGGTGCTCTTCTGCAGGGATTGGTAGATTTGAAGCACTTAATCGGGCTTTAAGTATTTTGTATTATCCAGCAGTTCTAAATAGGGTTTATGAATTGGTGATTTATCTTGCAGTGACCATGAGAGGGAGACAGGCTGCTAGAAAAGAGAAAGGAGATGGAGGCTCCTAATTGCACTGTACATACACCCTATGTTTTCAGAGTACAGTTATTCAACAGGAATCTCAGCTTGTGATAACATGTCCCTCATTTTAATGCCCTCCTAAAATTTTGCCACCTGCTCCAGGCAAAAGCTCAGCTGACAATGCAGAGCAATGACAGCATTGTCAGCATCTGCCAAACTCACTGAGCAAAGAACTTCAATAGATAGGGGCGGCAGTAGAGTTGCTATCTTACAATGCTTTCAGTGCCGGAGACCTGGGTTCGATCCCAACTGCGGGTGCTGTCTGTATGGAGTTTGTACGTTCTTCCCGTTACTGCGTGGGTTTTCTCCGAGATCTTCAATTTCCTTCCACATTCCAAAAACATACAGGTATGTAGGTACATTGGCTTGCTGAATGTAAAAAATGGCCCTAGTGTGTGTAGGATAGTGTTAATATGTGGGAATCGCTGGTAGGCGCTGACCCAGCGGGCCGAAGGGCCTGTTTCCGCGCAGTATCTCTGAACTAAACTAAACTAAGATAGACACAAAGTGTTGGAGTAACTCAGCGGGTCAGGCAGCATCTCTGGAGAAAAAGGATGGATGACATTTGGGATCAGAACCTTTTAGAACTTCAGTGTTGGTCTCTTCCAGGTTGGAATGAGAGATGTATAGAAGATCTGACAGTTTTCTGTACACTTTTACAAAAGGCTTTGTCTCCAAGAAGAACCAAGTGTTTTCCCTTTCCTTTTGCCTGACAGTAGCTGGATAGCTTGAGACATATCAAGCATCTTGTGCACCATTGGGAGGCCTACAATCATAAGGATCATAGGCTTCCCAGTGACACACAGGACCATTGCTCGGACTGGGTACAGAGCAGGGAAACTACATAACCGAAGCATACACTACAGTCATAAATAGATGTTATATGTTGCTAACCCTGGGATGGCGGGACAGTCATATGAGGAAAGATTGAAAAGACTAGGCTTGTATTCACTGGACTTTAGAAGGATGAGGGGGAATCTTATAGAAACATATACAATTATTATTATTTTTTTTAATATTTTTATTTATTAGAGGTAAATACATCAATGTACATCACATATATATTGTTACAATCATTGTACCCCATAATTTTATGGCTTTTAAAGAAAAAGAATAGACAGAAAGAGAGTGAAGTAGGTGAAAAGAGTTGTGAAAGTGAAAGAGTGTGCCAAAGGGGAGAAGAAACCCTTGGTCAAAGAATTAGAGAAAGGGGGTTAAGAGATAGACCCTAGAAAAGAAAATGAAAAAAAAGAGAGACAAAGATAGAGAAAAGAAAAAAAAAGCCAGTTACTATATTATATATCACGCAAAAGGAATCCACCAACTCGATAGTTTTTCATCCCCCCCTACCAAGGCCCGAGGTACTCCCGCACCCTATCTTTGTAGCAATTCTATAAATGCAGACCACGTCTGATAGAAGCGTTTTGATTTTCCTGCCAGGCGGAGTTTCATATCTTCCAGATGTAGTGTTTCAAACATATTTGAAATCCACATATTTAATGTTGGTATCAGAGCATTTTTCCAGAATTTTAAGATTAGCTTTTTTCCTATTATTAAGCTGTAATCAAATAGATTCTTTTGATACACATTTAATTCCAAACTACCTTCTGTCATTCCGAAAATAATCCATTCTGGCTTTGGTGTCATTTTTATTTTAAACAGTTTTGTGAAAATTTCGAAGATTTCCATCCAAAACCTTTGAATTTTTGTACAGAAGATGAATGAGTGCGCTATAGTAGTTTCTTGACACTGGCATTTATCACAAATTGGTGAAACGTTAGGGAAAAATTTATTTAATTTAGTTTTTGAGTAGTATAATCTGTGTAAAATTTTAAATTGTATTAAAGTTGTATTATGTTAATTGAGCATTTGTGCACATTTAATAAGTATTCTTTCCACCTTTCATTGGAAATATTTATGCTTAGTTTGTTTTCCCACTCACCTCTGATACCTTCCGTTGTTGGTATTACTGCATTTAGTATAATATTATATATATATATATATATATATGAAATAAAATTAGCTGATTCCGCCTTTGTATTCATTACTTCATCTAGTAAGTCTAATGGCATTTTGTGAAATTCTTGTGCATGTTTTTGCAGATAATCACATATTTGGAAATATTTAAAATACTGATTGTTACCCAGATTATATTTTAGTTGTAATTGTTTAAATGATAATAGCTTTCCCGTATCATACAAATCTCCCAAAGTTTTAATTCCTGCTCTTTCCCATTGTATAAATGCTTTGTCTATAATTGAGGGTTTAAACAGAGGGTTTTTAGCAATAGGAGATAGGAGAGATAAGTTTCTTAATTTTAAATTGTATTTTATTTGTTTCCAAATTCTGATTGTACTATGTATAATTGGGTTTTTGTTGTAGTTTGTATTATTCACCGTTATTGGTGAAAGAAGGATCGCACCAATATTAAAGGGGGAGCAGTCCTCTTTCTCCATAATGATCCATTCCGGTTGATGCAGAGATTTATCCAACAATTGAATCATATTTCTAATATTTACCGACCAATAATAATACATAAAATTAGGGAGTGCTAATCCCCCTACTAATTTGGATTTATTCAGGTGTGGTCTTTGCATTCTATGGGACATAATCCCAAATAAAATTTGTAATATCTGAGTCCAATTAAAAAAAAAAAACTTTTTGGGTAGATATAATGGAATTGATTGGAACAAGTATAGAATTTGTGGTAAAAAAATCATTTTTATGGCATTTATTCGACCTATTAAGGACATTGGAAGCGTTTTCCAGAATTTAATTAAATTATGTAGTTTCTTAAGTACAGGGTTATAGTTTGCTTTAAACATGTCTTGATATCTTCTAGTAATTTCAATACCCAAGTATTTAAATTTTTCTACAGCTATTTTAAAAGGAAATTGTATGAGATGTGTAGAATCTTTCGGTTTTATTGACATGATTTCACTTTTATTCCAGTTTATTCTATAACCTGAAAATGATCTGAAATCCTCAATTAAATTTAAAATGTTGGGTATAGTGATATGAGTATAGGGACCTGGTGTTTTTCCATTTTTTAATGAGAATATTGTTTCTTCTATTTCCTTATTTGAGATTTGTGCTCCCAATTCCTCTTGTTCCTGCAATTCTAGTTTGGGAAGATTGCAATTATCCAGAAACTCAGTGACTTTGTTGGTGTCCGTTGTCGTTTTGGATGTATACAAATTCTCATAAAATTGCACAAATCTTTTATTAATTACATTCGGTAATGTTAATACTTCCCCTCTATCTGATTTAATCTTTGAAATCGTGTGTTCCTTTTCTCATTTTTTTTAACTGGCGTGCGAGAAGTTTATGGGGCTTATCCCCAAATTCAAACTGTTCCTGTCTTGCAATTTGGAATAATCTTATAAATTTCTCTGATAGTAATTTATTTAATTTAAGTTTGAGTATTAATATTTTATTATGTTTATCCATGGACGGGTCTTTAGCATTACCTATATCCAATTGTCTAATTTGTTCCTCTAGGTGCCGTTGTTCATTCTTATTTTTTTTATTCTGAAAGGTTTGGTATGAGATTAAAACACCTCTAATAAAAGCTTTGAAAGATTCCCATAGTAATGTTGGTGATGTGTCTGGCGTGTCATTTATTTCAAAAAAAAGATCCATTTGCTGTCTTAGATATATACTCCCTTGCGGGTCTTTTAAAATTTGGGGGTTATACCTCCAGAACGATGTATTCTTAGGCATTCCTTCTATTTTACAAAAAAAAGTTAGGGGGGAATGATCTGAAATCGTATTTGTATGGTATTTTGGGTTTAGAGTATACGGATTTAATTTTGTGTCTACCAGGAAATAATCTATACGTGAATAAGTCTTGTGTACTGATGAATAGAACGAATATTCCTTCCCTATAGGATTTGCAATCCTCCAAACATCGGTTATATTTGTAGTTTTTATATATGTGTTTAAAAGTTCACTAGTTTTAGATTTCATATTACCTCACTGTTTTTGACTGGATTTATCTAAATAAGGATCTAAAACACTGTTAAAGTCTCCCCTGATTATAACATTCTGGTAATTATATTCTGCGATTATATTCAAAATTTTATTTAAAAAATGCGGATTATCAAAGTTAGGCACACATATATTTACCAATGTGATTGGGATGGCATGGATCTCACCGGTAACTATCAAATATCTCCCATCCTTATCTGTTAAGATATTTTTCTGTTTAAATGGTATACCTTTGCGAATAATGATGGATGTGCCTCTGGATTTTGACGTGTATGACGAATGAAAAGTTTGACCTATCCAGTCTGCCCTCAATCTAACTTGATCTTGAACTTTAAGATGCGTTTCTCGGAGAAAGATAACATCTGAATTAAATGCTTTCAGCTGTGCTAAAATCTTACCCCTTTTAATACGTTCGTTAGCCCCCCCTAATATTCCAACTGCAAAATGAGATTCCTCCTGATTTATTTTGTTTAGTGTCTTGCATTTTGGCTAGGTTTAGTACCTATGTATCTTGCAGTGCATCCGTACCTCAGGTCTTTATTAATGGGGGAACATTCAACCTACCAAGTTCAATTTGTGGATTCCTTTTGCGATTCTCCTTGAATAAAAAAAACACACATGTGATTAATTGTGATAGTAAAAAAAAAATGGTAAAAGTGAAAATACAGTGACCGAGCTTGTCGGCACTATAATAAGTGGCCCACCTGTTGGTGGGAGAAAACATTATATCGACTTCCGTTGTCGATGTTAATAAACAAATAGCTCCGTTCCCTCAATTAGTCATAACATATCCATACTAGAGCGGAGCCGGTTCAAAATCAACTATATAGTTCCTAATTGCAGTATATATATCCATTTCATATGTATTCCCAGATATATCTAATTGTTTTAACTACAAAGTATTAAGCATCAGTTTTTACCTCGATAATAATCAGCTACAGTGGCTTGCAAAAGTATTCATACCCCTTGAACTTTTCCACATATTGTCACGCTACAATCACAAACGTAAATGTATTTTATTGGGATTTTATGTGATAGACCAACACAAAGTGGTGCATAATTGTGAAGTGGAAGAAAAATGATACATGGTTTCCAAATTTTATTACAAATAAAAAACTGAAAAGTGTGGCGTGTAAAAGTATTCAGCCCCCCTGAGTCAATACTTTGTAAACCACCTTTTGCTGCAATTACAGCTGCAAGTCTTTTGGGGTATGTCTCTACCAGCTTTGCACATCTAGAGACTGACATTTTTGCCCATTCTTCTTTGCAAAATAGCTCAAGCTCAGTCAGATTGGATGGAGAGCGTCTGTGAACAGCAATTTTCAAGTCTTGCCAGAGATTCTCAATTGGATTTAGGTCTGGACTTTGACTGGGCCATTCTAACACATGAATATGCTTTGATCTAAACCATTCCATTGTAGCTCTGGCTGTATGTTTAGGGTCGTTGTCCTGCTGGAAGATGAACCTCCGCCCCAGTCTCAAGTCTTTTGCAGACTCTAACAGGTTTTCTTCCAAGATTGCCCTGTATTTGGCTCCATCCATCTTCCCATCAACTCTGACCAGCTTCCCTGTCCCTGCTGAAGAAAAGCATCCCCACAGCATGATGTTGCCACCACCATGTTTCACAGTGGGGATGGTGTGTTCAGGGTGATGTGCAGTGTTAGTTTTCTGCCACACATAGCGTTTTGCATTTAGGCCAAAAGCTTCAATTTTGGTCTCATCAGACCAGAGCACCTTCCTCCACATGTTTGCTGTGTCCCCCACATGGCTTGTGCCAAACTGCAAACGGGACTTCTTATGGCTTTGTTTCAACAATGGCTTTCTTATTGTCACTCTTCCATAAAGGGCGATTTGTGGAGTTGTCCTGTGGACAGATTCTCCCACCTGAGCTGTGGATCTCTGCAGCTCCTCCAGAGTTACCATGGGCCTCTTGGCTGCTTCTCTGATCAATGCTCTCCTTGCCCGGCCTGTCAATTTAGGTGGACCGCCATGTCTTGGTAGGTTTGCAGTAGTGCCATACTCTTTCCATTTTCGGATGATGGATTGAACAGCGCTCTGTGAGATGTTCAAAGCTTGGGATATTTTTTTATAACCTAACCCTGCTTTAAACTTCTCCACAACTTTATCCCTGACCTGTCTGGTGTGTTCCTTGGGCTTCATGATGCCCAAGGAACATTGTTTGTTCACTAATGTTCTCTAACAAACCTCTGAGGCCTTCACAGAACAGCTGTATTTATACTGAGATTAGATTACACACAAGTGGACTCTATTTACTAATTAGGTGACTTCTAAAGGCAATTGGATTTTATTTAGGGGTATCAGAGTAAAGGGGGCTGAATACCTTTGCACGCCACACTTTTCAGTTTTTTATTTGTAAAAAAAATTGAAACCCATGTATCATTTTCCTTCCACTTCACAATTATGCACCTCTTTGTGTTGGTCTATCACATAAAATTCCAATAAAATACATTTACGTTTGTGGTTGTAACGTGACAAAATGTGGAAAAGTTCAAGGGGTATGAATACTTTTGCAAGCCACTGTTTTGGTTGAAAGGGCTACCTAGGGCAGGCTTCTGGATCTGAGCCAGGAGCTCGTCATCCCCCTCACAACCCGGTTATAAATCTGCTTAAAACTTATTAAGATATTAAGTTATACATGTTAGTTTGTAAATCAGCCCCTTACTACCGATCTAGTTAATAGTCATTAGAATTTCTATTATAGTATTCTATGTTTTAAGTGTTAAAAGTCTTACTTCTATAACATTAGGTTATTCAGTTAAATTCTTAAACCACGGTAATTGCTCTGTTCAGATTATATTGTAAAGCTCTGTATTCAGTGTTTATCTTTTTCCGCTTCACTTGGAACCCAGTATGTCCTTGAATTAACATTCCTCGATAAGCCGTCGAGTCAAAACACGAGGAGAGTTCCATCTTCTGGTGAACACATGGTGAAATAATAAAGAGAAAGAATATCCATACAGTTCAGCTTTTCAAGTTACTAATTCTCTTCCACGATGGTTAAGGCATATTTATATGCGCTCCCCGGATTTGTCAACGATTTTTGCTGATCCTTGTAAGAAATGTGTATTCTCGCGGGAAAGTAAACTCCATATCTGACTCCCTTCACGCCTTGGAGAGCTTGCTTTACCTTAAAGAACTGATTTTGTTTCTGCACAACTTCATAGGGATAATCCCTAAATATTTTGAAGGTTGTCTGCTCGTATTTCAGTGGCACTCCATATTTAATATTACTCATAACCTCTTCCATGCCAGAAATGTCCCGGAATTTCACAATGATCTGATGTGTGTATTCTCAGCCTGTTTGGGATTTTTGTTTGAATCTCAGAATTCGATGTGCCGCTTCAATTTTCGGAAGGTTAGGAAGATTGAGAGCTTCCGGTGGAGCCATGTTTTGGTAACAGTCGCCACACATAGCTCCGCTCCCGAAAATTTGCTATTTTTCGCATTAAAACTGGGTCTACAGATCGAGACCAATTAAAAAAATTATCGGAGCCTCTGAATTCTGTGCTGATGACGTCATCAGTAAGCACTGTGCATTAAACTGTGGATTTAACCCTTTAAATGCAAAATCCGGTTTCTGCTCAGAGTCCTCAGAGAAGCATTTCAAAACTTTACTGGAGCACTGAGAAAGAGCCTGAAGAGCTTGAAGAATCGACTTTTGAAGGTCTCTTGAAGGAAAACTGCCTTCCGAAATGTCTACGAGAGCTAAGGCAGATAGGGAGAAGGATTTGGAGGACTTAAAGCAAACGGTAAGAGAACGGAAAGATGAAAAGGTGGACGGAACGCATATGGAAAAAATGATGAAAGATATGATGGATCAGCTAATGCTGAATACGAACACGGGCAATTTGAAAATGATTAAGTCTGTGCAGGATTCGATCGGCACCGTAAGTAAAAGAATTGAAGATGTGTGAGTTGAACTATTGGAGAGAATGGACAAGGGGGAAGAAGACACTAATAAGAAGTTTGTTGCAGTGCATGAGACTGTCTCCTCATATGTGAAAACAATGAAAGAGATGGAGGAAGAGATATAACCATATAACCATATAACAATTACAGCACGGAGACAGGCCCTCTCGGCCCTTCCAGTCCGTGCCGACCATTTGTTTTCCCCTAGTCCCATCTACCTGCACTCAGACCATACCCCTCCATTCCCTTCACGTCCATATACCTATCCACTTTACTTTTAAATGTTAAAATCGATCCTGCCTCCACCACCTCTGCTGGAAGCTCATTCCACACAGCCACCACCCTCTGAGTAAAGAAGTTCCCCCTCACGTTACCCCTAAACTTCTGTCCCTTAATTCTCATGTCAACTCTGTCCCTTCTGTCCCTTAATTCTCATGTGACAAATGGCCGAGGATATGAAGAAAATGAAGATACAGCACGACCTCGCTGCAAAACAACTGACAAAATGTTCGGTTAAGTGCTTAGACTTGGAAGCTCGTTCAAGACGCTTTAATCTAAGATTAGTAGGAGTACCCGAGGAAGCCGAGGGAGATAACCCTCGGGAGTTTGCTGCGGATCTAATTAAAGAAACACATAAAATTATAAAAGGACTGGACAAGCTAGATGCAGGAAAAATGTTCCCAATGTTGGGCGAGTCCAGAACCAGAGGCCACAGTCTTAGAATAAAGGGGAGGCCATTTAAGACTGAGGTGAGAAAAAAAAAACCTTTTCACCCAGAGAGTTGCGAATATATGGAATTTGCTGCCACAGAGGGCAGTGGAGGCCAAATCACTGGATGGATTTAAGAGAAAGTTAGATAGAGCTCTAGGGGCTAGTGAAATCAAGGGATATGGGGAGAAGGCAGGCATGGGTTATTGATAGGGGACGATCAGCCATGATCACAATGTATGTTGGTGCTGGCTCGAAGGGCCGAATGGCCTCCGCCTGCACCTATTTTCTATGTTTCTATGTTTCTATGATATTGTGTGGGGCCACCAAGTTCCCAAACAAATAAAGAGCACATCATCTAACATGGCATTATTGGTAATCCAACTCCTCCAATCCATCTCTACCTTCCTCTCCTTTCCTTTGCATCGCCTTCTTCTCTTTGTCTTCTTCCCTTCTCCCATCACCCTCCCTTCCTTCATCAACCTTCCTTCATTGTCCTCATCATCCTTCCATCTTCTCCCTCCCTTTTCCTTAAATATCATTCATGAACCGCTGATTGGTCCATACATGACCACCTCTGATTAATTTCCCAGCTATTTCCTACTTCCCTCTGGGGCAGTCACTGACTGGCAATTTTATGTCGGAGTCACATGAGTGACTACGTGAAGAACCCCGATCGCCCGCTGTGCGTGTCATTACAACGCACGCATTTGCGAAGCATCGGACTGGTAGGCACATCGCTCCTGCCGGCGTAAGTTTAAACTCCAGGTAAGTATTTTTAACCTGTTTTTTGATGGCCAACAGGAACCTTTTCCCACAGAGGTTCCTGCCGGATGCTTCGCGGGTGCCGACGAGGGAACCAGCTGCGGGCTGTGGGGAAAGCCCCGGTCCTACCGCGGAAGCCGGTAGCTGGAGAATGTCGGGCTCGCGGAGTTCAGTCACTGACAAAACGGTCAGTGACTTCTGAACACTGGGTTCCCGGGGAAGGGAACTTTAGCAGAAGTGTGGTTCTTAGACCGCAGTGGCCCAGGATATGGGGTTGAAGCTGACCAGAACGGTCAGCCAGGGTGCCGTAGGCGGGGTCCCCTTGGTAAGGCACACAGACGCTAGGGTTCCCTGGGGAGGGGAAACCCAGCAGCAATGCGGTGTCCAGACCACAGTGGGGGTAAACTGACCAATATGGTCAGCCCTGATGCCGGGAGGGTCCCCTCCGGGTAATGTAAAAAATTTAGGTGGGCCAGGATGGAGCCCTAATGGAGAGGATGCTCCATCTAGATACACTCCAACTGCAGGAGTTGTGACAGTGCCGGGCATATGTGTGAGCCTGAGCCAGCAGCACCTATTGCACAGGGCTGCTTTATGGGATGACGTGTCTATGGCAATGCCGGGCATATGGGTGAGCCCGAGCCAGCAGTACCTATTGTACAAGGCTGCTTTATGGGATGCCGAGTCAATGGCAGTGCCGACCTATGGGAGAGGCCATGCCAGCAACACCATGTAACAGGGCTACTTATGTTGAGGCCAAGGCTATGGCAGCATCGGCATATGGGAAAACTACGCTAGCAGCACCTTGTAGTGGGGCTGCTTAATGTAGGCAGCAACATCAGCAGAAGGGCTGCATAATGTTTCCCTCATGGAAGAGGTGAGCTTCACGGGGCAGTTTGTTCTGACACTGAAGTTCTACAACTAAGGGACCATTTACAAGTGGGTAAAATTTACACTTGGTTGAACAATACAAATGATTAAGACATTTTCATCGATTTAGAGGCATCTAACCATGTAAAATTGGACAATGCTAGCATTCCAAGCCAGCTGCAATTGGACCAAAATTGTGTTAAGGCAGGCGCAGTACTTTGGCCAGGGTTGCTTTCGAGATCGGTTCAAAAATATGGGCAGAATTGCCTTTCGAGACAGGTCAAAATTATGGCCAGAGTTGTCTTAGACAAATTAGATTTAGCAGACAGGCTCATTATTATGGTCAGGTTTGTCTTACAAGACAGGCTCGGGAATCGGGCCAGAGTTGCCGTTCGAGGCAGACACGAAGGATGACAGGCGTGGAACTTACGAAATATGGTTGATATTTGGATAACTGGATTCATAGGGTGTGCCCATTTACAGTGATCATTGGAGATATTTGGAGGAGGCACTGCTGTGATGAGGCAATATAATAGTATGATGACAATAGAGCATTCAAAGAGGACTAGTCAGAGTTTCAAAACATTTGTTATGTCTGGATGATAATTTTTATGCTGTATTTTGATAAAAATCCACTGTCTCAAACCATGTTTGAGAAATTAGGCTCCTCTATTCAATTAAAATTAAGTTGTTATCAAATAGACTTGTTGGAGGTTTTGCAGAGCAGCATACCGCAAGACATGAAAGCCAACGGGTCAGCATTAAGTCCGATTCCGGGTCCATGGCAGCGTCGGCCAATTGGAGAGGCTGCGCCAGCAGCGCCTTGTAGTAGGGCTGTTTAATGTCTTCCTCATGGAGGAGGAGAGCATGCCGAGTCTGATGGTACAGCCGTGGAACATACCCAAAGGGATGAAGGGCACCTGTCAGAGATCATTACTGACAGGAAGGTTTGCCATCCCAACACATATGCAGTGAATACCGCTATCAGGGGGACATTAGAGCCAGCCACCAAATTTGTTCTTCACCTATTCACCAGGAAAATCCTGGAGGATGAAGGTAAGCGGTTCACTGAAGCTGGTGGCAGCATGAAAGCTGGCCAGAGGTTCCATGCATGCTATCAGGTCATTGGGATTTACATTGAGCTATCAATTGCTTTATGACTCCACCCTAGACAACAGATTGGAGTCAATAGAAGCCTGTAACAGCCTTATTGTTATTAAGCAGCAGTCTATTCATTAAGACTAATTGGCAATATAATAGATGTGGTTCAGCTGTGCAAGTGGGAGAATTGAAATCATGCTAAATGGAGAACTCTAAAGTGCCATATAGGTCATGGTTAACACATTTTTGCTATTATCAGTTGAAGCTGCCAAAGTCACAATGATGGATAGACATTATTCTGCATTGTTCCAGTAGTTTAATCAGTAAATGTCTCATTTTACTTCGGAGTCACGTGAGTGACTTACGTGAAAGAGCCCGCCTCACGCTGGTAACGGCATGACGTCAACGCTGACGGCGAAAGGAGGAGCTGCGGTAAGGAGCAGCTCCTCGCAGCGGTCGGAACGGCCCGCAGGTAAGTGAAGTTACATCGGGGCGTTTTGAAGTTACGCTGGATGGCTCCAGCATCGAAAGTAAAGTAAAAAATTAGGACGTTAACGTGCTGATTGAGCACAGATAATTTTACAAAAATGGAGAAATCGGGAAAAGAAGTTTCGCGGTGTGAAGAGAGCCTCCGGGGAGTGAAAGTAAATATACGGGACGCGAAGCTGAGTGGACCGGTTCCGATACCGCTGGCCATTGATTTTACCCGATATAGAATTTCCAGATTCTCCGGAAACTTATAACCACGAGGAAATGCTCCTAAGAAAAGCAAAAAGAAAACTGTGAGGCCCGTGGTTTCTGATGATTCTGATTCTGAAAGACCTCCAGACAATAAACTATGTGGCTAAAAATGGAGCATATGAGAAAAGTTCTCCAAACTATTATGAGACAAGGGTCACAGAGTCAACCCACATGAATCCAAAAAATCCCTGAGGGGTTTGAATATGATGGAATATGGCTGTGGGCCAAGTTGGAAATATGATACTCCAGACCACGATTTGGGCTGGAAGAAGTCTCATGGGATGATATCCCGATGAATTAGGGCTGCAGAAGGCAGACCCTGCTGAAGTTGAAATGGCTTTTGAAAGCACGCCACAAAAGTAAAAAGGGAAAAGGGCTTGATGTGCTGGGGATAGCACCAAGTTTTTGCTATACCATTGAAGGGGGGGAATAAAAGTGGTGAGGTATGGAAGAAAGCCTAGCTGCCAATATAATTATATGGTATCTCACCAGCTTTCATAATACTGTGATGAATGAATTATCAGAATTATATAAAGCACCAGGCAATTGTGCCTCATTGGAAGTGCCTACGGTGAATCCGATGGTATGGGCGTCTTTGACTCACCAAGTATGAGAGCCCAAGAAGTGAACTTTTCAAAAAGGTGCTAAATTATTTTCTGCTGCCATTACGCATTTGGCAGGCAAATGGAGAATCTGGAAATGGAAAAGATTCAAAAGATACTTTGGGCTTATTGTGCAATTCGTTTTATGAGGAATCAAATTGCATGAGGAAAATGGCGATTCGGCCATATTTCACCCTAAGATATGCAAGCCTGTGTCAAGAAAGTGGAGTTCAAGCTCCTGGGTATTTGTTTGGAGAAAATCTGCCGAAAGCTGAAACAGTTGGATGAAGAAGCTAAATATTTTAGCACTATTAAGCCTTTTGTCTTTGGACAAAAGAAGAGGGTTTTTCGGCCCGAAGGGGTTTTGATTTTCGTTATAGAGGCAGAAATTTGTCACGAAAATATTATCGTGCTGGCACAGGCCAGTGCTCTTTTCCCTGCATTCGGGAAAGAGGAGACCATCACGCTCCTATGGAGAGGTACTAAAAACTTCTATCCTTAAGGAAACTGTGGATGGAATCTCCAGTTGGAGGGAGATTGCAAAAGTTTTATAATGCCTGCTTAATATATTACTTCTGATCGATTTATTTTATTACAAGGCAGTTTTCGGGAGCTATTATTATTTTTAAAGAAGGGGTCAATCCTCCTGTACAGAATAAACCTGCTTATGCTTATGTGTTTTCTCCAGAAGAAAGAATGGAGATTAATGTGGAAATTGACAAATTATCCGAAAAAGGGGTATTGAAAAAACTTGTGAACATAAGCATCAATTTGTCTCTAATATATTTCGCAGAGATAAGAAAGTATGGTGGTTGTAGAATTATTCTTGACCTTTCAGATCTAAATAAGTTGTAGAATAACAAACTTTTTTTTTAAGATGGGAGACTTTCAGTACTGCAAAAATAGCTGATTTCAGCAGGTTGTTATATGGCTAAGATTGATTTGAAAGACGCCTATTATCTGTAGCAATTCATCGTCTTTTTCGGAGATACTTAAAGTTTTATTGGCAGGGGCATTATGGGCAGTTCAAAGATTTACCAAATGGATTGAGTTCGGCTCCTAGACTCTTTAACAAAACTGTTGAAACCAGTTTTAGCCAATTAAGAGCACAGAAACACATTGTAATGGCTTATCTGGATGATATTCTGATTATTAACGATAGTCAAGAGTCAGCTGAGCACTCAATTTCAGTTACTAAAGCTTTGTTCAAAGAGCTTGGATTCTTAATTCATCCAATTAAGTCCCAGCTGCAGCCAGTTCAATCAATTAATTTTTCTGGGGTTTGTTAATTAACTCAGTGACTATGTTAGTTACTTTGCAGCAAAGAAGGCAAATGATATTTCGCAAATGTGTAAGTTAACCTCATTCACAAACCCTTATCCCTCCATCCGAGAAGTGGCAAAAGTCATTGGGTACACTGGTGGCAGCATTTTCCAGGCAGTGAATTTGGGCCATTACATTATCAAAATCTTCAAAGGGACAAAGTAAGGGCTCTTAAAGATAAGGCAGGTCACTTTGACAGGCCTATGCAATTAACAAGGAAAAGCAGTATTGGAATTGCAATGGTGGGTTGAAAATGTCCCACAAGCTGCTAAGAATAATCATGATTAAACAGCCTGAAATGGTTGTACAAACAGATGCTAGTGCTCTCGGATGGGGGGCCACAGATTTATCCTCCAGTTGTGGAGGTAGATGGAAAACTGAAGAACAAGTTGTTTCTCCAAGAGTATGGTATTAACTATTTGGAATTTATTGGGGGCCTTTTATGGGCTTAAAGCATATTGTTGTGCTAAAACAAGGTCTGCATGTGTTAATACAATTAGACAATAAACGGCTGTGGTTTACATTAATCACATGGGGGGAGTTTAGATCAGTATCATGTGATTGTCTGGTCAATGAGATATGGCAATGGTGTTTGGTCGGCAGATATGGATTTCAGCAAGCTATATTCCAGGTATGGACAATGTGGTAGCAGATGAAAGGTCCAGGATTTTTTAAAGATAATACGGAATGGATGCTTAAGCCAGCAATATTTAAGAATATTGTTAGACGATTTGGGTTGCCAGAAAATTGATTTGTTTGATCCAGGCTTAATCATCAATTGCCTCATTATGTGTCTTGGGAACACGATCGGACGCAGTTGCAGTAGATATATGCGTTTTCATTACACTGGGGAAAGGATGTTCTTTTTATGCTTTTCCACCATTTGCTCTGATTCAGAGATGCTTGAAGAAAATAGAGGCAAGATTCAGCTTCCGGATTGTTGGTAGTGCCAAATTGGCAATCAACCTTGGTTCCCAGTTATGTGAATATGATTAAAGAACCGTATATGCAGATTCCTAACTGTAGGGATATTCTGACTAATCCAGTAACAAATGAAGGTTACCCATTATATGCATATATGAATTTGTTATCTGGGCAGGTTTTGACCAGACCACTACAGGAAATGGGATTGTCGGACCAAACTTTGGCGCACATGGCGAGATAGCACACAGAAACAATATATGACCACATATTTAAGAAATGGGAAGAATTTTGCACACAGTCAATATTTCTGATGATTCTGTGAATGTTACTCATGTTTTGGAATTCCTTGCCAATTTGCACTTTGGGCAACATTTAAGGTAACAGTGCCATTAACACTGCACGCAGTGCCTTGTCGTCCTATTAGTTAGGACTTATGACTGATGAGAAATCAATTGGGTCGCATCCATTGATATCACGATTCATGAAAGGAATTTTTTACATGAATCCGCCAAAACCTAGGTATACAGAAATTTGGGATTGTGAGCATTGTTACTTTCTCTACTTAGAGAATGGACTCCAATTTGAAGGGTTGCCATTGGATAGGTTAACATTGAATATTGGTCATGTTAATGTCACTGGTCTCAGCTCAAAGAGTGCAAACTTTAACAAATGTTGCGTTTAGACTGTATGCATGTGACTACAGATAACGTTGTCTTCTATGTTTACGATCTGATCAAACAAAGTAGACCAGGGAGATCTGGAACAAAGGTAACCTTTCAAGCTTTTCATATTGAGCCTGCTTTGTGTGTGGTTAGACATTTGAACCAATATATTAAAGTTACGGACACTTTTCGAGGAAACGAAACGACACTTACTGCTTACGCCAAAAAAGCCACACACAAAAGCTTCAGTTCAATACTATCTCAAAAATGGTTGAAACAGGTGTTGGTTTTAGCGGGAGTAGACACTGATGTCTTCAAATCCTCACTCCACCAGGGCGGCAGCTACGTCTCCGCGGCGAAGGGGCGGACGTACCTCTCGAGCATATTTAAAAATCGCAGGGTGGAGTAAGAAGAAACTTTTTCAGTCCAAGTTCTCTACAACAAACCTGTTCACGTGTCACTATGACAAGCTTTGGACAACAGCGGTGTGGC
Organism: Okamejei kenojei; assembly: GCA_035221665.1. Taxonomy (NCBI): domain Eukaryota; kingdom Metazoa; phylum Chordata; class Chondrichthyes; order Rajiformes; family Rajidae; genus Okamejei; species Okamejei kenojei. The sequence goes on from CM069132.1 coordinate 138,957,555, forward strand.
CGCCCCAGCTCTATAATCACATGCTTGCTATGTTTGCTATTAATTGCTATTAATTGCTATTAATTGCTATAATCAGTTCTGTAGTCACTGATATCTTTTGTCAATGTGTTAATCATTTTCCCTCAAATATAAGGAGGTATTATGGTCTTTCAACCATTAAAAAAGTTAATTATGAAAGATCTAACATTTGTAGCTTTCTTCATGTATGTGTTTACTTAGCCGGTGACTGTCGTACGGATTAATTCTACGACATAAAAAACAGAAAGCTTTAAAAATCTTCACGTAGTCACTCACGTGACTCCGAAGTAAAATGGTAGATTAAACGAGAACTCACCTGTTCGAAGTTTGATCGTTATTTTACGAGGAGTTACGATGAGGGATTACGTGCCCTCCACTCCCACCCTCGTAAAATAAATGATCAAATGGTAGTTCTAAGTCTTTTATGAGCCTTACTATGTTACTCCGGCCTTTGGTGTTCTGTGTTTTTCATGCCGCTGCTTTGAAGTATGCCGTTACCAGCGTGAGGCGGGCTCTCACGTAATCCTCATCGTAACCCTCGTAAATAACGATCAAACTTCGAACCAGGTGAGTTCTCGTTTAATCTTAATGTCTATTATACTGCTAAATTATGCCAATGGCCTAAGATTGGGAAATTGCGAATATCATCTCTGTTTGAGGTGGAGGAAATCTGCATGAGTTACCAATTCTTCATTTATTGGTTCGCGCGGGCATTTTTATTTTGATGGGTTAAGAGTAATTGAGCGAATATGCCATAATCATGCATGCTCAGCTTCATGTTGACACGTTTATGATGGTGGCATATGTTAGTCACATGGGTGCAATCAAGTAAAGAATCCTGTTATGATTACATAATCTCGTTTGCCACTAGCGTAACATCAAGTATAGGTCAATGACAACACAGAATAGGTGTTGAATCACACTGTATTTATGAAATTCTGGTTCAATGGAACACCGAATATAGATATGTTTGTTTTCATGCTTATTCACAGGTTGCAAAATATGTGGCATAACTGTGGCGAAAGATACATTCTCGCTACAAGGAGAAGGAATGTCGTTAATGTCTTCCTCCATTTTGTTTCATTAGTTGTGGCTTCAAATAAAGTCATTTAGAGCCTGTTTAGATTTCCTATTGTATATTGGTTGGCCTATGCAACTTTGATTCCTATTGTATATTGGTTGTCGGAAATAGTAATACAACCTTATATGGTTATATTTGAACTTTGCTGGTTCAGCCTGTCGCTTGAGAAATTAGCCGTTGCATGTTAAAATCAAATTATGTTCTACAGATTCAATAGACTGCTCTACGGCTTGGGTTGTTGCATCAGTCCTTGTATGTGTTCAGAGTGCTGGGATAGCACCAAAAAGCAGTACTTTTCTTTTCCAGGAAATGGAGAGCGTTTGTTGAATGTTCATGTTACATTGAAAACGGTACAGATTACTGATGTTTTGGTGTTCATTTTAAATGATCTTTGTCAATAATTGAGTTGTACGGCCATTAACTGTGCCAACGTGCCTTCTCATTGTATTGGCTGCAGCAAACAAGAGCCGCTCTGTTGGGTTCACCCAGGATATCAAGTTTGTAAGCATATCTTTAACTCAATGTCTCCTAGGACAAGTACAATGCAGTATGGGATGTTAACATTGTGTGAACACTATTTTCACCGGGGGGGGGGTCCAGCTACATCCTTAGTTTCACCGGATCTCATAAGGTGGTTATCCTCCTGGTGCTGGTTTAGCCCAACAGGTTTAGTCGCTACATAGTTGTGACGCAACAGGATGGTTACATCTGTAAATAATAATATATAATATTTATGCTTATAATTTACTTAAGCAGAGCAGAAGGGGTGTAAAATCTCAAAATAGTTAAAGGCATATCCAGGGATTTTTGGTAAAGTGAAGACACATATGACTGAGAGTCTTTGAGGCTCTTAACTAGCTATGTTGTTAGTCACAAAAACTTATAGGAACATATCTGTTCAGCTCACTTCCAGAGGATAAAATGGACTTTGATTTATGTAGTAGATACTGATTCTAGATCTCACTCCATCAGGGCTGCTATAACATCAGCAGCAAGGGTCTTACTTTTCATTGGACCACGTCCTAACGCTTGCAGCATGGTCAAGCAAACAAATTTTCAAACTTTTATAATAACCCATGACTAGACCAACGGTATTTGTCAACTCTACTTTCATTTTGATTATAGTTTCCATCCGAGTGAGAGGTGGGACTATTATTAGTACTTTATTTATTAACATCAGCATGTTTAAATCTATGTCATGACTGTATGTATTATGAATATTTTTTCCCTCATTTGTCAATGAAGCAGTTGTGGCTGTGTAGACTCGTTTCTCACGGCATAAAATCACAGAGCTTTGAAATCTTCACGTAGTCACTCACGTGACTCCGAAGTAAAATAGTAAGATTAAACGAGAACTTACCAGCCCTCATAAAGATCATCTGGTAGTTCTAGTCTTCTCTATTCTTACTATGTTACTTCAATTATTGTTATCTGTGATTTCACACCGCTGCTTTGAAGATTGACGCGCACTGCAGGCGATTGGGGTTCTTCATGTAGTCCCTCACCATAACTCCTCATAAAATAAAGATCAAACTTCAAACTGGTAAGTTCTCATTTAATCTTACTAATTTATTTTGCACTCATTGAGGATTCTTCCACACTCTACTGAATTTCAAAATGTTGCATATTTGCCTTGAGATTGGATTGCTGATATGAGTTGTATATATAGTTAATGTCAGTCCCAACCTCCAGAGACGTTTGCCAAATTGGGCAATGATACTTTGAAGAACTGGCATGGTTTTTGGGGAACAAATTAATAGACCAAAATTGGACATGTGTAGTTCTTGTTTAGAGTTGCATGCAGAATTCAAAGCTGCCACACACATGCTGGCCATTGGGAAGTGATCCAGGGTTTAAATCATCTTCATTATGGTAGGAATGCCAAGGATCTACAAATCTGATTGTGGAGGCGGATCCTTAGATTAAAGGCAGGCGTCCGATCGGCTCAGCTACAAGGGAGAGCAGCAAATAAAAGGAAAAGCAAAGTAGAAAAATCGGTGAGAGATGTTTTTTTGTCTACTATCAAAACTTGAAGACCGTGAGAGAGCAGTCATTTTGCTGAAAGCAAGAATCAACTTTAAGACGTGAAAACATTATCGGGAAATAGTCGAAGAGTGTTTTTCCAGTATTGCTGATTGTGGAAGCGAGACCTTAGATTGAAGCATGCGTCTGATTGGCTCAACTGGAGGGAGAATAACAAATAAAAAGAAGGCAAGTTACAGTGGAGCAACTTAGACGAAAGAGAGTAGGTGCAGGAGTAGGCCATTCGGCCCTTCGAGCCAGACCACCATTCAATGTGATCATGGCTGATCATCCCCAATCAGTACCCCGTTCCTGCCTTCTCCCCTATCCCCTGACTTTGCTATCGTTAAGAGCCCTATCTAGCTCTCTCTTGAAAGTATCCAGAGAACCTGCCTCCACCACCCTCTGAGGCAGAGAATTCCACAGACTCACAACTTTCTGTGAGAAAAAATGTTTTCTCATCTCCGTTCTAAATGGCTTACGCCTTATTCTGTGGCCCCTGGTTCTGGACTCCCCCAACATTGGGAACGTGTTTCCTGCCTCGAGTGCGTCCAAACCCTTAACAATCTTATATGTTTCAATAAGATGCCCTCTCATCCTTCTAAACTCCAGAGTGTACAAGCCCACCCGTTCCATTCTCTCAGCATATGACATCCCGGGAATTACCCATGTTGGGAGTGGCCAGCTTGTAGGGAATGGCCAATGGTTGAGTGCCATGTTGAGGAATGGCAATGGGTCTAGCACCGTACCTTATGGCAACCACTAGTCATAAAGGAGAGCGGTAGAATAAGACCATTTGGCCCATCAAGTCTACTCGGCCATTCAATCATGGCTGATCTAACTCTCCCTCCTAACCCCATTCTCCTGCTTCTCCCCATAACCTTTGACACCTGTACCAATCAAGAATCTATCTATCTCTGCCTTAAAAATATTCACTTTATTCTATTCTTTATTCTGTAGCAAATAATTCACCACCCATGGATTAAAGAAATTCCTCCTCATCTCCTTCCTAAAAAAAATGTTCTTTAATTCTGAGGCTATGACCTCTAGTCCTTGATTTTCCAACTAGTGGAAACATCCTCTCCACATCCACTCTGTCCAACAAGCCTTTCACTATTCCGTATGTTTCAATGAGGTCCCCCCTCATTCTTCTAAACTCCAGCAAGTACAGGCCCAGTGCCAACAAACGCTCATCATAGGTTAACCTACCCATTCCTGTGATCATTCTTGTAAACCTCTTCTGGACCCTCTCCAGAGCCTGCACATCCTTCCTCAGATATGGTGCCTAGAATTGCTCACAATATTCTAAATGGGGCCTTACCAGTGCCTTACAGAATCTCAGCATTGGATCCCTTTTTTTGTGATTTTTTTTTTTTTTCAAGCCCTCGTGAAATAATTGCTAGCATTGGGTTTACTTTCTTTACTACTGATTCAACTTACAGATTTACTTTCTGTGAATCCTGCATCAGCATTCCCAAGTCCCTTTGCACCTGAGATTTCTGGATTCTCACCCCATTGAGAAAATATGGGCTTATGTTCATAGACCTCCATTCCAAATGGATGCTTTGCCTTGACGAGCTTCAGAGAGAAGGGGGGGGGGGGCGGAGTAGTGCTGACCTGTCAAGCCCTGAGCAGCGCAGCAGCAAGCTGGAAGTGTAAAGTGGAGTTGTCAGATACACAATGGAGGCATGCAGGATGAATCAATGTCTTAAGTTGTCTTAATGTCTCAAGTTGTATGGTATGGGAGCTGGCGGACCCCTTGGTGGTTCCAGGTGACCACATTTGCAGCATGTGTTGGCTGATTGGAGAACTCAGACTCAAAGTTGCAGCACCTTAGGGACGGGGAGAGTTATCTGGACGCCGTGTTTCTGGAGGCAGTTACATCTGCTAGAGTAAATGGTCTGTGGTCAGGAGGAGGGTGTGACTGCAACTGAAGCAGGTAGTGGAATAGAGGCAAGGACAGTGTTTAAGAAGGAACTGCAGATGCTGGAAAATTGAAGGTAGACAAAAGTGCTGGGGAAACTCAGCGGGGGCAGCAGCATCTATGGGGCGAAGGAAATAGGCAACGTTTCGGGCCGAAACCCTTCTTCAGAGGCAAGGACAGTGTTAGTGGAACCTCAGCACTTGAGCTTGTCGGGCAGGTCTGAGATTCTTGTTCCCTGTGCAGATGAGTGTGGGGACAGTAGGAAGGATGAGCAAACGAACCAGGGGACCATGGTTCAGGAGCCATTCAAGAGGGGAGAGAGATGAAAAGCATTGTTGTTATTGGGGATAGAATAGTTAGGGGAATATATACTATTCTCCATAACGAGGATCGAGTGTCCTGAAGAATATGTTACCTGCCTGGTGCCCAGGTTCGGGACACCTTGTCTGGCCGATAGAGAAACTTGGAATGTGAGGGGAAAGATCCAGTCGTCGTGGTCCACGTGAGTACCAATAATGTAGGTAGAACAAGAAAGAGTTTCTGCTTAAAGAATTTGAACAGCTGGGCACCAAATTGAAAAGCAGAACAAAAAAGGAAATAATCTCTGGATTGCTACTTGAACAATCACATAATATTGCTGATTAGTGGGAAGCCAGATAATTGGGATGTTTTTAAAAAACAACAAAAGATAACTAAAAGGACAATACGGGGAGAAAAAGTGAGGTACGAATGTAAGCTCCCCAATAATATAAAAGAGGATAGCAGATAGCAGAGAAGGTATATAAAGAGTAAAAAAAGAGGTAATTGTAGATCGGTTATTTCCTACTAACCAATTGTAGTGCTTGTTAGTAATTAGCTCGCCTAATATGTGATTTATATTACCAAGAGCTGGCTGGCGTAATTCAGTCTGAGTAGTTGCTAGTTACTATAATGTCCTGCAGACCAATGCTGTAAGTGGACTTTAATAAATATGTGTTGTATCTTGACGTGTGTACGACTCGACTCATTACATGGTGTCAGAAGTGGGATCCGAACCCACGCCTCCAGTTGGAATGGTCAACTTCCTGGGGAAATTTATTCCCAACCTCAGCGACATATCTGCCCCCCCTGCAGGAACTGACACACAAAGACACTAATTGGTCCTGGTATCCACAGCACCAAAGAGCATTTGATATCCTCAAGTTGCAGCTGGCCAGCGCACCTACCCCCGCCTATTTATCTTCAAGTTACCAGTAACACTTACATGTGATGCATCCCAGTATGGCGCTGCTTGCCTGCAGACCACTGCCGATGGCGACTGCAAGCCTGTTTCATATGCCTCTCGCACACTAACCGATATTGAACAACGTTACGCCCAGATTAAAAAAGAATTGCTTGCAGTGTGTTTCCTCTGCACGAAAGTCAAAGACTCTATTTTTGGGAAGTCTTTGACCATAGAAACAGATCACCAGCAGCTGGTCACCATCTTGAATAAACCCATTCACACTGCTCCGGCTCGCCTGCAACAGATGATGATGCAGCTGCAGCGTTTTGATTTCAACTTTGTCTACAAAAAAGGCAAGGACATGCACATAGCTGACACGCTACCAAGGGCCCCACGCAAAACAAGCGAACAATAGCCCTCTGAACAGGATCAGTTCTCAGTAATGAAGGTATCATATGCTCCCACTGGTTGCCTAAGCAGCCTGGCAGAGCACACGGCTGCTGATGAGACTTTACAATTGCTGTCCGTAGTCATCCGGTGTGGCTGGTCAGATAAACAACACAGCAACCCGCTCACGATCCGCCCATACTTCCTGGTTCACGACGAACTGGTGTTACAGGACCAGGATTATAGTCAAGGGCCACAAGGCAGTTGTCCCAGCCGTTCTCTGGGACAAGTACTTCGACGCCGTCCACAGGGGCCACCCCGGTGTGGATGCAACCTTACAACAATGTTTTACTGGCCTGGTATGACCAAGTACATACGTGACAAAACTGAAGTCTGTGCCATCTGCAAAAGCCTGATGCCACACCAGCAGAAGCAGCCCTTACTGCCGCACCCAGTTCCCCCTCTACCGTGGCCCACGGTAGCCACCGACTTATTAGAATGGCATGGGAAACACTATCTGGTTCTTGTCGACTCTTATTCGGGTTGGTTTGACATTGATCTACTCCAAATCATCACATCTGAAGTAGTTATCCAGAAGTTACAATGCCATTTCTCCGTGCACGGCTCTCTTGCACGCCTTCTATCCGACAACGGCAGCCAGTTCACCCGCCGGCTTTTCAAAAACTTTGCACAATGATGGGACTTTCGACATATCACCAGCAGCCCTGAGTTTCCGCAGTCCAACGGACTCGCCGAACGGGCCGACCGAAGTGTAAAACAACTAATGGAGCGTTCTTACCTTGTTAAATCTGACGTCTACCTGGACCTGCTCAATTTATGGAACATTGCCAGGGATCCCATACTGGGTTCCCCAGCCCAACGACTGATGTCTCTTCAAACCCGTGCTGCCCTGCCTGTACTGCAGCAGCTTCCGCAGCCACAGGTCCGTTCTCCGCCTGCAGTCCAGAAACAACTACAATTCAAGCGTGATGCACAAAAATGTTTTTTCAACGTCCAGTAAGGCACTTAAACCTCTCTCCAGCCTCCAGACCAACAAGGGCTATGGCCGTCTGGGTCACATCCACAGCCCTGCCAAAGAACCGCTCTCCTGGTTAGTGCGGACGGGGCCATTTACAGACGCAACCATCAACATCTCCTTCCTGTGAAGGAACCGCGTCCTGCGACTCCGTATTCAGAGGTCTCGCGTTTTGTATATCCTCCCACTACCGGGCCGGCTGCTCCACTACCAGAGACTGTGTCCCCCGCGGCCTCCCCACGGCATTCAGCTCCCAGCTCGCCTATTTCACCACCTCCACCCGGCAGGTCTTTGGTGCCGTCCCCGATCACATCCCCGGTCCCCTCCCCAGTCACTTCACCGGTGATAGGAGCAGATGCGGATTTGTTCTGCACGCGTGCCGGACGGGTCAGCAGGCCACCCATTCGATACGGCGATTTGTGTAACCATTTATGCTTCCCCATATGCGTTATTAAAGTTTCATCTACTGTATTGTTTAGCCACCATGTTTCCTCGTATCTATGCTTTATTTTGTTTCTACGAGGAAAGATGGAGATTGGTTATTTCCTACTAACCAATTGTAGTGTTTGTTAGTATTCTCCGCCTAATATGCGATTTATATTACCAAGAGCTGGCTTATGTAATTCAGTCTGAGTAACTACTAGTTACTGTAATGTCCTGCAGACCAATGCTGTAAGTGGACTTTAATAAATATGTGTTGTATCTTGACATGTGTAAGAATCGACTCATTTACAATAAGAATGGACGTTGGGCCGCTGGAGAATGATGCAGAAGAAGTAATAACGGGAATCAAGAAATGGTAGAGCAATTGAATAACTTTTTTTGTGTCAGTCTTCACAGTGGAAAACACCAGCAGTATGCCTGCAATCCTAGAGAGTCAGAGGGTGGAAGTTAGGCCGGGTATGTGGGCCGAGCATCAAAAATGTGTCTAGAATTTAACTTTCGTGAGCCATGTCTCGGAACTACATGAAATTTTGCACAGATTTAGATAAAATATAATTGATAAGGAAGTCATAACTTATCAGTGCCAAAATTTGCACATTAATTAATTAAATTAATTAGAAAATTAGATCGAAAAAGTAAGCGCCATCTTGTGTCCAATGCCCATAATACACTATGGGGAGCCTAATTCCATGCTGCGGTCTATTTAAACCATATATTATTATACCATATATGAATGACTTGTGAATATGTCTGTAATCATATATAATTATGTATAATTATATTATGTAAAAATAATATAATGAATATAATTGTGTGTGTTTTTTGAATGAGACTGCTGCAGAGGCCAGCTCCTGAACCAGCCTAATTAATGGGTGAGGGTTCCCCCATTTACTGAACCCCACTGACTGCCAGTGTGCAGAGTGGGGGTCACGGCCATGTTGGGACTGGAGCAGTGCCAGGCTGGGGGAAGGCTAAAGCATCTTCCATGAACAGGGAAATGCCTAACCTGAACCCTAACTCGCCCCCCTTCCAGAGCTACCCACTGGTGGAGCTGGAGGTGCTTTGGGACTGGTTGCGGGCTCCGTACGTGTGGCCCCGCAGCGCGTCCACCTCGGACAGCGTGCCCTTCTGGATCATTGTGGTGATGAAGGTGAGGAGCAGCACTGCCCTGCATGCTGCCCAGGCCACCTTCAGCACCCTCATAGCGCCGGTTCCATCTGTCCGCTCGCTCGCTGCAACACCGGCCTACCGACAGCCCGACCGACCACTCGCAGCACCCACCAGCCATCCGACCACTCGTAGCACCCATCGGCCGTCCGACCACTACTCGCAGCACCCACCGGCTGTCTGACCACTCGCAGCACCCACTGGCCATCCGACCTCTCTCACCACCCACCGGCGGCCCGGCCCGAATGACCACTCTCATCACCCACCGGCGGCCCGTCCCAACACTCACCTCCCCCTGATGGCCCGACAGCCTGACCGATCCTCCACAGCATCCACCGGCCTACCGACAAGCTCGACCATCAGACTGACTGACCCTAACCCTAATCCTAACCCTAGCTCTGCATTTGTTATTTATCATTTTTATTTAATAGTTCACATCATAACTTTATAAAGATAAATCAATTGAAAAACAAAACGATCAGCAAGGTGAGCAATATCTTTATTCCTTGGAAACCTTGCTATTGTTTTGATGTAATTAGGAGGCAGCCATGATCACAGGGTCCTAGCTGCCTAGCGACCATAAAACAAAGTGCAGGATTGGTCAATTTGCATCCGACCTCAATGTCAAACGTGCATTGATTGGACAATTACCACTCGGAAAATTTGAGGTTTTTCTCATATTTTTAAAAAATGTGCAGGTTTTGGTCTTGATGAGTTTCAGGTATAAGATAATATTTATATATATAGTATATATAATATTTTTACACAATATGTTAAAAAATTCAGGTAGTTCCGTGAGTTGGGTCACGAACTTGAACGAAAAAACTCCTCGGCCCAACCCACTAGGAAAACTGAAAGGTCTGAGGGTGAATAAATCACCTGAACCGGATGGACTGCACCCCAGGGTTCTGAAGGAGGTGGCCTCAGAGATTGTGCAAGCATTAGTTGTGATATTTCAAGAAACACTAGAGTTAGGAGTGGTTCCTGAACATTGGAAAATTGTGAATATCACCCTGCTATGCAAAAAGGGAGCAAAGCAGAAGAGTGGAAACTATAGGCTGGTTAGCCTGACTTTGGTGGTTGGTATGATTTTAGAGTCAATTATAAAGGATGAAGTTACGCAGTACTTGGAAGTTCACGATAAAATAGGCCGAAGTCAGCATGGGTTTGTGAAGGGAAGATCTTGCCTGACGAATCTACTGGAGTTCTTTGAGGAAGTTAATAGCAGGACAGACAGAGGAGAGGTTGTAGATGTTGTCTACCTAGATTTTCAGAAGGCCTTCAATAAGATCAGGCTGCTTGGGAAGATGAGAGCCCATGGTATTAGATGGAAGATACTGGCGTGCATAGCGGGCTGGCTGGAAGGCAGAAGGCAAAGAATGGCAATAAAAGGCGCTTTTCTGGTTTGCTGCCAGTGACTAGTGAAGTTCCGCAAGGGTTGGTGCTGGGGCCGGAAAAAGGGCCTGTTTTCGTGCTGTATGACTATGAAATTTAGTGGCCACATTGCATTTAAAGAACATTCACTGAGCTTGATTGCTAATATAAAGTTATTACCTCTTGCAGCATTACACCTTTCAAGGCTGGACACCTGACACTGATCTCCAAAGTGACCCTCCCGGTCTCTTGACAGTAAATATTTGGAGTGTCTTCTATTTCCCGATGGAGAACATCATCCCACCTCTCCTGTTCCTCCCTTCCACAAAGGTGTCAAGACATTGGTCATCACCCCACAATGACCAAACCCAAAATATAGGGCAAGATGCACCTCCCCTTTAAGATTGCAGGCAGACTTTAGTTAGTGCAGGCCAACTTGAACAGACTCAGTTAATTATGAACATAGACACAAAAACATGGAGTAACATAGTGGGATGTCCAGAACAATGGGTCACAGTCTAAGGATAAGGGGGAATTTCTTTAGGACCGAGTTGAGGAAAACATTTTTCACACAGAGAGTGGTGAGCCTCTGGAATTCTCTGCCACGGAAGGTAGTTGAGGCCAGTTCATTGGCTATATTTAAGAGGGAGCTAGATGTGGCCCTTGTGGCTAAAGGGATCAGGGGATATGGAGAGAAGGCAGGCACAGGATACTGAGTTGGATGATCAGCCATGATCATATTGAATGGCGGTGCAGGCTCGAAGGGCCGAATGGCATACTCCTGCATCTATTTTCTATGTTTCTATGTTTCTTTAGATGCTGCCTCATCCGCTGAATTTCTCTAGCATTTTTGTCTACCTTTGATTTTTCCAGCATCTGCAGTTCCTTCTTGAACAGTGCAGTTGTTGTTGGTTTACTCTGAAGTTGTGACACTGAGCAAGCAGTACAGATTTGTAACCATGCCCACAATGGGTTGAGCAGATTAACTTTTTCGCACAAATCTATTCACCTCTAGTTGAGGATTTTCGTTGTCTTTCCTACACAGCTTTGTTTAGGAGTTAAGATGTGTGATTATCTTTATTGCACCCCACATAGAAGCTGTTCTGCAGATGCAAGTGAAACAAATATTGCTCAAACACTTAAAAGACAGGAGATCAGAGACTACTATCAATTATATACATGTTCTAAGCTTTGTATGTTCTTATGCAAACAACTTTTATTTCAAGTAATTGAATCTTTAGCCTGAGAAAAATGTGGCCTTCAAGTTAATGATAATTGAGTCTATAATCCAATAAGGCAGTTAAAGTGTTGGTGGAACTTGGAAAGAACGATCTGATAGTGTTTGCACCTACAATACATTTCAAAACAGTCACAATGCAAATAATCATGATTTTGCCTTAATGTCAAAAGCTTCAGCATTGCAATTTTGTTCTTATACAGCTTTATGTAATTATGTACATGCTTTCAAATATGTGTACATGGGAGAACGGACGTTCCCTTTTCAGAATTATCGCGAGCAAACAATAGGGTTCTGAAACAAGTTCAACAGCATCTGTTACAACTGAACATGCTTCTCTACTAAGAAACCGCGCAAAATATTTTAATTGACCTGACGCTATGTTTCACCATATCCTATGGTCAGACACACCGTAATATATTCTGGTGCATTTTACAAAGGGGATGGTTGTACACATGATGTTTTACATTCCTGTTGTGTGTCAAATCTATTTGCATTTCCACCACAGCCACCGTACCAGAAACGCGCGCAACCTTTTTTGTCATCATAGTACCACTTGATGGTGTAATTATGACAGAGTCCTTCGTCCTGCTTCATTAGACACGCATCTGCAAAGAAATAAACCAAGTCATGCAGATGAAAGACACAAAATTGGAATAGCTGCAATGTCTGCCTCAAAAGATAGATACAAAATGCTGGAGTAACTCAGCGGGACAGGCAGCATCTCTAGAGAGAAGGAATGGGTGACGTTTCAGTTTGAGACCCTTCTTCAGACAAAAAGTCTGAAGAAGGATCTCGACCCGAAACATCAGCCATTCCTTCTCTCCAGAGATGCGTCCCGCTGAGTTACTCCAGCATTCTATGTCTATCTTCGGTTTAAACCAGCATCTGCAGTTCCTTCCTACACATTGTGCCTGCCTCAGAGTTCTTTAATGCCGTGCAATCAGCATTTGTACAGCAACAAATTAACCTGAACCACTACCACTTAGAAACATAGAAAAATAGGTGCAGGAGTAGGCCATTCGAGCCAGCACCACCATACAATATGATCATAGCTGGCCATCTAAAATCAGTACCCTGTTCCTGCTTTTCCCCCTATATCCCTTGATTCCATTAGCACTAAGAGCTAAATCTAACTCTCTTGAAAATATCCAGTGAATTGGCCTCCATTGCCTTCTGTGGCAGAGAACTCCACAGATTCACAACTCTCTGGGTGAAAAGGCTTTCCCTCATCTCAGACCTAAATGGCCTACGCCTTATTCTTAAACTGTGACCCCTGGTTCTGGACTCCCCCAACATTGGGAACATTTTTCCTGCATCTAGCCTATCCAATCCTTTAAGAATTTTATATGTTTCTATAAAATCCCCTCTAATCCTTCTAAATTACAGTGAATACAAGCCCAGTCGACCCATTCTTTTATCATATGCCAGTCCCACCATCCCGGGAATTAACCTGGTGAGCCTGTGCTGCAATCCCTCAATAACAATAATGTCCTTCCTCAAATTAGGAGACCAAAATTGCACACAATACTCCAGGTGCGGTCTCACCAGGGACCTGTATAACTGCAGTAGGACCTCCTTGCACCTAAACTCAAATCCTCTCGCATTGATGGCCAACATGTCATTAGCTTTCTTCACTACCTACTGTACCTGCATGCTTACTTTCAGTGACTGATGTACAAGCACACCCAGGTCTCGTTGCACCTCCTCTTTTCCAAATCTGACACCATTCAGATAATAATCTGCCTTGCGGCACCCCACTAGTCACTATCTGCCATTCTGAAAAGGACCTGTTAGTTCCTGCTCTTTGCATCCTATCTGCCAACTATTCCTCTGTCCATATCAATACCATACACCCATTACCATGTGCTCTAATTTTGCCCACTAATCTCTTGTGTGGGACCTTGTCAAAGGCTTTTTGAAAGTCAAGATACATCACATCCACTGGCTCTCCCTTATGCCATTCTACTTGTTACATCCTCAAAAAATTCCAGAAGGTTAGCCAAGCATGATTTCCCCTTCATAAATCCATGCTGACTTTGACCAATCACATCACTGCTTTCCAAATGCGCTTTAATAATTGATTCAAGCATCTTCCCCTTACTGATGTAAGGCCAACTGGTCTATAATTCCATGTTTTCTATCTCTCCTTTCACCTCTCACCTCTGCAATCAGTCTGAAAAAGGGTCCCAACACAAAATGTCACCTTATCCATGTTCTCTCGTGATGCTGAATGAGTCGCTGAGTTACTCCAACTTTCCTTGATAAATAGGTATGCGTTGCTGTTACTACACCTGAAATGAAACCCGTACTCCCATGGCAAGTATTTAAAGGATATTTTGAAAATTGCTACTTTTGGATGATCAAATGTAGCATCTTGGAGGCAGAAGGAACTTCAGATGCTGGTTTACAAAATAAAGACACAAAGTGCTGGAGTAACTCAATGGGTCAGGTAGCCTGTCCGGTGAACATGGATAGGTGACGTTTCAGATTGGGACCCTTCTTCCAACTCTTTACTGATTTAACGCATGATTTAATGCATGCTAACATATTAAGTTTAATGTGAGAGCAGAAAAATTAAATAGGAACCTGAGGGTCCATTTTTTTCACACAGAGGGTAGTGGGTGTACAGAACAAGCTTCCAGCAGAGGTTGTTGAGGCAGGTACCACAACAACACTCAAAAGACATCTGGACAGGTACGTGGAGACAAATGATTTAGAGGAATATGCTTTATGCACAGTGTGGACCCAATAGGCTGTGGGGTTCATCTCTGAAGAATATCTCTCTTTAACATGAAGCCCTGCGCAAATGTATTTGTATACCGAGAGCTCACTCAGTACACAGTGTGCCTCTCCCACTGATACTGATTAGACACAAACTTTGCTTTCTCTTCACCTACCGTAATTGTTAGTGTAACCTTTGGGCGTCTCAGAGTCATCCATAACAACCATCCTGTAAATGAAGAGGCAAAGATTTAGTAATAAGGAAAGTTTCCATTAATAATATCCAACATCGCGCATGTCTGTGAAACGTACAGTTGTAAACTATTAGGCGGCTCTTGGTACAGTTGTAAATAATTAGGCGGCTCTTGCGGTACATCCTTTACTGTCTCCTGAGGTTTTATTCCTTTGCATTCCTTCGCAATATCTGGAGGGGGATATCTGTTGATTCCAGCTGTAAAATAAATAAAAGCTTTCATCAGACTGCACTGAGATAAAGAAGAACAGCTGGAATATTGCAGGCTGTTTCCCCAATACACTGTCATCACCTTGGAGTAAGATGGCACTTATCCAGAGCTTGTACTTATACAGAGCAGAGCTGGGAGAGTGAGAAACCTCTAGATAAATTACCCACAAACGTTTTTTGAAAAATTGTAATAGTGTCCCAGCCTATTCCACCTTCCCTATAGTTCAGATCCATGGCAACATCCTTGTAAATCTTCTCAACATCTATTCTATAACACAGTGCCCAGAACTGAACTTAATACTCTAAATGTGGCCTCACCATGTCTTATGCAACTGCAACATGATCTTCCAACTTCAATACTCAATACTCTGGGTGATGAAGGCCAATGTGCCAAAAGCTTTTTTGACCATCCGATCTACAGTACATGTGACTCTACCTTCAAGAAACTATGCACTTGTACCCTTAGATCCTTCTACTCTATAACACTCCCCAGAGCCTTACCATTCACTGTGTAGGTGATGTCCATGTTAGACTTCCCAAAATGCACCACCTCACATTTCTCTCCATTAAATTCCATCAACCATTCCTCAGTCCACCTGGCCAATCGATCAGGATCCTGCTGCAATTTTTCACAACCATCTTCACTACCTGCAAAACCACCCACTTTTGTATCATCTGCAAACTTGCTCATCTTGCTGGGTGCCAACTTTGGTAGGATCCTCAGCCCTGCACTGGAATGTCTGGACAATGGCTATTGTAGGTTAGTTTTATTTAACATCATCATATACACCATGTCTTCCTGCAATGCTCAACCAACTGCTGAAAGGATTCTAATCTGGGGGAATCTAACTGCCATCAACTACATTTCATAACTTTTCAAGACTTATTAAAGACACTTTGTTCCACACGAGATAAACCATCAAGATCAGTAACTCCACGAACTCCAAATGTGCCCATTCTCAACAGCGTGAACCTTTTCTTTTTCACTTTTTATTTTTATTATGAAAATACAGCACAGGAACAGGCCCTTCAGCCCACAATGTTTGTGCCCCCCCCACCCCGCACATTTCCTTTAAACTTTTCCCCTTTCAATTTAAAGCCATGCCCGCTATTCTTTGACATTTCCACAATGCTTTGATGGCCTTCCCTATCTATGCCTCACATAACTCTATATACATCTATCAAGTCTTCCCTCAACCTCCGGCTCTCTAGAGAAAACAATGCAAGTCTGTCAAACCTTTCCTTGTAACTAATGCCATCTAATCCAGGCGGCATTCTTGCAAACCTCTTCTGCACCCTCTTCAGAGCTTCCACATCTTCTTTCCTGTAATGGGGTGACTAGCCTGGCATACAATACTCCAGATGCGACCCAAGCAAAGTCTCAAAGAGCTGCATCATGACTTCCTGCTCAATGTGCCAACCAATGAAGGCAAGCATACTATACGCTTTGCTTACAACTAACTATGTACTTGTGTTGCTACTTTTAGTTAGCAATGGACTCAAACCCCAAGATTTTGCTGTACATCAGTGCTGTTAAGCGTCATGCCATTAACTGTATACTTTCCCCTGATATTGGACCTCCCAAAGTGCAACACCTCATACTTGCTCAGATTGAACTCCACCTGCTATTTCTCTGCCGATTTCTGAAGCTGATCTATACTTGGACAACCTTCCTCACTGTCTGCAATTCCAGCAATCTTGGTGTTGTCTGCCAACTCACTAACCAGACTTCCGTTTACTTTAATAGATTGCTTTTGGAGTGGTCTGTGAATTCTATCTTCCTGTTTTTCATCTTCTCAAATAGTGATTGTTCCACAAAATAAGAAGGAATGTCCATTACACTTATTCAGCCTGAGTGAAAAGTCTTTACAATTGTCTGTTGCGTCAGGTCTAATTAAATTAAAGTTTGATTTAAACTAGCTCCTGCTTCACACAAACATATTTGTATTCTCTTATGCAATTTGCAGTGACCTTAATAAACAAATTAAAATGCTTCAGACTTCAAAACAAAGCTATATTTTAACTAATTATATTAGACGTACTTCAGGCGATCAGCAAAAACCAAGGTCATTGCATTTTCTTGTTGGATTTTGCTGCCTGTTTGGTTTGATATATTTGCCCTGTAATAACTGCAGATAATTTATTTGTATTCTTTTAACATTAAGATGAAACAAAGCTGGATCAGCTCTTGTATTCCTACTCAGTTGATAGAAAGTACAAACATCCTAAAATATCTTTGCTTTTTTTCCAGCAAACATCTTCCAAAGCCGCCACCTTACTTACCTGCCAGGTTTTTCAGAAAGGTTACTGCAAACTTTTGTGCATATTCCACTTCAGTCTCCAGAGGTTTGTCCAGGTAAACTAAATGTTGATCAGCGGGAAAACTGACAAACTCCTCCAGAATTGTCGTGTTGGATACCTTTCCAAGGACCAGACTTAACATTGCAAAGTCTTTACACTTGGCTTTGTGTGATATCTCCAGTAACTCTTTGTCATCCATGTTCATTTCCCCTGAAAGTATTGTAAAGATAACCTTGTGTGTCTGCTGGTCAGTGAGATTTGAAAAGTAATTCTTCAGAGTCCATTCAATAGTGTTGCTGATGCCAGTGGAGCCCGCTGGCTGACTGGCTGAGTCTTGGACGTGCCTCTTCTTTAGTGTTTTTGTCGTGTAATCCAAAATCTCAAATTCAAGCTCATATGGATCCTTTTCATATCGCAGCCTATGGTTTGGAGAGTGTTGAACAATAGCTACTCTGGGATGAAGTTCAGTAGCCTTTGGTTCTGCGGAGCTTAGAAATGTATTCAGCATGGAATTTAAGAAATGCTTCACGGTTTCTGAATACATGGATTCCATCGGTTCAAGATCATCAACTATAAATGCTAAGTCCAGGTTCACAGGCAGAGGAGATATCCCTGCATCTCCCAGACACAAGGCGTGTGGTTGACACATATCTGCCAAAGAAAAATAAAACCATCAGTTCTGTTCCACTACTTTTATTTTGCAAATATTTAATTGATTTTGCTGAAACATTACAAATAATTTAGCTTCATTATATTGGGATGTAAGTGTTGATTTGTGGCTGAAATTCACCTCTGGTATAAAATAAATCTCTGGGGAAGAAAAAAGTAACATGCTGCTTCACTCTGGAATCAAGTTGGCCATTGACTTTCAGTTTGCCAGTGTTATGCAAAACAATCTACTTCGTATCAACATTAATGGAATGCACGCTGAATTAAAAAAAAGTTGGATACTTTAATTGCTCATGGTTCCACAATTTGTATATGACATTTTTTTTCTGCTTTTAACACCGAAATCTCGAAACACTTTGCACGTTATTCCTTTTAGCAAATTACCAGTTAGTTGTAATATTCAAACACATCCACAAGCCCTTTACAAACAGCCTTCAAGTAGTTACAATTAATGGTTTGCTTTCCATCGTATTGACTGTTTAGCTGAACACTATTTTCTCTTTGCATGTGATTTCTAATACACATTTACAGAGGAAGATTGTATTTCTATTTAACTGCATTTCCGAAGATCAGCACCTCCCAATTTGTGGTGCTGTCTTCAGTGTACCATTCTTTGTGTACACTGGCCTTCTTTTAGTGTCTAATTATATTGTTAGATTTGAACATTTCCTATCATCTAGCAAATGTATAAAGCTGGTCAATAACTGAACCATTAAAGCGAAGAATTCCACAAAATGGTGAATAAGTTGATTTTAACCTCGGTAGTGGTAGTGTTACCACAGCTGATCCAAATACCTGATGAATAGGGAGGAGGAAATCATTCAGATTGCTTGTTCAAAATTATTTCTAAGTGACCCATCAAAAGGTGTACCATTTAAGGGAACCTCACTGCAATGAATATTGCAATAATTTCCTGTTATTAGACAAGGTTTTGTGCAGTGGAGGAAGACAAAAAAAAAATCTATGAATGCCAAAGAAAATTATGTTGATTTCAGATTTCAGTGTAATGTGAGATTATAGTCCAAAAAATTTTAATAACATATTCATCATTACAGATGCTAATGGATACAAACGGCTTATCCTTCACAATTCCAACAATGGTAGTTTCCCTTTATTTGCTTTTAAATTCATTCCAAGTTTTGAATGAAAATGATTTCAAATCCCCAAGATATTTTAAAATCTTACCAAAGCAAAGTGTGCACTGAAAGAGTCTGTGTAACAATTTCTTGGATTCTTGTTGCTGTCTTGGCAATACAACCACTTTAGCTGTTGCTTCATTATTGGCCTTGGTTAAATGAATTGAAAGAAATGCAACAGAAACAACAATAGTCACCAACTTGACATTAATATCAATAAGCAAATTTTATTTTCCCTGTTAGTAGAATGTCAGGGTAAAAGATCATAAAAAACATAGAAAATAGGTGGCCCTTCGAGCCAACACCACCATTCAATATGATCATAGCTGATCATCCAAAATCAGTACCCCATTCCTGCCTTTACCCCAATATCCCTTGATTCCGTTAGCTCTAAGAGCTATACCTAACTCTCTCTTGAATACATCCAGTGAATTGGCCTTCACTGCCTCTGTGGCAGAGAATTTCACAGATTCACAACTCTCTGGGTGAAAATGATTTTCCTCATCTCAGTCCTAAATGGCCTACCCCTTATTCATAAACTGTGGCCCCTGGTTCTGGACTCCCCCAACACCAGGAACATTTTTCCTGCATCTAGCCTGTCCAATCCATTTCTTCCCATATTCCCTGATTCTGTTAGCCCTAAGAGCTATATCTAACTCTAGTAAATCATATTTGCCAAGTTGCCGTGGATAATTATTTAATACATCAGATTGCCAACAGTCGAAACTAAAATAATTACTCAGTAAAGCATGCAGAATACTTCATAAACTGATGGGTAAACAGTTTTATAATAATACAATATACAATATTTGTACAATAATGGTACTCCAAGAAAAAGATGGATTCCTTGCAGAATGTTAATACTGCATACAAATTTCCACCATGAACAATGAAATTTGAGAATATTTGCTAAGAAATTTGGTAGTGACCGTAAGGGTATCACTGGCACAGTCATAAACCCAATGCAGCTTCAGACGAACACAACAAAGGTTTACCTGCTGTGCCCTTCATTGGAGAGCTGCGTGCAAAGGAAATCAGGGGATGGTGGAGATGGGGCAGGGATTGGGACTTGAATGGGGAATGGCGGTGACATTTGTGAGGGAGAGAAGTTAAGAGCTGGACGCCAGGGTGGAGATCAGAAAGAGAAACATGTACACAGATCTGCAACATGAGAGTTCAAGGGGAGAGATGATATTAGAACATAGTTTGATAGGATGGAGGAGGTTGGTTGTGAAGGGTTCACAGAGCAAATCCAGGAATGGAGGTTTACAGTTGGCCAGGCGGTGATTGCTGATTCGGGAGTATTGTTGGTAGATTGATGGGTGGGGTGTTAGGGCAAGTTTCACAAGCCTGAGAAAAGACGTCACAATGTGGGAAGACGGTTGATGGGCGAAGGGGGTTCGGTAGTCAGAGGGCGAGTTCAATAAGTGAATTACTTTGAAAACAGCCTAAATATATCACACAGATAAAGGATTCACAGACTTTTACTGGTCTGTGCACAAGTGTCAATGAAAATCAATGGCTTCAGAAAGGATCAGTGAAGGTTTAGCTTAGAGATGCCGTGTGGAACAAGGCCTTTCAGCCCACCGTCCGTGCTGATCAGCGAGTCCTGCAAGTGACCTGCTCTGAAGGCCCAGCTCGCCTGCCGGTGACCGAGGACTCGCCCGCTGTGGACGGAGCACACAACCGGTAGTTCCGATTCTTGTACTGCATCTGAGTTGCTTATCTAATATGTATCTAAGTGCTTATATTTAGCGATACTTCAACTGAACTGCATACAAAAATGAATTTCACTGAACCTCAGTATATAGAGTTATAGAATGATCCATTGTTTGAATGGGCCCTTCGACCCAACTCGGCCACACCGCCCAACATGTCCCAGCTACACTAGTCCCACCTGCCCGCGTTTGGTCCACATCCCTCCAAACTTGTCCTATCCATGTATACACTATTACATACTACAAAGGAAAGCTACATTGAGGAAGTCATTTTCTTACCTTAAAAGCCCTGGTCTATTTCTGGGATGTCTTTGAAGGAAATGATAACTGGAATGATATCTGAAGCACTGTATTGCGAGGCAGCAGCAGCAATAGCATTTTTGTCTTTGGATCCTCCATTAGCAAGAAACACAGCTATTTTCCTCACAAGGGCACCATTACGAACTCGCTTAAAAACATTTCTGACCACGAACTGCATAATGTTGCTGATATTTCGTTTTTTGCTTGATCGTTCATGACCTAGTCCTTCTATTTTTTTCAGAAGTAACTGCTTTTTCTTAAAGTCCGAAAAGCGAATGAAAGACTTAGCTTCGTTATTGTAAGTCAGGACAGCCACGCGGGCACCTGTGGGACAGTTGTTTTCAGCAATGTCAATATCCTGCAGGAAATTAATTACAATTTTCTTCATCCTTTCAAATATAGCAGGAGAGACATCTGTAGACGAGTCCAGAGCAAAGGCCAGCTCTGTGGGGTACGCTGGGCATGCTCCACTTCCTGCAAGTGTTAACAATCAATTAGTCCACAAGAACATCTCTTAAACAGTGGACTGAAATCAGTGATGATCAATGAGGCTTACTTACTTTTTGAACAACAAGCTGGAAGAAACAAATAATGCCAGAAATTAATAGAAAGTAGGAAGCAAAATTAAGAGACACATTATTAAACTCTCATTCATTTTCACTCATTAAGTAACATGCTTGAATATTAATTCACTTTGATGTGTTTTGTGCCTTGGAATGTTTTGTTTGTACTTAACCATATAACCATATAACCATATAACAATTACAGACGGAAACAGGCCCTCTCGGCCCTTCCAGTCCGTGACGACCATTTGTTTTCCCCTAGTCCCATCTACCTGCACTCAGACCATACCCCTCCATTCCCCTTCACGTCCATATACCTATCCACTTTACTCTTAAATGTTAAAATCGATCCTGCCTCCACCACTTCTGCTGGAAGTGATTCCTCACAGCCACCACCCTCTGAGTAAAGAAGTTCCCCCTCACGTTACCCCGAAACCTCTGTACCTTAATTCTCATGTCATGCCCTCTTGTTTGAATCTTCCCTACCCTCAATGGGAAAAACATATCCGTCAACTCTGTTATCCCTTTCATCATTTTAAAGACCTCAATCAAGTCCCCCTTAACCTTCTGCTCTCCAAAGAATAAAGACCTAACTTGTTCAACCTTTCTCTGTAACATAGTTGCTGGAACCCTGGCAACATTCTAGTAAATCTCCTCTGTACTCTCTCTATTTTGTTGACATCCTTCCTATAACTAGGTGACCAAAATTGTACACCATACTCCAGAATTGGTCTTACCAATGCCTTGTACAATTTTAACATTACCTCCCTACTCCTATATTCAATGCTCTGATTTATAAAGGCCAGCACACCAAAGGCTTTCTTTACCACCCTATCTACATGCGATTCCACCTTCAGGGAACTATGCACAGTTATTCCTAGATCCCTCTGTTCCACAGCATTCCTCAATTCCCTACCATTTACCATGTACGTCCTATTTTGATTTGTCCTGCCAAGATGTAGCACTTCACACTTATCAGCATTAAACTCCATCTGCCATCTTTCAGCCCACTTTTCCAAATGGCCCAAATCTCTCTGTAGACTTTGAAAATCTACTTCATTATCCACAACACCACCTAACTTAGTATCATCTGCATACTTATCCAATTTTCACCCCATCATCCAGATCATTGATGTACATGACAAACAACAGTGGACCCAACACAGATCCCTGAGGCACCCCACTGGTCACGCTTCCAACCTGACAAACAGCCATCCACCATTACTCTCTGACATCTCCCATTCAGCCACTGTTGAATCCATCTTGCTTACTCCGCCATTAACACCCAAAGATTGAACCTTCTTAACCAACCTTCCATGGGGAACCTTGTCAAAGGCCTTACTGAAATCCATATAGACAACATCCACTGCTTTACCCTCATCAATTTCCCTAGTTACCGCTTCAAAAAATTCAAGAAGGTTTGTCAAACATGACTTGTACAGAAGCAGGTACATTAGTTATAACTGAACTTGAAAGTCACCCAAGTATTTAAACATTATTCATGTTAAGATAAAACATAGAACATAGAAAAAAATCTGTGCAAGAACAGGCCCTTCGGCCACAATGTCTGCATCGAACATGGTGCCAAGATAAGACTATACCGCAGTGCTGCTTCTCCCTGCATACAGGCAGCAATTGAAGAGCGTACCCTCAGAGGTGACGACTGTACAGAGCTGGTCGGGGGGGGGGGGCAGAGGAACAACTACAGGACTGTTTGAAGTCTGCAGACTGGGCAATGTTCAGGGACTCGGCAACGGACCTGAACGAATACGCCACAGTCGTTACAGACTTCATGAAGAAATGTGTGGAGGACTGCATCCCTACCAAAACCTTCCAAGTGTTTGCCAGTCAGAAACCTTGGATAAACTTTGAGATCCGCACTCTTCTGAAGACCAGACACCAGGCATTCATGTCTGATGATATAGTGGTCCACAAGAAGTCCAGATACGACCTTGGTAAGGCCATCAAAAAGGCCAAAAGGGACTTCTGCTCCAAGCTGGAGGATGAGACGGATGTGCGGCAGCTGTGGCAGGGCCTGAATGCAATCACCTCCTACAAGGTGAAATCAGGGGTAGCTCGAATGTCGGCGAAACATCACTCCCTGATGAACACAATGCATTTTACGCACGCTTTGATAGGGAGAACACTGATGTGCTTTCTCGAGCCCCCATTCGCTGTGATGGTATTTCTGTCACAGTCACAGAGGCCGATGTCAAAAAAATCCTTCAGAGGGGTGAACCCTCCAATAGCGCCTGGACCTGATGATATACCCGGTCGTGTGCTAAAAACCTGTGTGGACCAACTGGCTGGAGTTTTTATGGACATTTTCAACCTCTCACTTCTGAGGTCTGAGGTTCCCACCTGCTATTAAAAGGGCATCAATTATACCGGTGCCCAAGAAGAGCAAGGTGACGTGCCTCAATGACTATCGACCAGTGGCACTAACGTCGGTGATGATGAACTGCTTTGAGAGGTTGATCATGGCGCAAATCAACTCCTACCTGGACAAAAACCTGGACCCACTGCAGTTCGCTTACCGCCACAACAGATCAACGGTGGATGCGATCTCGCTGGCTCTCCACTTCGCTCTAGACCACTTGGACAACAAAAACTCATATATCAGGCTGTTATTCATTGATTACAGCTCGGCATTTAATACAATCATCCCCTCAAACCTGGTTACCAAACTCTCAGAACTGGGTCTCTGGCGCATCCCTCTGCAATTGGATCCTCGACTTCCTCATTCACAGACCACAGACTGTTCGAATTGGTGGAAAGGTGTCAGCCTCGATAACAATCAACACGGGAGCACCTCAAGGCTGCGTGCTCAGCCCCCTGCTGTACTCACTCTATACTCATGACTGCACAGCCGGTCATAGTGCGAACACCATCATCAAGTTCGCTGACGACACCACTGTTGTGGGACGTATCACTGATGGGGACGAGTCACAGTATAGAAGAGAGATCGGCCGACTGACCAAATGGTGCCAGCACAATAACCTGGCCCTCAACACCAGCAAAACCAAGGAACTGATTGTGGACTTTGGAAGGGGTAGGATGGGAACCCACAGTCCCGTTTATATCAACGGGTCGATGGTGGAAAGGGTCAAGAGCATCAAATTCCCGGGCGTGCACATCTCTGAAGATCTCTCCTGGTCCGAGAACACTGATGCAATAATAAAGAAAGCACATCTGAGCCTGAAATGATTACGGAGAGTCAGTATGTCAAGGAGGACTCTCTACTGACTGGATAGCACGCAACAAAAGCTTTTTACTGTACCTCGGTACACATGATAATAAACTAAACTGAAACTGAAATTGTCCCAACTTCAGAAGCAAGGGCTTCTTACCTTTCAGAGCACAAGACTCCTGATTTTGAACTTTCTACAGAGGACTTTAGATAGGCACGCAGATATGCAGAGATCTGAGCGGTATGGATTATGTGCAGATAGATTAGATTAGTTTATGTTGGCATCATGTTCAGCACAGACATTGTGGGTGAAGGGCCTGTTCCAATGCTGTACTGCTCTATGTTCTGTGATTCTAAGCAGCAGGGGCATTTATTCCTGTGTGCAGGTTTACACCAAGTAAAGACACAAAATGCTGGAGTAACTCAACGAGTCAGGGAGCACCTCTGGAAAAAACGAATAGGTGAAGTTTTGTGCCGTGACATTTCTTCAGACTGAAGGATCTCTTCAGACTGAAGGGACTCTTCAGAAGAAGGGTCTTGACCTAAAACGTCACCTATTCCTTTTCTCCAGAGATGCTGTCTGACCTGCTGAGTTACTCCAGCATTTTGTGCCTGTATTCCGCATTTATTCCTATCCCAGACCCACCACGGTTACATTGGTTGCTCCATAATCACTGCAACCAATGGTTAAAAAACAGAAATCACCTCCTCTTAGGAAGTGCAGGCTTGACTTCAACCAGCAGTCATTTTCAAATGGAACATGGAGCTCCTGAAATCTCTCCCTTTGATTGTATGCCACTGTGAAAATCAGCATGATTGGCACGATGTGAATGTCCAAATCATTGTATTAGTTGTGAACACCATATCTGTCTGCATGACAGATTCTGGGGTAAACTGACAGAGGTCCTTCAGGTGTGAATTTCTACCCCATTTCTTCACAAAATGTGTTCGTTGGGTAGTCAAAAGCATTCATGAGCAAACAGAAATGAATCTATGTACAGGTCTAGAGGTTAGTTGGCTTGGTAAATGTAAAAATTGTCCTTAGTGTGCGTAGGATATCGTTAATGTGCGGGGATTGCTGGTCAGCACGGATCCTGTGGGCCAAAGGGCCTGTTTCCATGCTGTATCTCTAAACTAAAAAAAATAAGATACTTACAGCAGCTTTCTCGCACAGCCGATATGAGATCACATGGCTGGAAAATAAATCGTTAAATTTAAGACACTATAAAAGTATTAAACAAAATATATCAATTAATGTCAGCATGGCTAACCTATTACATATATGGTTACGTACCCTGATTGCTAAGCCTGGTGGTCCTTTGGGGCCCTAGAATTAATAAAAAGAGACACTTTCAGTGTAGCAGCAGACAATTCACTGGCAATTTTACAGAATGACAAGGTGGAGATCTAACTGATACCAGTCATCTGTGAAAAGAACTTCCTAACAACAAATGCAAAATTATTGGCATTTGTGTTGTTTTATTAGGAACATATCCCAGGTTTCTCTGTGACACGCATACTATGGCCCATAATTTTTTTATATTACTATAAAAAGAGTTGGATTGATCCCAGATTAAAATGCAGATAACTAGGCAGATTTAAGGAAAACTCGGGTTTTTACGGTTTTACGATCAAGGTAATGACACACATGAAAACAACCACAATTCAACCATGAAAATACAAAAGTGAAAATGGATATTCGGTGGTTTTCTTTCTGCTAGTGAGGATTTCCAAGATTTCTCTGGGATGTTTAAATAATTTAAGCCTATATTGGTCCAGATTGTCTCAGATTTAGATTGCTCAAGGCTTTCCAATGAATAGATATATGTGCTTTAACTCTGGCTGGATGTCGGTGACCAGTGAGGCTCTACAGGGATCAGTGCAAGGACCTCTGTTGTTGGTGGTATAGCTATATAAACATACATGTACGTGGGTTGGTTAGTAAGTTTGAAGTTGACACCAAAATTGCTAGAGTTGTGGGCAGTGAGGAAGACTGTCAACGTATATAATGGGATATAGATCAGCTGCAGAAATGGGCTGAGAATTGGCAGATGAAGTTTAATTAGAGCAAGTCTGAGGTGTGGCACTATGGGAGGTTGAATGTAAGGGGAAAGCATACAGTTCACGGCAAGATCCATAACAGCACAGGAGAAACTTGGAAGTCAGGTCTATTTATACTTTCCTTTATGATAATCAGATACCAATGTGAAGCAGTATGCCTAGTTCAATCCTACTTATATTCCGAGGGTTTATAGTGTATTACTATTGCTGGTGGTAGATTTTGTACCTCCAACTTATTAATGCACTTTCACAAAAACATGCAGAGGTGCTTCACAGATATCGGGAAAAGATGGAAACAAAACTGGGAAGAGGGCCAACCAAAGGCTTGTTGCAGTGATGGTTTTTTATAGAAGCTCTTCAGTAGGTAGTTAAATTGAGAAAATGAAATGGACATAATGGGATTCTAGCTGGCTGAAGGCACCACATTTTTATATTTAATTATTCAATATTGGATGTTTACCATTTATTTTAAATTTCATTTTAAAACATGTAACTGCAACACGTAACTGCTGCAGCACTTATTCAGCTGTTGTATAAACTTTGAGAAAAACAGTATACACTTTAGTTTTTAGTTTTTAGTTTTGGTTTAGAGATACAGCGCGGAAACAGGCCCTTTGGCCAACCGAGTCCGTGCCAACCAGTGATCCCCACACATTAACACTACTCTACACACACTAGGGACAATTTACACAAATGCATTTGCTAATTGACCTACAAACCTGCACATCTTTGGAATGCGGGAGGAAACCGAAGATCTCGAAGACAACTCACGTGGTCATGGGGAGAACTCCGTACAGACAGCATCCGTAGTCGGGATCAAAACCGGGTCTCCGGCGCTGCAAGCGCTGTAAGGCAGCAACTCTACCGCTGCGCCAGCATGCCTCCCTTGCACCACCGTGCCACATTAACCTGCCGCTTTGTACCAACTGATTGCATAACTTACCACGCGTGAAACTTTGGAGTAACTGTCCAATGCAAACTTTTATATTGAAAACGTAAAATCAAACTATCAACTATCACATTGTCCTACCTTTTGCCCAGTAATTCCAATCTGTCCCGATTCACCGACATCACCAGGATCACCAGCATGGCCCTAAAAGGTGCAAGCACATCACATTATTCTGGAGGAAATCTTATAAATGGATGATTACCTGTACGTTCATACTTCGTATCTGAATAAGTATTCACAAAGAAAGTACATCCAATTTCTCAAATCCCATGTCAGAGTTTGTGAGCTTAAGCTGGGGCTGGATGCAACTAAATTTAAAGTGGCACTTTCTTCCCAATAACCCTCTCTAGCTAAACCCCTCCCTTCACCACCTCCAGTTTAAATTCCAGTTGGAATATTTTGGAGGACAAGTAACCAAGAACCAAGAACCAAGAAGATTCATTGAGGAGCTTGAGGGTTTCATGACGTTCATTTTTCAGGAGATGGCTGCATTCCAAGGATCAGGGGAATGATGAGCAGGCACCCACCCATAATGGAAGAAGGAGGCAAATGCAGGCATCCTCTGGGCTGACACCACACTCAAACAAGCTCAGTTTGCTAAACACCGTGCGTGTGATTGATATTTGCAACAAAAGTGAGAAACATCAGCTGATATGAGTCTTGCATCTTTAATCTTCTCTCAGGTCTGACGATCTTATGGGATTTCTGATTAAAGGACTGTACTGACTCCCAGCCCTTAAAGGACCCTATCAGCAAGCCTACACGACCAGCAAGAACTGCTGTCCTCTAGTCTTCTGAAGCCTCCAGGTTATGAAATCAGAGCTAATCAGACCACTGAACAGTCACACCTGAAGCTGTGGTGTGGTGCAGTTGCTTGTTTCCAGAGTGAAAAGTGTTTGCAGCCATTCCAGAAGATAGACCAGGGTCTTCAGTTGCTCATACCCCGTGTGCATCCAATGATATTTCTTCTGGAGAGCTACTTGGATAATTACGTCGAATTGCTGTGAAGCATGCCTTTTGCTTGAGTACTCCCAGAACGTTAATGTTTCATAGAGCTGCTGAAACCTGACCCGGGTTCCTCTTTGATTCTTTTATATATTTGCTGTTTTTTCTCGGCCCTTACCATCTATTTCTCCTCCCCATCAGGAATGAATCCAATGCCTGCCTCTGTCAACCTCACCATACACCTTCCTTCCCCTTTAGCAATCTGTGTTGCATTTCCAAACCGTGCTGGTGTTCCAGGCCACCACACAAAGTCCACGTAACAAGCTCAGAAACTTTCATATTGCATTACTGTCTCCAGTAGCTGTTCTACCTTAAATAAGGAATTCCTCGCCACATTTAATAGGTGATTGGTGGGTGATGTGAAATGTTAACACTGAATTAGGCTGGAAAAAGTGCAGAGAAGGTTTATGTGGATGTTGCCAGGACTCAGGAGCCTGAGCTATAAGGCAAGATTGAACAGACTAAAAAAAATATTTTCCAGCTTTTTGTGTACCCTTGAACAGACTAAAATGTTATTCCTTGGAATGTTGATAATATAATACCATTTATTAATATTATACCAGACAGGTATAATTTCACAAGTTCTAAGGGCAGAATTAGGCCATTCAGCCCATCAAGACTACTCTGCCATGACCTATCTTTCCTTCTCAACCCTAGTCTCCTGCCTTTGTCCCATAACCCCCGACACTTGTGCTAATCAAGAATCAATCAATTTCTGCCTTACAAATACCCATTGACTTGGTCTCAACAGACATCTGTGGCAATGCATTCCACAGGTTCACCACCTGCTGACTAAAGAAATTCCTCCTCATCTCCTTTCCAAAGCTACATGGTACATGGACAGGAAATGTTTAAAGGGATATGTGCCAAATATAGGCAAATGGGTTAGCTTGGGGCATCTAGGTTAGCATGGATGAGCTGGGCTGAAGGGTCTGTTTCCATGCTTTATGGTTCTATAATTACTCACTAATTTACATTCAGTTCTGTTATCTCAGGAAATGCTTGATGAAAAATATTTAATGACTGTATTATCACGAGGTAGCACTAGATGGCACACATCTCTTATATTATGCTATAATCTGTGTAGAATGAAATCAGTTCAGAAGTGTTTAATAAAATCCTTCCTGCCTGACTTGGACAACAGAACATAGGCAATAGAGGCAGCAGCAGGACACACATCTCTCTGCCAAAAGATGATGTGGCGATCATCATGCTCACTAAGCAATGTTAATGAGTTGGAAAGGACTATACTTAGATGAACTTAAAGGATGAACTTAGAGGATGAATTGAGAGTACTAACAGGTGGTGGATGAAAAGTGTGGCTCATAAATATATTTCATTTTTTATGCAGCAATAATGAGGGAGAACATTTTTTTACAGAGAACTGCCAATTGTGTACATCAGCGGTGCAGCTCTGGGCTGCAAAGTACCGCATCTAGATCCTGGGTTCAGCCTTGTCGATGTGTAATGTACCAGTTCTCTCTATGGCAACATGGATATCCTCTGGATATTCTAGTTTCCTCCCATGTCCCTAAGATGTGCAGGTTGTCAGGTTAATTGGCCACTGTATGTGCCTGTAGGTGAATGGAAGAATCTGGGATGAGATGATGGGAATGAGGGGAAAATAAAAATGGGATTGGCATAGGAATAACGTCAATTAATACGATGGTTAGCACAGACTCAGTGGACCAAAGAGTCAGTTTCCATGATTCATGCCTTTATGATATGGAACAGAGCACAAAGTGTACAATACAGGGCTCATAAAAGCATGAAGTTGGTTGCACACAAAAGAACACAACGTTCTGGAGTGACTCAGCAGGTGAGACATCATCCCTGAAGAACATCGATCGATGACGTTTTAACTCAGGACCTTTTTTCAGATGCCAGTTTACTGTACCATTAAAAAATCCATTAAGAGGATTCTATGACAGATAAATCAACTTACTTCAACTTCCCCCTCCCATTCTGAATCTGACCTTTCTGTCCTCCATGGCCAGTGGTCCCACTGCAAATTGGAGGAACAGCATCTCATATTTCGCTTGGGGAGTTTGCACCCCAGTGGTATGAACATTGACCTCCAATTTCAGGTAGTCCTTGCTTTCCCCTACCTTCCCCTTCCCAGCTATCCCACAGCCTACTGTCTCCACCGCTTCCTTTCTTTTTCCCATCCCTCCTCCGTCTGAAGAAGGGTCTCGACCCGAAACGTCACCTATTCCTTCGCTCCGTAGATGCTGCCTCACCCGCTGAGTTTCTCCCGCTTTTTTGTCTACCTTTGATTTTTCCAGCATCTGCAGTTCTTTCTTAAATAAATTTAACATTAAATGTTTATCAACAATAAATAGAAATCTTTTTAGACATAGCAAAAATTCATAAACTAAACCTTCAAACATGGTTTAAGAATGTAATGTTTTCAGTAAACTTCCTACCCTGTTCCCTTTCATTCCTTTAGGTCCTTGTTCTCCATTTTGAGCAGCTTTTCCATCTTCTCCCTAAAACCATGATAACAAATGTGACACAAAGAACAATTCATCTCTTGCAGTAAATTATCCAAGGCAAAGGTAAGATTACTTTAAACATCAAAGCTACCTTTATGCCAATGATTCCTTGGGCCCCTCTCTCTCCCTGCAGGAAAATAAAATAATTAATTGATGTTATATTTAGATTTTTGTGTTGAAACAAAGCAATACTGGGCTAAAGAATGGAATGAAAAGATATGTATTGTTGACTTTCTATTAGCAGATCAACCATAAATGTTCAGTGGGTGAATGCAGTTTCTTTGTGCTCTTCCATCAGTTCCTTTCTTCTGCTTTCAGGTTTTCAGGTACATTATATTGATATTAATTCTTATTTACGTATGCTGGAATGGATTTTATTAGCTCCATTGATGATGAGTTCCAAAGAATATGGTCCCTCTAAAGCTAACTATGGGAGAGGGAGAGAAGTGGGCAATAGCTTGTATGTAACATTACTAAACCATGCTAAGTGATGTCTGGTTGTTTAAAATAGTTCAGGATTACTTATCTTTGGAAAGTTTGCCTGATTGCCCCCAGGGCTATCACAGACAGACTGCCTAGATGTATTCTGATTCATAGAGGCTAATCTGTATATTAGGACATTATGGCAACCCAAATGTAACTTCTACAGATCTCCTTGTAGAGATCAGGAGATAGAGAGGCAGGGGTGGTATTGAAAGTCCATAAGGTAAACTCTGTTCTTTGTGTCATCATAAACAGCAGGGTTGAAGTCTCAGGACTTATGCATTCCACACTCCTGACATGAGAAAATTAACTGAATGAAAATGAATAACTGATGCTCCTCATTCTTGCCCACATCCCAACAAGGATGTATTATTGGATGTATGCTAATGCAGACCAATAATATAATTTCCAGTTGCCTGAAATTAGGTAGGCAGTTAACCAAAACCATCTCTGTCTTGAAAAGGTGGGATTACTGGAATTGCAATAATGTTTTCTCCATTTAAGGAAGCTGCCCAAAATCAGAACGAAAGGTAAAATATAATGGACATTTCTGCCCACTTTTCCATTTAGATCTCGAAGACATGAACAAAATCCTGTAGTAGTTAAAACTTTCTGATTGACTTTCATGACTTTTCTGATTGAAATATCAGAAGTGTCAAATAAAATTAATGGGATGTCATCAAGTTACATCAAATATTTAAGCAACTAAATTTGTAATTCCTTTAATGGATGAAGAAGAAAATATATTGGCCAATTTTCTATGATTCTAGTCATGAATAAAATCTCTCCAGAGAAGCAGATTCATTTGTTGCTGGGAGACCTTTCTTTAATCTCATGCATACGTTTTGACTAATCTGTTACTTAGGTGATTCTTACCATAATTATTTTGGGAGTGGATTTTTAACGTAGATTCATTATTACCCATATTTTTTATAAATGTTGGAACATTAATACTAACATTCCTCACTGCACTATAATTGCATATGTTAAATGGCATAATGAGATTGACAGTGGGAACCAGTACAGTGGATAGAAGTCTCAAAGCTCCCAGCAGGGTTCACGGCAGAAGCCCCCAGTGGGCCATGGCCTGTAAGAGAGGAGACACCGAGCCGGCCTTTGCTCGTACCCCATGACGGGATGCACAAAGATCCGGCGGGCCATGGCCTGTAGCGGGGAAGCTTTCGATCTAGCACCGGTTCGTCCCCCGAAGACTAGAGATCAGAGAAGATGTAGCCGTGACGACGGACGTGAGGAGCAAAGCCAGTAGAAGAGCGACTGGGGACTGACCTACATTGCCTTCAAAGTCGGTTGCGTGAGGCACAAAGGTGGACAGGCGAGGAGCGGGATTTTGGTTTGTCGATCCACATGTCTCAGTGGACTATTTCTGTACACTTTGCTAATCGACGATTGTGCTTAGGTAGGGCAATACTTTACTAACTGTATGGATGTAAGAATTTCACTGTGCGTTTGCACATGTGGCAATAAAGCACTATTGAAAATAAATAATTCACATGCTACAGCTACAGAATAGAGGCACAATGACATAAAAATAAAGAATTCTTATCTTGTTACAAGAGTAAATTATGGCAGTACATATGCTGTTACCTTTCTTCCATTAGGGCCTCGAGGGCCAAATCCATCCTTGCCATCCGGACCCTGTGTGGTAAACAAGACTTTGACAATACACATTCCAATTTTGCTTCATGTCGCAACTTCTTGTAGGAATTTAACATTAGCACAATTAATTTTTTGAGACATCCACAAGTTCCACACAGCTGATTTGACATAATCATCAACAATATCAGCTATTCCCATTTACATTGTGCTCCTACACTGAAAAAAAACATCCAAAGGCACTTCATAGGCTGATTCCAGGCAAAAACATTGATAAGAATCGTAGAGTGATTTTCTTTACTTTAGTTTAGTTTAGAGATACAGCGCGGAAATAGGCCTTTCAGCCCACCGAGTCCGCGTCGACCAGCGATTCTGGCACACTAACACTACTCTACACACACCGGAGACAATTTGACTTTTTCTATACCAAGCCAATTAACCTATAAATCTGTATGTCTTTGGAGTGTGGGAGCAAACTGGAGATCTTGGAAAAAACCCATGCAGGTCACGGGGACAAATTACAAACTTCATATAGACAAGCACCCCTAGTCAGGATCGAACCCGGGTCCCTGGCGCTGTCAAGCAGCAACTCTACCGCTGCGCCACCGTGCCGCCCTGAGTGATGGGTGAAATGAAGAGAGTTTGCGACCAAATTCTGATTAAGTTTTGATGTTCCCGTTCTGATGAAGGATCCTGGACGTGAAATGTGAACTGTTTCTTTTTCCATCTCTGTTTTTATTTGGTATCTTTATAGTGACAGTTTCTTTGTGTTTTCATTTAGGCTTTTAGACAAGATGCAGCTGTCAGTACTGGAGAAATTAAATTTAACAATGCTCAAACTGCTTGCATCATCGATTTATATACTTATAAAACTGTGATGTTGGATGTGGATGTATTTATGCATTTGTGTGTGTATTTGTATGTTTGTCTGTGATTCACATGTCCTCGAAAACACAACGCGCTAACGGTGACATTTTTACATATTCCGATAGGGATTTACCTCATGATGTCGAAAATCGCCTCATCTGATAATTTGATTTATTATTTCCCAAGTTTTTTATTAAAATTGTCCACAAATCTGAGATATTTTTAAAAGCTAATGACTGATGACATCACAATGGCTCTGCTCCTCGCAGCCAGCTGCACAGCTTTCTACGGACAGCCTGCTGGGCACTGTTTTTTGCATGAACTGTGAGTTATGGTAACCCCCCGACCCCCCCAACCCCCCCAACTCGCAGACAACTCGCACTTGGCCGGCTGTCCGCCCCGCCCGCATTCCAGCCGCCTACCACCCCATCCCCCACGGAGCTCTGGATTGAAGCCGCTGATGAGTTACATTAACCCCCCCCCCCACCCCCACCCCGACTCGCAGTCAATTTGTCGACTCCAGCTCGCAGTCGACTCACACTTGGCCTGCCCATCCCCTTGCTCCTCTCCCCCCAGGGCTCTGGATTGAAGCCGTTGAGCACGCAGTAATTTGGTTGGGCTTCCGAGGCCTCCTCTCTCACCTCCCTCCTCCTCCTCCTCCTCCTCTCCCCCTCCTCTCCCCCTCCCATCTCCCCTTTCCTCTTCCCCTTCTCCCCCTCCTCCTCCCTTCCCCTTTCTACCCCCTTTCCGACCTCTCTCTGCCCCCCTCTCTCCTCCGACTCCCCCTCCCTCCACCCTTATATCCCCCTCCTCCCCTTCCTCCCCCCTCCTCTCCCCATTTCCCAACTCTCTCCCCCACTCCCCCTCTCGCCCTTCTCCTCCCGCCCCTCTCCTCCCCCTTTTTGCCCCCTCTCTCCCCCCTCTCCATCCCCCATCCACCCCCTCTCCCCCCCCATCCATCCACCCACATCTCCCTTCCCCCCTCCCTCTCTCTCTTTCTCTGCCCCACTCTCTCTGCCCCTCGAGATAGGGCGGTGATGGGGTAAAAGGAGCCAATGAATAATATTAATATAATGTCAAGGGGGGTGGTTAGTGTGTCTGTGGGGGGTGGTTAGTATGTGCATCAAAGAGCCAGGAGATTGAAGGATCTTGACCCGAACCCATTCTTTCTCTCCAGAGATGCTGCCTGTCCCGCTGAGTTACTCCAGCTTTTTGTGTCTATTTTCAGGTGCTTGTGGAATTCAGTTTTATATTGCTTATTGTTTATGGAGACTAGAATAAGGGAAGCCAATTCAGCATGTACGGGAATGTGTAAATCAATACGTCAAGACATGAGGGGAGATTTGACTGAGGTAGGTTAGATCATGTTGGTTATGAATAGGGTAAATAAAGATAAACTGATTTCCTTCAGAAGAGAGGCCAAAGACTAGAGACGGGAATTTAACCCAAGTACATAAATTGGATAGGAGTGTTAACATCTCAAAATACTTCAAACTTCTCATTTTGATGAGTAATGTTTAGACCATTGGTTTGCACAAGGACTTCAGACTTTAGTTAATGCCATTTTGCAGTACCAAAATTGATCCAGGTACCTTGAAGAATTTAGAAGTTTCATACCTTGATTAAAAACAACTACACCCTGAACTATATTCGTAAAGGTATGATGAATATTTACAAACTCTGTTTGGTTATGTTGTCCTTTGGTGGCCGTCGTTACTCTATTTAAGATTATTCTCCTAAAGGGCCTGTCCCACTGTACGAGGTAATTCAAGAGTTCTCCCTAGTTTCCCCTGATTCGAACTCGGAGAATTAGGATAATAGCTGCTCGTAGGTACTTGGGGCTCTCGTGGACATTTTTCAACATGTTGAAAAATCTTCACGAGCTTATCATGTTTCCCGAGTACCTGCCGTTAGCGTTATGAGCCTCTAAGAGACGTTCCGAGCTCCAACGTACCTGCTACGTACATTCTACGTACTTACCACGAGTTTTTTTAACTCGGGAGAGCTCTTGGGTAAACTTGTATAATGGGACAGGCCCCTAAAACTGCTGCTTCTTTTTTCTTTCACTTGAGCCTTAAAGAGTATTTGACAAATATTGACATTTCTATAATGGATCGTTTAACACTTGGCACCTACCAAATTTTATCTTTTAATCAGAGTTCTTAGAATA
Source organism: Okamejei kenojei (assembly GCA_035221665.1). Classification (NCBI taxonomy): domain Eukaryota; kingdom Metazoa; phylum Chordata; class Chondrichthyes; order Rajiformes; family Rajidae; genus Okamejei; species Okamejei kenojei. Next base: position 138,994,157 of record CM069132.1, read on the forward strand.
ATCTGTTTTAGCTATGTGAATCCTTCATCAAGAAATGATCATGCTTTGTAATTCTGGTAATGCTGCTGTTGTGCATTGTGATCAATGCTCACTAACACAAATTAAGTAATTGGAAAATGAATCTTTCTCATCACAGATGCTGCCTGACCTATGGAATGTTTCCAGCATTTTCTATTTTGAATTCAGATTTTCACATTCTGTAGTTTTTTATATTTATTTACTGTAGAATTGGATGTGGATGTCACTGCTCTAGAGTTGGATTGCTTCTGATTAGTTTTAACATGGAGATGTTTAAGATACAATACTATGCATATGAGTATCATGGACAGCTGGAACTTTGTTTGAAAATGTAGGAATGAGAAAGGATCACAAAAGTGTTGGTGACAACACCTAATCTTTCAAATGTCTGAAGAAGGGTCTCGACCCGAAACGTCGCCTATCTTCTTCGCTCCTTAGATGCTGCTGCACCCGCTGAGTTTCTCCAGCCTTCTGTGTACCCTTTAATTATGCAAGTTAGCCCCACACAGTAAAATACAGGTAGCCAAGCATAGATCTCTAATATGTGAAACTAGAAGGGAAAGGATGTTATGTGAAAGTAAATTCCTATTGATGGTAACGAGAAGACAGCAAACCATCCTTTTTGGTTTGTTTTTTTCCACCTTGTTTACAAACTATCATTGGTATATAGGAAAAAAGTAATTCAACATGTTACCTTGAAAATTAGTCAAATAATATAATTATTTTATTCATTAATCTGCCAAACACTCTCACACCAGGCAGTATATGAATAAACACTGTCAAACCAGGCACATTGTTTAAGGCACAGACCAGCAGTACAAAAAGTAGTTTTGCTATTTAGAGCAGCTTCATTGGTTTAGGCACAATGTGCGTGAGAGACATTAAGCAGACTCACATTTTAATGCTCTAAATAAATTAGACATCTAGACTAGGTTTGTTGGTAACCAGGCAACCCCTAATACTGATAGCTGATTTAAACCAGATCAGTGGTTCGCACAGCCTTATTGCTCATGTGAAAAGTGTGAAAAGAAAAATCAGTGGAAGCTCTTGCTCTTGTCTTTTGAGAGGCCGTTGACATAAACTGCTCAGAACCATGCAATGGCTATTGCCTTTTCTGTGGGATTAATGGGCTGCTGGTTGCTGGTGATTGTAAGTATAGTGGGCTTGGTGAGAAGATTGGGTGTTGTGACACTTACACCAACACAAGAATTTATTGGACAGGGAATAGGGTTTTCCCCAGGTATCCTCCATAATTTTCATATATTCACACATCTGTATGACATATGGAAGATTGATAATCATCTGCAGAACTATGTCTCCTTACATCAACATCTTGGAGTGTGGAGGGGAGAGGGGAAACGATGTACCTTTTAAAAAACCTATAGATATGTAACCTTATATTCATAGCATAATGCCTTGGTGTAAATTGTGAGGCTGTGATTCAGCAACGTGTCGTCTCTCATCATGAAAGGTTGTTGAGTTGCTAAGAAAAGCAGGTGAGAGTGGCGATGAATGTATCTGACTATAAATCTGATGGCCATTCCCGAAAGATGATGCAAATTGCAGTTTATAGGTTCTGCTGAAGTTACAGAATCATTTCAGGTTAACCGCTGAGGAAGTGCCAAGTGAAAGGATCGAACGAAAAGAAATTCTGTCACTTTTATTCCTCCATCTTGTTTGTTCATTAGTGTTATATTCCGGACGGCAGAATGAATAACAACTTACACGCAGGTTGCCTGGATCACGAGTGAGAGATTTATTACCCAACATTCCCTGTTTACATTGAACGCCTACTCATAAATATACATAAATATGTATGAATACATTACACTGCTCCCCTTTTTAAGTATTAAAGCTAAGTACTCAGAACTGAGCTCAATCCACTACCGATTTCAGTCCAACCGTTCAATGTCTGTTCATAGACCCACATCAGCACAGTGTCTTTCTCTGTTTCTGCTGCAATTTCTGTTGCAGTCACTGGAAAGTCTTCATCGACAACTTGCAGTGTGTAGATTGAGTTCTCACTTCCCACATTAGAGTTCTCATGGGGCAACTGGACAACACATCTGCAACTGCGTTGCACTTGGAGCTTCTGTACTCCACCTTGTAGTCATACTGGGACAGCAAAATTGCCCAGCGCTGCATCCTTGATGCCGCAATGGAAGGTATAGCTGACTTGGGTCCAAGAATCACTAGTAGTGGCTTGTGATCAGTCACCAGGGTGAATGGTCTGCCGAGAAGAAACTGATGGAATTTCTTGATTCCGAACACGATGCTGAGTGCTTCCTTTTCTATCTGTGCATAATTGCGGTCACTCGGTGATATGGTGTGGGATGCAAAAGCAATAGGCTTTTCCTGTCCGTCATTCAATACATGGGAGATCACTGCACCTACACCATAACTTGAAGTATCACAAGCAAGTTTCATCTCGCGTGTCGTGTCGTAGTGAACAAGGAGTTTGTCACGTCAATTTTTCCTTGCAGATGTCATATGCACGTTGCTGTCCTTTCTCCACGTCCATTTCACATCTTTTTGTAGCAGATGATGTAGTGGCTTTAGCACAGTTGCTAAATCTGGAAGGAATCGTGCATAGAACTGCACCATCCCAAGGAATGACCGTAGCTCTGACACATTGTTGGGTTTTTGAGCATTTACTATTGCTTCCACTTTTGCCTTCACAGGGTGAAGTTCGTTGGCATCTACTTTGAGTCCAAGGTAGACCACCTCTGACTGCGCAAATGCACGTTTACTTTGACGCAGTTTGACATTGTGGCAGTTCAGTCATGTGAGAACTTGCTCAAGAATTCCCAGGTGTTCTACCATGCCCTCTGTGAATATCAGTAGGTCATCGTGGTTGCACACACAGTGCGGAATGCCTTGTAACATTTTGTCCATGACAGACTGAAACCATTTCGGGGAGGATTTCACACCATAGGGCAGCTTTGTATATGAATACAAGCCCTTATGTGTGTTGATAGTCAAGTACTGCTGACTTTCCTTGTCGACATTGAGTTGAGCGTAAGCATGAGACAAATCCAGTTTAGTACAGATCTTGCGAGGTTGGTAACGGATATTGTTCATCATCAACAGCTTGGTTAATTGTGACTTTGTAGTCACCACATAGTCGAGCAGTTTTGTCGGCCTTGCGTACGGCCACAATTGGCGTTGCCCACTTGCTCTGGTCTGTCTTCACGAGTACTCCATTCCATTCTAACCAGTCGAGTTCTTCCTCCATTTGCTGCTTTAGTGCATACGGTACAGGTCTTGGTCAACAATACATAGGTCTCACATCTTGCTTAAGTCAAATGTGTGCAGAGTACCCTGTTAGTCCCGTGTAACTGTCGGCAAAAATGTCTGCATGTTTGCTTATGTTTTCAAGACATGATTTGGACAAATCGACGCTGAAAATGTTCTTCCAGTCTAACTCTATTCTACCCAGCCAATCCTTTCCAAGGAAGGTTGGTTTATTTCTGTAGCTGGCTACTCTGATGGGCAGTGTTATTGACTGACCATTATGCTGAACTTTACAGCTCATTTGTCCACAAGTCTCCAAAACTTCGCCTGAGTAGGTTCTCAGCTTGACCTTACTCTCAAACAATGGTATCTGTGGGAACTTTGTTTCGTACAGGTCTTTGCTCATGACTGAACAATCTGCTGCCATGTCAATACACATATCGATTAACTGTTCATTTATTAATAATTTAGTTCGAAAGTCCTTGCTTTGGCTGGTTGTAGGCTTATCGATGTTGGTTGCATAAATGGTGTACAACCCAATTTTCATTTCCATCTGGGTTCATCAAGCTGTGAACTCCTTTCTGGTTTTGTCACTCGATTCCCGCAGATTGTAGGTTTCCTGTTTTAAGCTTGGCTATAACTGCTGAGGCAATATGGCCTTTCGTCTGGCAGTTATAGCACTTTGCCATTTTGAACTGACAAAGTTGGGATGAGTGATTACCATTGCAACGATAACAACTGGCTGAACTCTGCTCCCTGCCATACTTTGGTTTTGGTTTAGTGCCTCTTGTTTTGGCCTTGTGACTGTAAATGGCCGCTGCAGTCCGTGGTGGACGAAACTCACGAGCATTCTTTGATGCCATCTCCATTGTGGTAGCAATATTGCATGTTTTCTCGAATTTAAGATCTGGAGTGTTCATGAGTTTGGACTGAATTCGTTCATCCACTAGATCACAAACAAATCTGTCGGGTAGTGCGCATCCGAGAAAGGTTCCAAAGTTACAGTGCAAACTTAAGTTTTTCAAGGCAACAATGTACTCATTGATTGTCTCATTCTGCTTCTGGTTTCTAGTGCCAAATTTATAGCTTTCTGCAATTTCCAGAGGCTTTGGGTTGAAGTGCTCCTCCAACTTCTTCATAATGTCATTAAATGGCATGTCTTTTGCCTTTATGGGAGCAAGGAGATTCACGAGTGTGCCATACACTTCAGGACCGATCTCCTTGAGCAGAATCGCTTTCATGCGTTTGCAAACGGCATTATTTGTTTGTCACTATCTCTCCTTCACCACTAATCTCCATTATATTGTTTGCCGTGAAAAATATGTTCGCTCTCTCCATATAGGAGCTGAACGGCTCTTGTCGAAAGTGCCAAGGTTTCCGATGTAGACCGTGGACGCTGCCATCGTGTCATTCTTACACAATCCTAAGGACATCATCTTGCCACGTAGACACAACATAGAGATAGCCTGACAAATGCTCGATGATTTGTCCAGCTGCTGTTTTAAACTTCAGTCCCCTGCATAGACGGATCTGCAGGCCTCCCATGTCCAACTCGCAAACAACTGCGACACAACTCCATATTTACTGTTTAAACTGTTAAACAATACTGCATGTTGCAAAACAGTCCTGCACTGTATTTAAAGGATGAGTTCACAAACTCTATCCCATCCTTGTCACCAATTTTGTTATATTCCGGACGGCAGAATGAATAACAACTTACACGCAGGTTGCCTGGATCACGAGAGAGAGGTTTATTACCCTACATTCCCTGCTTATATTGAACACCAACTCATTAACATAGACATGAATATGTATGAATACATTACAATTAGACAATGAATACATATTTAAAAAAATGAACAAACTTACCATTGAGCCACGACGTCCAATTGCTCCATTTACACCTTTCGCCCCAAGATCTCCAGGTTCACCCTATTAAATAATACTCTGGTTAATTAATAACATACAAGAGTCAAATTGCACACACCACCTACCCATTAACAGCAGTGTGTTACCGGCTGAACAATCTGCTCAATTGGTGAAGGATAATAATTTTGGGCATTGGGATGGGGAAACATTAGAGATATGCTGCATCCACCTACAAGGCAGAGTATTTTTAAGTGATGGGAGATTGAAAGGTGTTATTAGGACGACAGTTTGTTTGCACACACATCATCAAAAATTGATGTGCAAGAATGCAAAGCAATTAGAAAGACTAAAGATATGTTGGGCCTCGTTGCTAGAGGATTTGAGTACAAGGGCCAAACATTTTGTTCCAGATTTGCATCAGCATCAGTTTTTTGATTTTCAATTATAGGAGTAACAATCTCGTACTAGAGTCATAGAGTGATACAGTGTGAAAATGGGCCCTGCAACCCAACTTGCCCACATTGGCCAACATGTACTGTTGGTGAGACAGCATCTGGAATATTATGTACATCTGATCTCCCTACCTAAGAAGGTGTCTACTGAAAATAGAGAGAGTGCAAAGAAGTTTCACCAGAATGATCCTGAGATGAAATATTAGGTTTGTTATATGAGAAAAGATTGAGCAGACTGAGTGTATACTGTCAAAAGTTGAGAAGAATGAAGGATATCTCATTGAAACATACAACATTCTTACAGTCTTGACAGGAAAGCCACAGGGAAGATGTTTCCACAGCTGGAATTAAACGTCGCTGCCTCAGAACAGGTGATCAGCCATTCAGGACTGAAATGAGAAGAAATCACTTCACGCAGAGGGCGTGAATCTTTGGAATTCTCTACCCAAGATGACTGGAACAATTTAGTCACACCGCATATATTCAACAGAGATTTTTGTCTTTTTGAAAATCAGAGAGGTGGTGTTAGTGTAGGAAAGTAGTCCTGAGGTGACAGCTCAGCCATGACATTATTGAATGGATAACCTTGATCATCTCCTCCATTTGTAATGCGGCAACTCCAGTAACACACAACTCCATCAGGGCATCACAGGAATGGTAGTGTAGACTTTGTACTAAAGTTCCTGGATTCAATTTAAAACATAGAACCCCCTAACTCAAATGTGATGGTGCTTTCCACTGAGCCACACTCAATGATGCAAAGACCCTTCAATTTGAATAGGCATTGGCCAGTTGGGTAGATAACTGGTATGTGAAAAACTCATCATCACAGTTGCTGAAATCAGTGTGGTCCATCATGGGCACATCCCTCCCCACCATGGAGAGAATCTACATGAGGCACTGCCTCAAGAAGGCGACATCTATCATCAAGCATCCTCACCCTTTGCTTGTTGCTGTCGTCAGACTGGAGATACAGGTGCTTGCATTCCCACAATACCCGCTTCAAGAACAGATACTTTTCTACAACGATCAGGTTCCTGAACCAACCTGCACGACCATAATTACACCTCAGCAGCAGAACACTCCAGGCCACCTCTTGCACGACCATGCACTTATTTTTCTAATGATGTAACTTTGCACTAATATGTTTCTTTTCTTATAATATATTTGTCATGCACAATATGTGTAATGTATGCACAATTTATGATGTTGCCTATTGTCTGAGTTTATGTACCATGATGGCGCTGAAGCAAGAAATGTAGCTGTACCTCACCAAACTTAGGCATACGGCAATAAACTCAGCTTGACTTAAACTCAACAATTTCCTTATATTAGACAATGATTTCTATGTATATATGTCTGCCTGGGCTTACATCAATACAGAGAGTGAAATACATTAATAGAGGAGGAAATATCAGTACTTTTAGGTAAAGCTCTCCTGCCTTCGAGTTTAAGCCATTTTATTCTCTTATTTTAGTTGACATAATCTCAGATATGCTAATAAAAATATTTTACAATTATTCTCCCTGGGTTGAGATATCAGACACTGGTTGATTTTCTGCTCCTTATGTAATTTTAAATAAGTTCCAGAAATGAAATCAAATAAAATGCAGAGTTTCCATGAAAAGTTACTTTAAATATACCACAGAGAGTGCTCAGCAAACATAAAGTCATCCATTCCGTAATGCAGCTCTATGGGTACTTTGGTTGGGCCGCATGTGGAATATTGCATGGAGTTCTGGTCATCCTATTACAGGAAAGATGTGGAAGCTTTGGAGAGGGTGCAGAGGAGGTTTATCAGAATGCTGCCTGGGATAGAGAGTCTCAGCTCCAGGGTTGGATAGACTTGGATTGTTTTCTCTGGAATGTCAGATGTTGAGGGGAGACTTGAGAAGCATAGACAGGGTAGACAGGCAGAACTTTTTTTCCCAGGGTGAAAATGTCCAACACTAGTGGACAGAGCTATAAGATGTGAGGATGAAAGTTTAATGGCGGTGTTTGGGGCATGTTTTATGCACAGTGGGTGGTGAGGCCCTGGAACACTTTGCCAGAGGTGGTGGTGGCAGATATGATAATGGCGTTTCAGAGGCTTTTGGATAGGCACATGGAAATGTAGGGATTAGAGAGATATGGATCATGTGCAGGTAGATGAGATAATTTTACCTGGGCATCATGCTTGGCACAAACATTGTGGGCCCGTTCCTCTGCTGTACTAATACAGTACATATGTTCTATGTACAATACTTTTATGTTGATGTAATGATAAACAACAGAAAATGCTACTTACATCTTGTCCTTTATATCCTTGGATCCCCTCCATTCCTTGCTCACCTGGGATTCCAGGCAGGCCCTGTAGCATGATTGATATTAGTTTAGTTTTAGATTAGAGATACAGCCTGGCTTCAGCCCACCAACTTTACACCGACCACTGGTCACCCATTCACACTAGTTCAATGTGATCCCACTTTCTCACCCACTCTCCACACCACAGGGTCAATTTTACAGAGGCCAATTAACTTACAAAGCTGCACGTCTTTGGAATGTGGGAGGAAACTGGAGCACTCAAAGGAACCCCACACGGTCATAGGGAAAACATGTAAACTGTACACAGACAGCACCCCAGGTCAGGATTGAACCCAGGCCTCTGGCGCTGTGAGGCAGCAGCTCGACTCATTATTCACACATTTTAATTCATTAAAGCATAAGAACAAACCTCTTGCCTCAATTTTTCTTACAGTTTGGGAAATTAGCAAGTTGAATAACAAAAATCCTGAGAAATTATTAAAAAACAAAGATCTGACATTACTTGGTGGATTACAAAGCCTAATTTACTCAGGGAGCTATGGAAGTCCAGCGAATGAAACAGAATAAAATATATTTACCAAATACAACTTAATAGTGATGGAATAGTGGGATAGTTAGCCACTTTACAACCCCAGAGATTCAGGTTCAATCCTTTTCTCAGGTGCTGCCAGTGTGCAGTTTGTACATTCTCACTGTGACTGTTTTGATTTCATCAGGGTGATCTGGTTTCCTCCAATATCCTAAAGATTTGCGAGTTGATGGGTTAATTGAACTATCATTTAAGTGTAATGTGTAACTGAATCTGGGTGGAGCTGGTGGAACTGTGGAAAGAATACAATGGGATTCCGCTGAGTTACACCAGCATTTTGTGTCTATCTTCGGTGTAAACCAGCATCTGCAGTTCCCTCCTACACAATGGGATTAATGGGTGCTTGATGGTTGGTAGGACCAATATGACTTCATGGAGGAATTACCATTGAATCTGTGGGCAAGATGCACAATACGATTGGAGGATTTTGAGTTGAAAGATGTTTGTGCACATTATAGGAAAGATGCAGTTGTGTTGGAGGGAGTGTCGTTAGGAGATTCACTTGGATATTGATTGGTTTGGATTTTAGTTAAGTGGAGAGATTGGGTAGGCTGGACTGCGGGTTCTCAGATAGAGGTATAAAAGATAATTTATCTGCCACAGAAGGTAGTTGAGGCCAGTTCGTTGGCCATATTTAAGAGGGAGTTGGATGTGGCCCTTGTGGCTGAAGGGATCAGGGTGTATGGAGAGAAGGAGGTACAGGATACTGAGTTGGATGATCAGCCATGATCATATTGAATGGCGGTGCAGGCTCGAAGGGCCGAATGGCCTGCTCCTGCACCTAATTTCTATGTTTCAATGTTTCTATAATGAATGGCACAGGTAGGGTACGTCAAATCTTTTCCCCATGGAGGCAGTATCAAATACAAGAGGACTTAGGTTTAAGGTGAGAGGAAGGAATTTTTCAGGGGACCTGAGGTGTAAGTTATTTACAGAGTTTTTGATATTTGAATGTGGTGCCAGAGGAGGTGGTGGACCAGATACAATCACTACTTTTAAAGGACATTTAGACAGGCCTTTGAATAGGCAAAGTAAAGAAGAAAATGGTCCTAATGGGATTAGCATAGATAGAATCATAGTCATAGAGTGAGGAAACAGGCCTTGCAGCCCAACATGCTCACACCGGCCAACGTCCCAGCTACACTAGTCCCACCTGCCTGTGTTCGGCCCATATCCTTCCAAACCTTCTCCTATCCATGTACTTGTCTAACTGTTTTTAAACATTGCGATGGTCCCATCCTCTCCATACACCCAGCACCCTTTGTATGAAAGTGTTACCCCTCAGATTCCTATTCCTAAAGGCAAAATGCTTGGCATGGATGTGCTGGGCCAAGTGACCTGCTTCTGTCCTGTACAACTATGAATAACCATATAACCATATAACCATATAATCAATGTGATAATTCTCTATCCCAAGGCAGTTGGATACTGCCAACACTTTCAGCTGCCATATGCAATAGAGCATCATTCACAATGATGCTGGTGCCTGTAACGTGACCTGTAATCTTCCCTGCAGTGAGGCAAATACAATGCTCAATGCTTTACAAACCCGACCTAAGACTCGACCGCATAGATACACCAACATTTAGCTTTACTACAAACCTGTTGGCCTCGAGCGCCTTGGGTTCCATTCGGCCCCTGTGGCCCAGCGGGTCCTCGTGGCCCCTGTAAAGAAAAAGGGCACTTATCAGGAACTGATATTTTTGAGCACAGGTCAAGATCACGTTGTAACTAATAATAACAGACTCCATTATTGTTAATCTGCAGATGTTCACTGTTCTTTTGTAGGCAGAAGATAGTCAGAACTTCTCCCCAGATCTTCCGGTGGCGCTATGAAGGGCTAGAGGTTAACACCAGCCAGCTCCTCGTAAAAAACGGGGAAAAACCGGGGATTAATGGACCTACCTGCTGCCTGCTGCCTGCTGTCTCTGCACCGATTGCTGTGAGTGACGTCATCAGGCGCGCGACTTGTTATGTCTACACAGCGCAGCCCACCCGAAAAATCGAAAAGTCGAACTGCCAGGCTGAGACCGGGGGAAGGCCTGACTGAAGCCTCGGACTCAGGTAGGACGTTATCCCAAGAAGATGTGATGAAAAAAACGACGAAAAAATCGGAAAGTGAAGAACTTAAAAGTTTTATTTCATGTGAAATTGCTGGTTTAAAGGAGGAAATAAACCAGATGAATACTGGAATGAAAGAATTGAAACTTGAAATTAATACCAATCTTAACACTAAGACTAAGAAAATATCGGACGATTTGAAGAAAGAAATCGCAGAAATGATGATTGTAATGTCAAAGGAGATGAATGATAAGATTAAAAATGTGAAAACTGATTTTGAAGAAAGGCTGAATCCTGTGGAGAAGGCACTGGACCAACAGACGGCTGGCATAAAAAGCCTTGAAAAACTAGCCAAAACAAGTGCTCAGACTACAGCAAAGCTTATCACAGAAAATGGACGTGTAACGGATTTATTGACCAAAATAACCGAGAAATGTATTGAACTAGAAGGTCGCCAGAGAAGACAAAACCTAAGAATTGCGGGTATTCCTGAAGGGGGAGAGAAAGATAAAGATCCCCGAGAATTTACTGCGAATTTACTGCAAAATGTTTTATCTCTGGAACAAAAGCCTTTGCTAGCCCGAGCACACAGAGTGATGAAGACCAAATGCTCCCCCAAGACAAATGATAATAAAAGTACAATACGACTACGTCTTGGAGGAGATAATGCAAAAAACATCGAGAAACAGAAACCTTACATTTGAAGGACACAAGATCAGCATCTATCGAGATTATCCAGCAGAAGTCTCCAGGAAACGAAAAGCGTTTAATGAGACTAAAAGTCTCCTGAGGGGGTGGAAAACTTGAAATATGGCCTGAATTACCCAGCTACTCTAAGAGTCACTTTCAACAAGAAGGAATATTTCTTCTCCAACCCTATGGAAGCGCTGGACTTTGCCCGGAAGATTAAGACTTGAGAAGGCCTCATCATTGAATACACTGACTTTGCAGGACTTTGCAGGACTGGATGGAACTGGATAGTGCTGGATGGAAGCTGGAGAAAGATGTGGATCGGAAACCCTCCCATGGATACTAATAATTAGTATAACTACACTACTAATACAAATAACTAATAAATACTAAATTATACCGTGGTATTTTCACTAATCAGAGTTAATCATTATGACACTAACTACACTACTAATATAATAACTAATAAATATTAAAATCATACCGTGATATTTTTACTAATCAGAATGAATCATTATTACTAATGACTAATGTTTATTTATATTGGAATGATTAGAGTCAAATATAGAGTCTGACTTCATTTGTCCCCTTTGAAAACCTTTTCTTTTGTACCAGTAATTTTCATTTTTATTTTTTATTTCCCTTTCTTTTCGTGTGTTTTTTTTATAATTAGATTTTCAAATAAATTTCAAATATATGTATTCTCACATTTTCGACTATTATAACCCGAATATTTTAAATTTAATATCCCCGGTAAAATACCATTATGGAATAATAATTCCAAAAAACCAGGGAGCTGGTTAAGTTAGTAACATCAACTACGGAAGTCAGTAGATGGTTAGCCATGCTAGTATGGCTAGCACTAACTACACCAATACTAGATGTAGTTTTTTCCTCCTTTGTGCACTATACTAATTTCTTAATCTATCCTCTCTTCTTTTCTATTATAAACTATTATTGTTATTTTCAGTTTGAATGGTTATATATTGGATCAAAGGAAATATACACGTGAGAGGCATTCAAGGGACTTAAAATTTGTCTATTCGGTGTTCGGGTGTAAGGTCAGATCTGTCGAACTGAACCTTTGGCTCTATTACAGACCCCCATAGACAAAAGATGCAAGACTTAAAAATGAATACGGGGAATGAAGGAATAACGTTTTGCAGTTGGAATGTTAAAGGTATTAATGAACCAATTAAGAGAGGTAAAGTATTAACACATTTAAAAGCAATTAAAGCTGATGTAATTTTCATTCAAGAAACTCATTTAAAAAAAGATGCTGAGCATAGGCTGAAAGCTAAATGGATAGATAAAACGTTCCATTCTTCTTTTACACACAAATCAAGAGGTGTAGCAATATTATTTTGTAAAGGCATTTTATTCAAACATACATCAACTATAACTGATAATGATGGCAGATACATTATTGTAATAGGAGAATTAAATGCACAAAAAATGATTTTTGTTAATGTATATGGACTAAACTTTGATAGTCCATTTCCTTTCAAGAAAATATTTAACAACATCCCGGAAATAACACAACATAACTTAATAATTGGAGGAGATTGAAATTGTACATTAGATCCTTACTTAGACAGATCTACAAGACAAAGGAAAATTAAATCCCACTCCAGTGACTTATTAAATGCATATATGGAAACTACTAATATTAAAGATGTTTGGAGAGTAGAAAATCCAACTGGACGAGAATACTCCTTTTATTCACCTGTACATAAAACTTACTCAAGAATAGATTACTTATTGGTCGATGCCAAACTTATCTAACTCACTTATAATTCAAAATACCATAATATTATAATCTCAGATCACGCACATTTAAGATTAAAATAAATGGTAAAAAGGAAAAACAGGGATAATTGAGATTTAATCCACAAATTTTAAAAAACAAAATAACTCAGGAATATATTACAGAACAGATCAAGATTTTCTTTGAAATAAATGATAAACCAGAAATATCTTCTTCCTTATTATGGGAAACTTTTAAAGCATATCTCCGTGGAATTATGATTTCCTCTCAAGCATTTTATAATAAAAAAAATCGGAGGGATCAACAGGAACTGGAAAAGGAGATTAAACAACTAGATACAGAGAATGCAGCTAATCTATCCATAACAATATATAATAAAATCGCAGCACTGAAATATAAGTTAAATAAAATATATTCAGATCAAGTTGTAAAACTTTATCAATACACTAAACAATTACAGTTTGAATTTGGAGATAAACCTCAAAAATTATTTGCTCGCCAATTAAGGAAGATGGAGGGAGAAAAAATAATCCATAGGATTAAATCACATAATGGCGAACTTTTAGTACAACCTAAAGATATTAATGAGAGATTTTTGCAATATTATAAAAACTTATACTCTGCTAAAACGACAGAAAACAGGATAGGAATAGAAGCATTTTTTTAAAAATGTAATCTGAATGGGTTGGATTCACAAAATAGAGAATCATTAAATGTTGAAATTTCAGTAAAAGAAATCCAAGAATCTATCAGATCATTAAAAAATGGTAAAACACCGGGACCAGATGGTATTGGCTCGGAATTTTATAAAACATTTTATGATCTGATTGCACCATGCTTGAAGACACTCTATGAATATATTTATACACAGCAGAAACTACCAGAAACGTTAAATGAATCTATTATAACACTTATACCTAAAATAGACAAAGATCTGGATGACCCAGGATCATTTAGAGCTATAGCTCTTTTAAATACTGATCAAAAGATATTAACTAAAATATTAGCACAAAGGCTAAGTACAGTTATTAATGAATTAATTCATCCCGATCAAACAGGATTTATACCAAAATGATATTCCTCATATAACCTGAGACGTTTATTCAATATTATATACTCAAAAAGAGGTATTAATAAAGATCTAGTAGTTATTTCGTTAGATGCGGAGAAAGCCTTCGACCAGGTGGAATGGTCTTACTTGTTTTCGGTTATGGAATCTTTTAAATTGGGAGAGCAGTTTATTACTTGGGTCAAATTATTATACACTAACCCAACAGCCAGAATAATAACAAATCAAACGCTATCAACTAAATTCAGTCTATCTCGAGGCTGTAGACAAGGTTGCCCTTTATCCCCACTACTATTTGCACTTGCAATAGAACCATTAGCTCAACCTGAAATATAATGGTGTGATACCAGAGATACTGAAAACAAAATCTCCTTATATGCGGATGATGTATTAATTTATATTGCAAAACCGGAAATTAGTATCCAAAATTTATTAAAATTAATAACTGAATTTGGATCTTTTTCAGGATATAGTATTAATTGGAATAAAAGTGCTCATGCCAATAATGGTAAATAACTTACATATATTACAACAATTTCCTTTTAAGATAACAAACAAAAAAATCAAATATCTTGGAATTTATGTAACAAAAAGATTTGATTCTTTATTTAAATCCAACTTCCCACTCTTATTGAATACATTAAATAAGAACATTTTATATTGGAAAACTTTACCCATCTCAATGCTAGGTAAAATTAATGTAATAAAAATGATTTTTCTTCCGCAATTACTATATCTTTTCCAAATAATTCCGATATATCTTCCTAAAACTTTCTTTAAGAAGATGGACTCTTTAGTTACCAACTTTATCTGGGATTATAAGAGCCACAGAATCAATAAAAAAACATTTATGTAAATCAAAAATAAATGGAGGTTTAGCACTACCAAACTTTATGTTTTATTACTGGGCAGTTAATATTAAAAATATGAATTTTTGGTTAGTAGAGACAGATAAACAACCAATTTGGTTAAAAATGGAAAAAGAAGATTGTTCTCCTTTTGAAATTAGTTCGATAATATTTGCCAATATTAATTTAGGTAAGAAAACCTATAGTGAAAACCCTATAATAGAAAGTGGAATACGTATCTGGAAACAAATAAAGAAAACATTAAAATTGGAATCTATACCACTAGCCCTTACCATTGTAAATAATGTTACATTTAAACCTTCAATGATGGATAAAGGCTTTTTACAATGGAAAAATAAGGGAATTAATAAGATGGGAGATCTCTACAGGGAAAATTCTTTCCTTTCATTTCAAGAATTACAACAAATTTATGGATTACATTCAAAAGATTATTTTAGATACTTACAAATTAGAGACGATGTAAAAGCAAACACACAGGAAATTAGAAATAGAAAGACAGAAATTTTAGATGAATGTCTAAATAAACATCCGAACACAGAAAAATTGATATCATACATTTATAATACCCTATTGGAAAATGATGTCCCAATAACAGAAATATATAGACAATCATAGGAAAACGAACTAGGTCAAATTATTAGACCAGAATTATGGGATGAAAGTTTACAACACATACACCACTGTTCGTTAAATGCTAGACACTCTCTTATACAATTTAAAATATTACATAGATTTCATTACTCAAAATCCAAACTACATAACATTTTTTCAAATGTATCTGCCATATGTGATAAATGTCAGCACTTAGAAGCTAACTTGACACATTCATTTACAAATTATGTAAAAATTACAAAATTTTGGATAGAAATATTTAGGTTAATTTCGAATGTTGTTAATATGAATCTGACTCCTGACTCAAAGTTAATAATACTGGGAATACTGGAAACAGATCAATTAATAACAACGAATCAAAGAATTTTTATTGATTATAGTTTAATAATTGGGGAAAAATTAATATTAAAATTCTGGAAAGGTCCTACATCCCCCACAATCAAAATGTGGAATACAGGAATGTTGGAGACACTCCATCTGGAAAGATTGAGGCTCGTCCTAATGGACAGGTTGGATCTTTTCAGAGGAATATGGTCTCCATACATTGAATATTTAAAGGGTCAAAATGGCTCGGTGCGAGAGCCTGACTGAAACCTGAATAATGGAATAGATGAAGAAATACGTATAACAAATCATGGATATATCTCCAACGATGGATAATTTTTTAATACTCCATTCACTTCCTTATTTTTGATTTTTTATCTCTATATTACTTTTCTCTATCTTTTCTTACTTATTAAAAAAAATTAAAAAATGTATAGAAATATAAATGTCTTAAATGTTAATATTAATAACATTATGAATGTATGTAAGAAGTATTTTCTATTAATATGTATTTACAACTAATAAAAAATATTCATAAAAAAAAACAAAAAACTTCTCCCCTGATCAGATAAACTCGAGGGTCGGTTTCCATTCAGAAGCCCATGTTTAGGCCACACCTGCTCTGTGAAGGTCTGTTTTTGAAGATTGGCTTGCACTGCTCATTGGACTAGCCTGTGCAAATGAACTTCACGTCAGAACAATCCACATGTTGGGATGTCATTTTGGGACGTCGAACAAAGACAGGACCTACACAGTAAATGGTAGGCCTCTGGGGAGTGTTGTGGAGCAGAGGGATCTAAGAGTGCAGATATATGGTTCCTTGAGGTTGGGTCGCGTGTAGATAAGGTGGTCAAAAAGGCTTTTGGCACATTGGCCTTCATCAGTCAGAGTATTAAGTATCAAGTTGGGAGGTCATGTTGCAGATGTATAAGATGTTGGTGAGGCCGTATTTAGAATATTGTGTTCAGTTTTGGGCACCATGTTATAGGAAAGATATTGTCATGCTTGAAAGGGTTCAGAAAAGATTTATGAGGATGTTGTCAGGACTAGAGGGTGTGAACTATAGGGAGAGGTTGAGTAGGCTTTGTCTCTATTCCTTGGAGCGCAGGAGGATGAGTGGTGATCTTATAGAAGTGTACAAAATCATGAGAGGAATAGATCAGGTAGATTCACAGAGTCTCTTGCCCAGAGTATTTAAATTGAGGACATAGGTTCAAGGTGAAGGGAAAAATATTTAATAGGAATCCGAGGGGTAACTTTTTCATACAAAGGGTGGTGGGTGTATGGAACAAGCTGCCAGAGGAGGTAGTTGAGGCTGGGACTATTGTTTAAGAAACAGTTAGACAGGTACATATAGGACGGGTTTGGAGAGATATGGACCAAGCGCTGGCAGGTTGGACCGAAGGGCCTTTTTCCACACTGTATCACTATGACTCCATTTGAAAGCAGTTCCAGATGTTTCTGAGCATAAGTGCAGCATAGATTCAGAGGTCCCAGACCAAATGTAACCTTCTACATGACTCACACATTATGCATTGTGCACAACATAAAGGAATTTAACCCAAAATGTTCTGGCTACATATATAATCGTTCCTTGTTTAAGTTCCTTCATATACACACAAAAAAACATTTCCAATCCATTAATTAATGTCATTATTTAACGATCAAGTTAAATTAAAATCAAGCTTCCCTGAATATACGATTAATTCAGGAAAGACATTTCTGAACAGTTGAATAAAATCTCAGTGCAGGTCAGCAAAAAAAAAATTAAAGTGAAGACTGTAACAATGCTCAAGTGGCAGAATCAAAAACATTATGCAGCTGGCCTTTTAATGAGGGAGAGTTCATCAGGTGGTGCATGTTGTCTCTGTAAGCTAGCATAGTTCCAACGGAATAGAGGATTTAGATAATGATCTGCTGACAAGGAGAATCACCCAAAATGACGCCCAACCCAAGCGACTATTTGTGTGCTAGCCACAGTAGCAGATCTAAAATAACATATTACAATCGCTCCACACTTTTAAATATCTACCCCGACAGCAACATTTCTATTCAACAGACAAGAGACAAGAGACAAGACAAGAGACAAGACAAGAGACATTTATTGTCACATGCACCAATTGGTACAGTGAAACTTGTGGTCACCATACAGCCATACGAATAAAAAAGAGCACAGAACATGATAGCCTATAACATAGACATCTCCACACAGCGGAATCAAAGTTTCCCACTGTGAGGGAAGGCACCAAAGTTCAGTCATCCTCCTCTATTGTCCTCTATTGTTCACCCGTGGTCGGGGGGCTCCCGAAACTCTTGCTGTGACCGCTACGGGCGGCCCGATGTTCAGGATGATGGAACTCCGACGTCGGAACGGGAGAACATTCTCAGCGGCTTGGACTTCGGAATCGGCCATTTCCTACCGGAAACCGCGGCTCCCGAAGTCCACAGGCCGAGCTGGGTGGAGATTCACACTGACGGGAATCCCAGGACTCCACGACGTTGAAGTCAACTCCACACATGCTGGAAGCTCTGCAAACCACAGCTCCGCGATGTTGAAGCAGCAGGCCCAACACTCTGGAGCTTCAAACGGCGATCAGGTAAGGCATCGCCCGCTCCGTGGTGAAGCCAGTGCTGCACCGCTGTTGAAGCTTTGGTCCGGTCCCCGGCAGGAAAGGCCGCGATAATCCAGTTGGTAGGCTGCGAGGGAGGGGGGGCGAAGATGCGACTCGGAGAATAGTCACATCCTCGCCAGGAAGTGACTGGGAAACAGTTTCCCACTTACCCTACCCCCCTCCCCCACATAGAAATACTAAGATAATCCTCCAAAACGTACTTATAAACAAAATAAAAATAAAAACAAGATAGAAAAACAAACAGACTGTAGGCAGAGGCTGTCATCATGCGGCACTCCTAGTGGCCAGTGAATTCCCTTAAAATGTATCTGTTTCCTGCGAGTGGCTCGATTGTAATCATGTATTGTATTTCTGCTAGCTGGTTAGCATGCAACAAAAGCTTTTGACTGTACCCCGGTATACGTGACAATAAACTAAACCGAACTGAAAAAGATTGTGCCATAGACTCTGAGGTTTGTTTCTCTTATTTTGAATGAGAATAATGAGCTTGTCATTGATAGCGGAGAGTGGTGATAAATGGATATTAATGCATCCTGACCAAACTTCTTTTCCGTTGCAAAGTGTTGAGCTTTTGACTGGTTTCCATGTGTTTGCCCTGCTTCCCAAATTCTCTACCAGCACCCTCTGTGGAATTGGAAAAGGATTAAGTTGGACGACAACAATCTGGATGATCGAATTGGTTACTGGAGTGAAGAAACAGAATTTTGCCAAACGTGGAAGCAAACTCTTGAAGGGAGAACGGCTGTAAGGCAGGATAAATATGCAGTAAACAAAATAGTAAAATTAATGAATGCAAATTACAGCAGTTGAACTGTTAACTTCCATATCAGTCAAGTTGTAATTAAATGTTCATTGCTACTCATGACTACCTGTGCGCCTTGGAATCCTTGATTTCCATGATGACCTCTTTTGCCAGGCTTTCCATTATTACCCTATAGAGAAATAGACAAGCATTATTTGATAGGAAAGAACAGCAGATGCTGGTTTAAATCGAAGGTAGACACAAAATGCTGGAAGAAGGTGGTGGGAAGAAGGGTCACGACCCAAAATGTCACCCATTCCTTCTTTTATGGCTACATTTAGAGAAATATGGATTTGAACCCTAAAATTCCTCTATGGATCAACATGCCTTGGCACCTTACCATTTGTGTATATGTCTTAGACCTATTGACTTCCCAAAATCAACTCCTTACATTTATTGGGATTCAATTCCATCTGCCAACTCTCAGTCCAACTTTCCATCTGACGTGTCATGCTGTTGCCTAAAACTTATTCCTCACTATCCATGACACGACCAAATATTTTGTTATCTGTAAACTGACAAATCATACCTCCTTTATGTATATTCAATCCAAGTAGTTATTATATATATCACAAACAACACGTCCCAGCACTGATACCCGAGGTGAATCACTCATCACAGATTTTCAGTCAGTAAAGCGTTCTACTCCTGCCCTCTGCCTGCTCTCACCAAGCTGAGTTTGGATACAGTGAGCCTATTCACTTTGTTTCCATGAGCCATAACCTTCTAGGCTAGCCTGCCATGCAGTACCTTGCGAAATATCTTAATATCTTAATATAGACAATGTCGCTTGCCCTGCTTTCATGAATCTTCCTAAATCCTTCCTCGAAAAGTTTCATCAAATTTGTGAAAATAAGTGCAGGAGCCCTTCAGCCCTTCGAGCCAGCACCGGCATTCAATATGATCATGGCTGATCATCCAAAATCAGTTCCTGATTTCTCCCCATATCCCTTGGTTCTGCATAAAGTAACATTTATTACTGGATTAACAGAGACCTGGACAATTGATTTGTAAGCTTGAATCTGAATCCCACTATGGCAAAAAGGGTATTTAAATTTGGTTTAATAAATCTGGAATACCAAACTAGTATCAATAATGATAAAGTGTTAACGAAGAAACTGCAGATGCTGGAGAATCGAGGTTTACACAAAAAGCTGGAGAAACTCAGCGGGTGCAGCAGCATCTAAGAGGCGAAGGAGATAGGCAACGTTTCGGGTCGAGACCCTTCTTCAGACTGGTCAGGGATCAGGGAAACGAGAGATATAGACAGTGATGTGGAGAGATAAAGA
Source organism: Okamejei kenojei (assembly GCA_035221665.1). NCBI lineage: Eukaryota > Metazoa > Chordata > Chondrichthyes > Rajiformes > Rajidae > Okamejei > Okamejei kenojei. The sequence continues at coordinate 139,014,740 of CM069132.1, forward strand.
ACAATGATTGAAAGATATGCAAAAAAGTATCGATGATAAAGAGAACAGGCCATTGTAAGCTGTTTGTGGTGTGAAAATGAGAAGCTAGTGCGACTAGGGTGGGGGAGGGAGATAGAGATAGAGGGAATGCCAGGGCCCGAGGGCTGAGGGAGAGGTGGGAAGGGGAGGAGACAGCAAGGGCTAACAGAATTGAGAAAATTCAATGTTGAAGCCCAAAGGATGCAGACTCCCCAAGCGGAATATGAGGTGCTGTTCCTCCAACTTGCGGTGTTGCTCACTCTGGCCGTGGAGGAGGCCCAGGACCGAGAGGTCGGATACGGAATGGGAGGGGGAGTTGAAGTGTTGGGCCACCGGGAGGTCGGGTTGGTTTTTGCGGACCGAGCGGAGGTGTTCGGCGAAACGATCGCCAAGCCTCCGCTTGGTCTCACCGATATAGATCATCTGGCATCTGGAGCAGCGGATGCAGTAGATGAGGTTGGAGGAGGTGCAGGTGACCTCTGTCGGACCTGGAAGGACTGCTTGGGTCCCTGAAAGGAGTGGAGAGGGGAGGTGAAGGGACAAGTGTGTAACCTTGATATAGGTTTGTTGGAAAACCTACACATCTGCTTCCCAAATATCCTACAGGGATGGAGACCTATCCTCTTTCTGAATCCAGATTTAAATTGTTGACATTAACCCCCTTCTGAATTAGGCTACTCGGATTAAGGAAGCATTTATATTTAGATATTGACTGCTGGCTTTGCCAATTTTAGCCTGTCAAAAGAAATATGAACATGCTTAGTTACAAACAGATCCAATTCAAACAGATTGGCAGCTAACTAGTTGAGTAAGCATTGCCATAATTATATCAGGCACAGATGTAGCAGCTGAGTAATGGGACAAGATTGACAAAGTAAATATAAAAAGCATATGTGTGTGGATTAGAATTTCGTATTTCGATCATATTTTCTTTGCAGGCACATTCCCATTAGTTTTGTTGATTACATCAGGAGATAGGAACGAATTGGATTGGAAAAGCTGACTGCCACCCATTTAACTTAGAACTTAGAACATAGAACAGTACAGCACATGAACTGTGCTGCACTGTTCTATGTTCTTGACATCATGTTCGGCCCACAATGTTTATGCCGAACATGAGGTCAAGTTAAATTTATTGAATCTGCCTGTATATGATCCATATCCCTGTATTCCCTGCACTTCCTAAAAAGCTTCTTAAATGCCACTATTGTATCTGCCTCCACCACCACCCCTGGCAATGCGTTCCAGGCCCCCTCAAAACAAACTTGCCCTGCTCATCTCCATTAAACTTTCCCCCTCTCACCTTATAGTTGGATATTTCCACACTGGCTGTCTACCCCATCTATGCCTTTCATCATTTTATGTATTTCCAGAGAAAACCCCAAGTCTTTCCAACCTTATCCTGTAGCTGAAACCCTCTAATCCAGTCAGCAACCTGGTTCACCTCCTTTGTACCCTGTTCAAAGCCTCCACATGTTTCCTATAATGGGGCGACCAGAACTACACTTGTTGCATAAAAATCCCACATAAATATTGTATGCCTATGGACTAATTATATACTTACTGGTATATGATTGTATATGTTGTGTTGCTGCAAGTAAGAATTTAATTGTTCTATCTTTGACACATGACAATAAAACACTCTTGACTACTATAATACAATGCAGTGATAATAAATTGAATGAATAAACAAATTATCCAACTCACATCTTTCCCAGATGGACCTCTGTGACCAGGGAGACCCTAAAACAAACAAAATATTACACGTTGAAATTAAATTACTTGATAAATCTAAACCATGGGTTGCTTGCAATAATATTTTTCGACACATTTTCTGCTGTCCCTTCATGGAAGTCCATCACACTTAGTGATAAAGAGTTCTATGTTCATGTTTGGTATTCCACTCAGATTCACCTTTTGTGGGTATGAAAAAGCAAAGAACCTCTTGTTTAGGAAATGGGTGTTGGTGGAGCCTGGTGTTGGACCACAGAATATGGTTGAAAAGGAGTGGATAGTGACAGGTTATAAGAGGAGTGGCATTTACAGTGGCACAGCTGGTAGAGCTGCTGCCTCACAGCACCAGAGATTTTTGGTGAACCTTGGCATCAGTTGCTGTCTGTGTGGAATTTACACATTCTCTTTGCAACCGCATGGGTTTCCTCCAGGTGCTCCGGTTTCCTCCCACATTGCAAAAACGTGCGGGTTTATAGGTTAATTGGCCTCTTTTTGTCCGTTGTGTGCAGGGAGTCGATGAGAAAGTAGGATAACATTGAACTAATGTGAACGGGTGATCGATGGTCAGCATGGATTAAGTGGACCGAAGGGCCTGCTTTTTATGCTGCTTCTCCAAAAATAAAATCTCTAAAATTTGCAGATGCATAATTATAAAGTTATAAAGCATCAGGACATGGAAATTACTCCATGCATTTACTTGGAATAAAACAACATTGTGGTTCACCCTTACACTTTTTGCAAATGTCACATATGTCAAAATTTTAGCTGTGCAGTTTACAGAGCAGTTTGCTAACCTTCCCTCTTCAATGCTTCTCTTAAATTGACATAAGTTTTTGCTTGGCCTATGTGATAAGAATACTGCAATTTTTTCACAATTCTCAGCATGTGAGATGGATGTACAAGCTTCTACACGGCTCTTAAAGGGATAGATTGCAATCAAAGCAATACTCTTCAAACTATTGAGGCGTTTTGCTACTGACTGACAGAAATCTGCAATAAGAATCCAATCCAAGAGAGAGAGGCCTGGAAAGCTTTGGAAGAACAATGCTAACTTGTTCTTTATGCAAGAGAATGAGATAGGGTTAAAGCTAAATATTCCTGGCAGGAAGATACCAAAAGGTCATCCTGTGGTTCTGAATATCTATATAGCTGTTATCAAGCAACTGAAAGATGTTCTCATCCGCTAGAGTGCGAGTGGGCACAATCTCAATGTGCCGAACGGTCTCCTTCAATGTCATAAGGAAGTCTGATACACGAAAAGGTCATGTTCAAGAACACTGCCTAGGCAAGTATGATGAAGTGCAAATTGGACACCATTTCATAGGAGACCATGGGTTGCTGCAAGGAAACAGCAACAGGAAACAAAACGAGAATGCCAGAACATCATGTTACGATCCAGATCAACATTCAGGCCCACCCATTCATTTCAGCAAACATGTATCCTAAGTTACCATTCTGGATCAGCCTGCAACAACTTTGTCTGGCAGATAAAATGTTAATTGGGAGATTGTCATCCTTAATCCTAATGAATAGCCTTGGAGGTTCTGGATTAGCAATGTTGTTAGTGACAAAATATTTGGGAGAATGTATTTATTCAGGCCACTCCAGATGATAAAAATGGAATTTGCATTATGTAGGAATGGATTCTGATTCCAGAGCTCATTCCACCAGGGCTGCTACAACATCAGCAGCAAGGGTATTTAAGTTCCGCTGGGTCGCATTGTTACGGCTGCAGCATGGCCCAAAGAATGAATCTCCAAACATTTATAATAACTCATTGCTGAACCAGGGGTATTTGTTAACTCTATTTATGTTTCTGGTGATATTTTCAATCTGGGTGAGAGATGAAAATATTATTATTTTGTTTAAACAGCATCAACATGTTTTACATCTATGTCTTGATTGTATGCATTACGAATGTTTTCCCTTCATTTGTCAATGAAGCGGCTGTGGTTATGTATACTCGTTTCACACACCATGAAATCACAGAGCTTTGAAATCTTCACGTAGTCACTCGCGTGACTCCGAAGTAAAATAGTAAGATTAAACGAGAACTTACCAGTTTGAAGTTTGATCTTTATTTTATGAGGAGTTACGATGAGGGACTATGTGCCCTCCGCTCCCAACCCTCATAAATATCATCTGGTAGTTCTAGTCTTTTGTTCTTACTATTATACTTCAGTCACTCTCATCTGTGATTTCACACCGTTGCTTTGAAGATTGACGCACAAATGGTTGTACAGGGTTCTTCACGTAGTCCCTCATCGTAACTCCTCATAAAATAAAGATCAAGCTTCAAACTGGTAAGTTCTCATTTAATCTTACTATTTTAATGACCTCTATCAAGTCCCCCCTTAACCTTCTGCACTCCAAAGAATAAAGACCAAACTTGTTCAACCTTTCTCTGTAACTTAGGTGCTGAAACCCAGTCAACATTCCGATAAAAACTCCTCTGTACTCTCTCTATTTTGTTGACATCTTTCCTATAATTTGGCGACCAGAATTGTACACCATATTCCAGAATTGGCCTCACCAATGCGTTGTACAATTTTAACATTACATCCCAACTTCTATACTCAATGCTCTGATTTATAAAGGTCAACACACCAAAAGCTTTCTTTACCACCCTCTACTAGCTTTCTCTATTTGAGTCCCTCCCCCCAACCGTTCGAGTTTAAAGTCTCCCCAGTAGCCTTTGCAAATCTCCCCGACAGGATATTGGTTCCCCTCGGGTTCAAGTGCAACCCGTCCTATTTTTACAGGTCACACCTTTCCCAAAAGAAGTCCGACCTCTGGCTCCTCTCCCTCCCATTTCAGGATATCTTGGACACATTCAGACACATCCCAGACCCTGGCACCAGGGAGGCAAACTACCATCCGGGTCTCCTGACTGCATCCACGGAATCGCCTATTTGACCCCCTAACTATAGAGTCCCCTATTACTATTGTCCACCTCTTCCTTTCCCTACCCTTCTGAGCAACAGGGCCGGAGGCCCAGCCGCTGTCGCTACCCCCAGGTAGGCTGTCACCCCCAACAGTACTCAAACAGGAGTACTTATTGCCAAGGTATACAGCCACCGGAGTACTCTCTAGTCCTTGCCTCTGCCCCTTGCCCCTCCGAACCGTGCCCCACTTTTCTGCCTCCTGTGGTCTTGGAGTGACCACCTCTCTATAACTCCTCTCTATGACCTCCTCACTCTCCCTGACCAGACGGAGGTCATTGAGCTGCTGCTCCAGGTTCCTAATACGGTCCCTTAGGAGCCCCATCTCGATGCACCTGGCGCAGATGCGGATGTCTGGAAGGCTATCAGACTCCATGACTTCCCACATCTGACATCCAGACCATCAGATCTGGCTGCAATGGTCTTGAATTGGAAAACCCCATGTACTGCAATATTTATTCAGTCACATGTTAGCCTGATTTATTTTACTATTCCTATTCTCATGACTACATGCGGGTTTGGGGGTGGGGGAGGGGGGTGTGCAGTGGGGGTGAGGGGGGTCATCCAGTGATCACTATATTTGAAGTTCTACCTTTTAAGCTCCACACCAACTCATTGGACCATCTGATGGATCTCAAACCTGTTTCTTCCAGTGATACTGAATCCCACCAAATTGGACATGACAAGCTGGGCTTATAATTCTTGGAGCAAAGGATGGCAATGGACGATGGCAGTTGCGGATAGGGTAAGTAGAGATGAACTCAGCAGTTCAAGCATTAGTGGGAGAGTCTAGAAATGGAGGTAATCGCCACAGAATTAAAGGACATTCTTTTAGGAAGGAGATGAGGAGACATTTCTTTAGTCAGAGGGTGGTGAATAGCCACAGAAGGCTGCGGAGGCCAAGTCAGTGGCTATTTTTAAGGCAGTGATAGATAGATTCTTGATTAGTACAGGTGTCGGAGGTTATGGGGAGAAGCAGGAGATTGGGGTTAGGAGGGAGAGATAGATCAGCCACGCTTGATTGGCGGAGTAGACTATGGGCCAAATGGCTTAGTTCTAGTATTCTTTATGACTGTGACCATCTGTAGTTGGTGATGCATCCTGGTTTGCAGGTGATGTGTGGTCAGATGCAAGCAAGAATGGAACTCGCTATCAAAACATGGAGGGGATGGGGGACACAATTTTTTGGCGGCCGCGCGCGCATGCGCACACTCTCACACACACATGCGCGAGGCTTCGGAGGCTGAATCCAGCGCTAAATGCAGCTCAACTCTGCCTTTATTGCAGGGTTAACTACAGCCCTGACTGGACTGACGGGACACCAGCGCTGATTCTCCACACTGGCCATATTTCCCGCAAGCCCAGGCAGGCATAGTGAGCTGGGTTTCGCGCTGGCTGTGGGCCTGGGGGCGCCGTGTCCATCTGACTGCCGACATCTCTGGCCACCCGTGAGGGGGGGGGGGGGCACTTGGGTGGGGATGGGACAGCACTGGAGAGCCGGCCGGGATCGATCCTGGCTGTGGATGAGGCACAGGTCTGTGCCACGTCTCCCTCCTCCAATCACCGCACTCTATCCTCAGTCCCCCCCCCTCACTCCTCCCTTCTCCAATCACCGCACTCTATCCTCAGTCCCCCCCCCCCCCCCCCCCCACTCCTCCCTCCTCCAATCATCGCACAGAATCATCATGTCCCGCCCCCATTGCCTGCTGACCGATGTCTCTCTCGTCCAAATGGCACCCTCGGTCAGCAGTCCCACCTCCACTGTCTCGCAGAAAGTGGAGATTTTAAAATCCAGATCACAAAAACTTGGGGGGGATGTCCCCCACCTCTCAAAACATGCCCCCCCCCCCCCCCCCCCCCCGTGTTTTATGACCCTGGATGCAAGCCTGCGCAATGTCATATGGAGGATAAGCTGTTGCCCATGCAGCACGTCCCCCTCTCCACATCGCTGATCGATCCAAAGGAACAGCAAGGCCGTTACAGTTTGGCACCAGCGCCGTCGCAGGAGCTGCCAGAGCGAGATTGTAGACAACGACGAACTGCCTTAGGGGCTCCAACTCCGGATTTTCTTGAAGTTTACTCCAGGAGCCTTTTCCATGACTGGCTATGCCCACAAGGCAGCAGAGGTTTTAAATCAGAGCTTTACCTCTCCTAGATGGACTGCCTTCCCAGGCTGATGACCCCCATCTGCCCGAGACTCGTGGGGGGGGGGAGCGTCTACCTTCCCGTGCACGTCTATAGCATCTACCCACTGCCCAAATGACCATCAGGAGACACAGATTCAAAGTGATCAGAAAGACCAGAGAATAGTTATAACCTGGAACACTCTCCCTCTAATAGGGCTGCTGACAAAATCAGGGAAGGCCTTAGAAAGGGAATGGGATTGGCATTTGAAGGAAAATTATCTACATGTTACGGAGAAAGACCAGAGGAATGGGATGCCACAAGAATCTGGCATGAACCAATTGGGCCAAATTACCTTGGTCTGAGCTACAATTCTATGATACTTGCATCCATAACTACTTCCTATTCATTTTCCACATCACAATAATCCGCCAAAGATTAGGTGGACGATGTTACCTCAATTTATCAGAGAAGTAATTTTCACTGCAGGCAGTATATCTTCAGCAGCACACCACATCTCTGCCACTTGTATCATTTTTTTTTAATTGATGTGTAATGGGGGAAATTGATATTGTCCAAACTGCAAATAGTTAAATTTACTTTTTCACTGGCAACCCTGCATTCTACTAAACCATCCCCTCCCCTACATCCATGAGTAATGTTAAGTTGCTGAAAAACTTGATGCAAAGTCAACAGCAATGATGGGGTTATGTTTGGAGCAAAGAATTGTATTAAATTGCAATCATTCTGATTAAAAACAAATAAATTTTCTTACAGGACGTCCTGCCCTACCGCCTTTTCCTGGAACACCATCCCCTCCTGGATCACCCTGTTAAAAAAAAAGTTTACTGTTAGTTCAGTTTCTACTGTAGATCCATTGTAAAATAAAAATTGCAAGCTAGTTGAAATCTTGATGAATGTATTTGTAACAATTACACAGAAATTACATATGTGGAATTCTTTGCCACAGAGGGCTGTGGAGGCCAAGTCAATGGATATTTTTAAGGCAGAAATAGATAGATTATTGATTAGTATGGGTATCAGTGATTATGGGGAGAAGACAGGAGAATGGGGTTAGGAAGGAGAGATACAGTGGCCTGCAAAAGTATTCATACCCCTTGAACTTTTCCAAATTTTGTCACGTTACAACCACAAACGTAAATGTATTTTATTGGGGTTTTATGTGATAGACCAACACAAAGTGGTGCATAATTGTGAAGTGGAAGGAAAATTATACATAGTTTCCAAATTTTATTTGAAAATAAAAAAGTATTCAGCCCCCCTGAGTCAATACTTTGTAGAACCACCTTTCGCTGCAATTACAGCTGCAAGTCTTTTGGGGTATGTCTCTACCAGCTTTGCACATCTAGAGACTGACATTTTTGCGCATTGTTCTTTGCAAAATAGCTCAAGCTCAGTCAGATTGGATGGAGAGCGTCTGTGAACAGCAATTTTCAAGTCTTGCCAGAGATTCTCAATTGGATTTAGGTCTGGACTTTGACTGGGCCATTCTAACACATGAATATGCTTTGATCTAAACCATTCCATTGTAGCTCTGGCTGTATGTTTAGGGTCGTTGTCCTGCTGGAAGGTGAACCTCCGCCCCAGTCTCAAGTCTTTTGCAGACTCTAACAGCTTTTCTTCCAAGATTGCCCAGTATTTGGCTCCATCCATCTTCCCAAGAACTCTGACCAGCTTCCCTGTCCCTGCTGAAGAAAAGCATCCCCACAGCATGATGCTGCCACCACCATGTTACACAGGTTAGTTTTCTGCCACATATAGCGTTTTGCAATTAGATCAAAAACTTCAATTTTGGTCTCATCAGACCAGAACACCTTCCTCCACATGTTTGCTGTGTCCCCCACATGGCTTGTGGCAAACTTCAAACAAGACTTCTTGTGGCTTTGTTTCAACAATGGCTTTCTTCATGCCACTCTTCAATAAAGACCCGATTTGTCGAGTGCATGACTAATAGTTGTCCTGTGGACAGATTCTCCCACCTGAGCTGTGGATCTCTGCAGCTTCCCCAGAGTTACCATTGGCCTCTTGGCTGCTTCTCTGATCAATGCTCTCCTTGCCCGGCCTGTCAGTTTAGGTGGACAGCCATGTCTTTGCAGTCATGCCATACTCTTTCTATTTTTGGATGATGGATTGAACAGTGCTCTGTGAGATGGTCAAAGCTTGGGATATGTTTTTATAACCTAACCCTGCTTTAAACATCTCCACAACTTTATCCCTGACCTGGCTGGTGTGTTCCTTGGGCTTCATGATGCCCAAGGAACATTGTTTGTTCACTAATGTTCTCTGAGGCCTTCACAGAACAGCTGTATTTATACTGAGATTAGATTACACACAAGTGGACTCTATTTACTCATTAGGTGAGTTCTGAAGGCAATTGGTTGCACTGGAATTTATTTAAGGGTATCAGAGTAAAGGGGGCTGAATACTTTTGCACGCCACACTTTTCAGTTTTTTATTTGTAAAAAAAAATTGAAAACAATGTATCATTTTCCTTCCACTTTACAATTATGCGCCACTTTGTGTTGGTCTATCACATAAAATCCCAATAAAATACATTTACATTTGTGGTATTAATGTGACAAAATGTGGAAAAGTTCAAGGGGTATGAATACTTTTGCAAGCCACTGTAGAACAGCCATGAATAAATGGCAGAGTAGTCTTGTTGGGCCGAATGTTCCTATCACATGACTTATTGCTTATGACCTTAACTTCATTGGAGCATCCATGGATCCCATGGTATAACATTACTTGGATTCTTTATTTACACAATACACAATTTCTCCAGTGCATTCAGGATAGACTGAATATGTCAATATAAACTATGGAACATTAGAATTGATGTTAGATTTTTGGAAGAAACAGGAATGTTGTTTTTAAGTTAAATATGTTCTTATTATCAATATTCCCTCGAGGTGCACAAAGTTTCAAATGTATTTTGTTTTGCCTGCTATCCATCAGATCAGATAATACTACACCAAAATGCCATAAAGTTAAAACTTAAATACAATAGGTAAAGCAAAAGCAAAGATACAGAGTGCAAAATATATTTCTCAGCATTGTAGTACATCAGTTCCATAGACAATGTATGCAATTAGATACAGGTGAAGTGGATAGTCCTCTATCCTATGGAAGGAGTGTTCAGAAAACTGTTAACAGAGGTGAAGAAGCTGCTCTTGAATCTGGTGTTGTGTGCTTCAAAGCCATTGTACCTTCTGCCCAACGGGGCATGGAATGACCAAGCTGGGATAAAGTTTGGTTTGTTGGCTGCTTTTTGAAGGCAGCGAGAAGTGTACATTGAATCAACAGTGGGGAGTCTGGTCTGTGTGATAGATGGGGCTACATCTACAACTTTTTATGATTTTTTACAGTATTGGGCAGAGCTATTCCCAAACAAAGCTGTGATGCAATCTGTGGTTGACGGGGTGCTAATAACGGGCTGTCTTGTCCTGGATGGTATTGAGCTTCTTGAGAATTGTTGGTACGTACTCATTCTGGTGAGTGGAGAGTTTTACATGTCCTGATGATGGTAAAAAGGTTTTATTGTGTCAATCGATCAATCACTCATCTTGGAATTCCCAGCCTCTTACTTGCCCTTGTAGCCATGGACGATATTAATATCTGTTCTAGCTGAGGTTCTGTGTCAATGATGATCCTCCAGGATACTGATGGTGGCAGTGGTAATGAAATTGTATACCAAGAGCACATGGTTCACTTTGCTCAAGGAGATGGTCACTGCCATGAATAAAAGCAGTGGTAACGTTACTTGCCACTTCTCAGCTCAGGCCTGAATGTTGTTCAGATCTTGCTGCGTGCAGGCATGGACGCAGCAGGTTCTTGCCTTCACGGAGATATGATCAATTTTCAGATCACATTCTCCGGGCTCTGCGGCCTACCATCGATGGAGTTGGAATCCTTCTCGGACTGACTGACTTTGAGCCCTATCGTGGGGCGCTGAGCCTTAGCTGGGATCCTTTGCCTGGGATCGCCCCCACCGCGACCACCACGGAATCAACATCATCGGCTCGCAGTCTCGGGTGAGGCCGAGTCGGGAGCTCCAACGTCGCGGAAGGTTTACCAGCCTCGACGCGAGGTTCGATCGTCCAGCGCGGGGGAGCTGACATCCCCCCCCCCCCCGATTCAGGAGCAGATCGCCTCGACACGGAGGGCCCGATCACCGCCGGCTACGGGAGTTAAGATCATCCCGACAACGGGAGCTCGAGGCCCATGACCGAGGAAGAACTAAGGGGAAGGACTTGAACTTTATTTCACCTTCCATCACAGTGAGGAACATGTAGGAGTCACTGTGGTGGATGTTCATGTTAAAATGTGTTTTTGAAGTGATCTGTTACTTTTAATTGTATGACTGACCTGGCCAATGAAATTCCTTGTATGTTGTAGAACATATGTGGCGAGTAAAGTGTGATTCTCATTCTGATTCTGACTGATTAAGAGAACAGAATATTGTGGAGCACATGGATAGGTGATAGGATGGGACCCTTGCCTACATCCCATATCCGTGTTCCCCAGAGACGCTGAGTTGGTCCAACACTTTGTATCTTTTTATTAACATTTAATAGACATGTTGCCAGCTACACCATGGTTAGGAGAGGTTTGGAGTAACATGGATCAAAGGCAGACAGATAGCTTTAGCTTTGATGTGGCATTTTGGTCAGCATGAACAAATTGGGCCAAAGGGCCTGTTTCAATGCTATATATGTCCATTACTTCAAGATTGATTTAAATGACCAGGGAAGGAAAAGTCATAAAAAACATATTTTTTAATACTTAATATGTTTAATTTAAGTTAAAAGAAAATCTTCCAAAACCAGGAAGAATAAGACATGAATTTTTGGTTGCTTGCATTCTCGACTAATGCTAATTATCATTTAAAGAGTACATGTGCTAATAATTTACATGGATATTTCATGTAGATCTACAGCATGATTAACATGCAAATTCAGCATCAATTTGAAAATCGCTATCAGATGAAGCCCTAAATCTTGTTTTGAAATGCTAATGATGGACTAACAATCACTGGCCTTCTCTGGGGAATCCCCATCAGAGAAAGAAACATAATTGGCTTGTAAATGCACGTATTAAACCATATGGTCTCGCCCTATAAGAAATACTCATGTTTTTTAACCCATTCCTCTTTCATCTTTTCTGCTCGTGAAAATTAATTTGTTTTTCTCTCTTTCCCAGTTCTGACAAAGGGTCTTGTGCCTGAAACATGACGTACATTTATTTCCACAGTTTCCCCATTTTCTTCTAACAGCTTCCAGCATTCCCTATTTTTATTTTTACCTTCAGATTTCCTGCATTTGCATTTTTCAGATTTTCCCACCTTGCAGCAAATGGCTGGCTGATTTACAGATTAACAATGGCAATCGGATATGACCTTTTTTTTACAGCATGCGAAAATTAGTGAACAAATATAGACACAGCAAAACATAAACACAACTTACCGAAAATCCCATGTCACCTTTATGACCTTTTGGACCTCGAATTTTACTATTTTTGCCGATTTCACCCTAGAAAATTAAATAAAATCCATTAATTCACCAAAGCAAGGAACATGGTTTTCAATAGCATTCAGCTCTGAAACATGTATTTTCTATGAAACAATAAGAATTCATGGATGAATTCTGCACAAAACATCAATAAAAACCTTCACTCACTTCTCCCCCTCTGCAATTCCTCCTGCTCTCCAACCTAGGACTACGTTGCAACCCAGACTCGCGACCACATTTTTTTTGCATAACTTTCATTAATTTGTTCTACATCTCTCTATATCACCATCCACATCTCTTGTTCCCCTTTGACCTGACTCTCAGTCTGAAGAAGGGTCTCGACCCGAAACATCTCCTATTCCTTTTCTCCAGAGATGCTACTTGATCTGCTGAGTTACTCCAGCTTTTTCTGTCTACCTTCACAAAATAAATATGTTTTCTACTCGGGTGGGTTTAAACCTAGATTGTCAGAGGTATGGGCTCCAATGCTGGACTGGGGCAGGCGAGAGGCTGAAAGTCAGTATGGAAGGTGATGAACAAAAGTTCAATGGAGAGGATAGGCAAGAGCACAGCAGGGTGGACAGGGGGGGGGGGGGGGGGGGGGGGGGGGGTTTGGGGGGAAGAGGAGGAGGTGTTGCTTTATTGATTTAGGAGAACGTCACAGCAGAAATCGAAGACCAAGCAACTGATGGTTCATCCAGCGAGGCTATATGGGTGAAGCTGATAAATAAAAAGGGGATCATAGGCTCATAAGGGGTAGGAGTAGAACTAGGCCATTCGGGCCCATCAAATCTAGTCCGCCATTTAATCATGGCTGATCTATCTCTCCCTCTAAACGCCACTCACCTGCCTTCTCCCCATAATCTCTGACACTGGATCATCTTGTTGGAAGTGTAATGTAAGTCTCCAATTACTCTGCGGGTATTAGAAGAATAAGCCAGGAGATTGCAGACAGCTACAAGATTAATAGTGTTGTCATAGTAGGGGATATTAACTTTTCCATCACAGACTGGTACTGTCATAATGCTGAGGGCTTTGACGGGATGGAATTTGTCAAATGTGGTCAGGAAAAGTTCCCTCAGTAATATATAGATGGCCCTGCAAGGGAGAGGGGAAAGCTTAATCTAGTCTCAGGAAATTGGCAAGGGAGCTGACGGACCCGTCCCACTTTTTCAGCAACTGCCGCACATGTCATAGGTCGTTGCAGGTCGTCAAAAATTTTAAACATGTTGAAAATCCAGCAGTGATGAGAGAGACGCTATGACTCTTTGGGCGACTGAGGAGACTATTCACGACCATATAGGCGACACCCCGGCGACATGTCGCAGGGTGAAGCCTGTATGGTCATGAGTAGTCGCCCGAAGAGTCATACCTTGTTCTGGTCTTCGCTGGATTTTCAACATGTTGAAAAGTTTTGGTGACCCGCAACGACCTATGACGGGAGACGGCAGTCGCCGAAAAAGTCGCGTAAGTGGGACAGGCCCATTTAGAATTTCATTGTGCTCTCTGGGACATTTGGCAATAAAACATTCTTGACTCTTGTAGGATCTTCACAGCGAATGGTTGGGCACTGGTGTGCGTTATGGAACAGAGGGATCTAGGAGTGCAAATACACCATTCAGTCAGGGAGTTGGGAATATGAATTGGGACGTTATGTTACTGTTGTACAAGATGTTGGTGAGGCCCCACTTGAAGTATTGTGTTCTTGTTTGGTCTCCCTGCTTTAAGAGAGATGGCATTAAAATGAAAAGTCCAGAGAGGATTTACTAAGATTTTGCTGGGACTTGAGAGCCTGAGATACAGGGCGGCTTTGGACAGGCTAGGAACAGAGGCTGAAGGCTGAGGGTTGTTCTATTAAAGGTGTATGAAATAATGGGGAATAGATAGGGTGAATGTACAGGGTCTTTTTCCCAGGATAGGGGAGTCAAGAACTAGAGGGCATAGCTTTAATGTGAGAGGAAAAAGATTTCGTAAGATCCCAAGGGATGACTTTTTCATCCAAAATAGTACGGCACTCCCTCAATAGCAAGAATGTCCTTCCTCCAATTAGGACAGCAATACTCAAGGTGTGTCCTCACCAGGTGGTCCTGCTCGGTGGCCCGAGCAGGACCACCTTGCTCCTATACTCAAACCCTCTCGCATTTATCCACATTATACTGCATCTGCCTACACACCCACCTATCCAAGTCACCCTGCACCAGTAACATCCTCCTCGCAGCTCACACTACCACCCAGCTTTGTGTGATCCGCAAAAACTTGGAGATGTTACATTTAATTACTTTGTCTAAATCGTTAATATATCATGTAAATAACTGGGGTCCCAGCACCGTGCCTTGTGGCACCCCATTGGTCACTGCCTGCCATTCTGAAAAGGACCCGTTAACTCCTGCTCTTTGCTTCCTGTCTGCCAACCAGTTCTCTATCCATGTCAATACCCTACCCCCCAATAATTCTGCACATTTATCTCTTGTATGGGACCTTGTCAAAGGCTTTGTGAAAGCCCATATCCACCACATCCACTGGCTCTCCCTTATCCATTCTACTTGTTACATCCTCAAAAAATTCCAGAAGGTTAGCCAAGCATGATTTCCCCTTCATTAATCCATGCTGACTGACTGATCCTGTCACCGTTTTCCAAATACGCTGCTATTACATCTTTAAGAATCGATTCAAGCATCTTCCCCATTACTGGTGTCAGGTTAACTAGTCTTTAATTCCCTGTTTTCTCTCTCCCTTGTTTCTTAAAAAGTGGAGCTACATTAGCTACCCTCCAGTCCACAGGAACTGATCCAGAGTTGAGAGAACATTGTGTATTCTGGGATGCAAACCATCAGGCCCTGGGGATTTATCTGCCTTCAGTTCCAACAGTTTACCTAACGCCATTTCCTGACTAATGTGGATTTCCTTCAGTTTCTCCCTCCCATCAGATCCTCGGTCCCCTATTATATCTGGGAGATTGTTTATGTCTTCCTTAGTGAAGAAAGAACCAAAGTACTGGTCTTTAAGAAGGAACTGCAGATGCTGGTAAAATCGAAGGTAGACAACAGTGCTGTAGAATCTCAGCGGGTGCAGCAGCATCTATGGAGCGAAGGAAATAGTAGACTGATGTAGGGTGTGGGGGGGGGGGGGGGGGGGAAAGAAAGGAGAAAAGAAGAGGAGGAGCCCGAGGTCTGAGGGAGAGCTGAGAAGGGGAGGAGACGGCAAGGGCTACCGGAAATTGGAGAAGTCAATGTTCATCTGCTAGTGTGCAAACAGCCCAAACGGAATATGAGGTGCTGCTCCTCCAATTTCTGGTGGCGCTCACTCTGGCCATGGAGGAGGCCCAGGACAGATATGTCAGATTCGGAATGGGAGGGGGAGTTGAAGTGCTGAACTACCGGGAGATCAGGTTGGTTAATGCGGACCGAGCGGAGGTGTTCGGCGAAACGATCGCCAAGCCTACGCTTGGTCTCGCCGATGTAGATCAGCTGACATCTAGAGCAGCGGATGCAATAGATGAGGTTGGAGGAGATGCAGGTGAACCTCTGTCGCACCTGTAACAACTGCTTGGGGAGGTAAAGCGACAAGTGTACCATCTCTTGCGTTTGCAAGGGAAAGTGCCCGGGGAGGGGGTGGTGCGGGAGGGAAGGGAAGAATTGACAAGGGAGTTATGGAGGGAACGGTCTTTGCAGAAAGCAGACGGGGGGGGGGGGGGGGAGATGGGAAGATGTGGCAAGTGGTGGGGTCACGCTGGAGGTGGCGAAAATGACGGAGGACTATTTGTTGTATGTGATGGCTAGTGGGGTGAAAGGTGAGGACTAGGGGGACTCGCCCCTTGTTACGAGTGGGGGGGATAGGGAGAGGGAGCAGTGTTACGGGGTATTGAAGAGATCCTGGTGAGAGCCTCATCTATAGTAGGGGAGAGGAACCCCGTTCCCTGAAGAATGAGGACATTTCCGATGCCCTGGTGTGGAACACCTCATCCTAGGAGCAGATGCGGCATAGACGGAAGAATTGGGAGTAGGAGGTGGAGTCCTTACAGGAAGCAGGGTGGGAAGAAGTGTAGTCTAGATAGCCATGGGAGTCAGTGGGTTTATGGTGGATGTCGGTCAGAAGTCTATCACCTGCGATGGAGATAGTGAGGTCAAGAAATGGTAGGGAAATGTCAGAAATGGTCCAGATGTATTTGAGTGCTGGATGGAAGTTAGTGGTGAAGCGGATGAAGTCAGTCAGTTGTGTGTGGGTGCAGGAGGTAGCACCAAAGCAATCGTCGATGTAGCAGAGATAGAAGTCGGGGATGTGACCCTGGTACGCCTCGAACAAGGATTGTTCGACGTACCCTACAAAGAGGCAGGCATAGCTGGGGCCCATGCACGTGCCCATAGCTACAGCTTGTATTTGGAGGAAATGAGAGGAGTCAAACGAGAAGTTATTGAGGGCAAGGACCAACTTCGCTAAGTGGAGGAGAGTATCAGTGGACAGGTGTTGGTTGGTTCTCCAGTCGAGGAAGAACTGGAGGGCTTTGAGACCCTCCTGGTGGGGGATGGAGGTGTAGAGTGACTGGACGTTAATGGTGAAGATGTGGGGATGGGGGCCTAGAAAATCGAATGCCCGGAGATGACGGAGAGAGTCTGAGGTGTCTTGGACATGGGTAGGGAGTGATTTAACCAGGGGGGATAGGATGGAGTCAGGGATGAACAATTGTTCATCCATGTGACCTTAAAAATCTTTGCCATTGCATATCCACCGTCAACCCTTTAAGTATCATTTGCCAGTCTATCCTTGCCAATTCCCCTCTCATTCCATCAAAGCCATTGTCTCTGAATTAACCATGTCAATCTCCATTGTAATGCAGAATTCTACCATATTATGGTCACTGTTGCCCAAGGGGCTTTGCACAACGAAATTGCTAACTAATCCTTCCTCACAACAACCTGGCTGCTCAACACCCGGCTTGAGATCTAACTATTCCTTTGGTTTATGTTTCATTTGCAAGAAGAAGAATATTACGCAATACCCAATCTAGGATGGCCTGCCCTCTAGTCGGTTCCTCTACATATTGGCTTAGAAAAACCATTCTGTATACGCTCCATGAAATCCTCCTCCACAATGTTGTTACCAATTTGGTTGGCCCAATCTATATAAAGATTAAAGTCACCCATGATAACTGTTGTACCTTTGCTACACACATTCCTAATTTCCTGTTTGATGCTATACCCAAAATCACTATTGCTGTTTGGTGGTCTGCACACAATTCCAACAAGCATTTTCTGCCCTTAGCAATTTTGCAGTTCTACCCATACAGATTCTACAGCATCCAAGTTAATGACTCTCCTTACCATCGCATTAATCTCTTCTTTAACCAGCAATGTCACCCCACCTCCTCTTCCTTTCTGTCTATCCTTCCTGAATAGCGAATTCCCCTGAATGTTGAGCTCCCAGCCTTGGTCACCCTGGGGTCATCTCTCCATAATCACAAGTTTATCATATCCATTAACCACGCATTCAATTCATCCACCTTATTATGAATGCTCCTCGATTAAGGCACATAGCTTTCAGGGTTTTTTTTTTAACATTCTCATTCCTTACAGAATCATTATATCATGTGGGCCTTTTTGATTTTTGCCACTGATCTCTCTGCATTCCACTTTTACTTTACTCCCTTCTACCTTTCGCTTCTGCCCTCATTTTACAGCCCTGCATTGGTTCCCATCCCCTTGCCATATTAGCCATAATGGGTACATGGATAAGAAAGGTTGAGAGAGATATGGGCCAAATGTGAGCAAATGTGAATAGCTTATTTGGGGCACCCTGGTCAGTACAGACTAGTTGGACTAAAGGGCCTGTTTCTGTTTGGCTTTCTGACTCTTATTTCCCCCTCTGTCCACAGAAACCTATGAAGCTCAGACTATCCAACAAACTTTATTTTATATGGGTGTTCCTGCAGCCTTAGAGCTTTGATTTTATTTTTGTGTTTATGTTGCAGATTGTCACAATGTTAATGCCATTCCAATATTTCTAGTAATCTCCAAAGAGTATAAAAACAATATAGCTTCAATGGATGGGAGCCAAGTTTCTGCTTTGCATGTAATCAGTAATGCAGACCCAAATTGAACCCAAAACTGAAAAAAAATTCTATTTTAATTTTTTTGCCAACATTTTCCATCAAATTCAATTACATATTGCTGAACATTAAATTTGGGAATGTACTTTTATATTAAATCTGCATAAATTATTTGCTGAGCATAAGAAATAGAAACACAAATAGTGGCATGGTGCCGCAGTGATAGAGTTGCTGCCTTACAGTGCTTACAGTGCCAGAGACCCGGGTTCGATCCCTACTACGGGTGCTGTCAGTACGAAATCAGTACGTCCTCCCTGCGACCGCGTGGATTTTCTCCAGGATCTTTGGTTTCCACCCACACTCCAAAGACGTACAGGTTTGTAGGTTAATCAGCTTGGTAAATGTAAAAATTGTCCCTAATGTGTGTATGATAGTGTTAATCACAGGTCTCGGTGCAGACTCGGTGGGTCGAAGGGCCTGTTTCTGCGCTGTATCTCTAAACTAAACAAAACAAGTTAGTCTTCTTGCCTCCTCCTCCATTCAATGAAATTATGATAGATCTTTTAAATCAGTGGCATCTTGCACTAATCGTTTCCCATCAGTTCCCTAATATGGAAAAAGTTCAACTTCTGCCTACCTGAAGCCCTTTTGTATACAAGAATCCCAAAGATTCATACTTTTCTGGTTGAAGAAATGTCTTCAATACTGAATGTCTGACACCTTTTTTTTGTACTGTGACTCCAGGTTCTAGACATCTCACACCAGGGGAAACATTAACATGATATCTACCCTCTCAAATCACCAGACACCAAAGTATTAAATGAATAAACATTTCATAGGGAGATAGAAGGTGCGGTTTTACTTACATGGTCTCCAGGTAAGCCTGCTTTTCCAACTTCACCATGGTCTCCTTTTTGACCTTTCTTACCCTACAAGTCAAGAACAATTAATTAAATATCAGAGGACTCCAGAAGTATTTTTGTAGCAGGCAATCATATATAATTTAATCATAGGTTAAATCTAACAAACTTATCAAAATAACAGCCTGCCTGCATTATCTAAAATATAGGCACATGGAAGTGCAGGGAATAGAGGGATGTGGATCATGTACATGCAGAGGTGATCAGTTCAGCTGGGCATCATGTTCAGCACAAACATTGTGGGCTGTAGGGTCTGTTCCTGTGCTGTACTGTTCTATGTTCTATAACTTGATCTATAAAAAAAAGGTAGTAATCATTATTTCCGATGTCAATGTTAAACCATCATTGGCAAAAGTGGTGGATGTATGATGAAGGTCAGTGAATTCCTTGGAGAAAATCCTTTCAGGTTCAGAATTGTTTTAGAGGCTGGAGTTTCATTGTATACAATGAGGGATAATGTGAATGCGTGTAAGTCACAAAGCCATCTATTTTCATGCTGGAGTATTAAAAAAATGCATAATTCTTGCTGCACGGTTCCCTGGGACTCGACTGGATCGGACACCCCTCCAAGATACTGAGCAGGCAGATCGGACGTGGCCTGCAACAACACAGAATAGTGGAGCAGTGGAGAACACAAATTGCTTCGCTTGGCCAGGACGACCCTTACAAGTCATAAAGGCCAAGTTAAGAACTCTACTTTCAAAACAATTGGGACATGAATCATGAAAAATGGTACCAAAACCTGGCAACTCATGTACACTTGTATACCCTATACATAGAAACATAGAAAATAGGTGCAGGATAAGGCCATTTGGCCCTTCAAGCCAGCACCGCCATTCATTGTGATCATGGCTGATCGTCCCCTATCAATAACCTGTGCCTGCCTTCTCCCCATATCCGTTGACTCCACTAGCCCCTAGAGCTCTATCTAATTCTCTCTTAAATCCATCCAGTGATTTCGCCTCCACTGCCCTCTGTGGCAGGGAATTCCATAAATTCACAACTCTCTGGGTGAAAACGTTTTTTCTCACCTCAGCCTTAAATGACCTCCCCTTTATTCTAAGACTGTGGCCCCTGGCTCTGGACTCGCCCAACATTGGGAACATTGGGAACAGTACACTTGTACTGAACAAAGATCATGCTTATGTATGGTGGCTTGCAAAAGTATTCATACCCTTTGAACTTTTCCACATTTTGTCACGTTTCAACCACACACGTAAATGTATTTTATTGGGATTTTATGTGATAGACCAACACAAAGTGGTGCATAATTGTGAAGTGGAAGGAAAATGATACATGGTTTCCAAATTTTATTACAAATAAAAAACTGAAAAGTGTGGCGTGTAAAAGTATTCAGCCCCCCTGAGTCAATACTTTGTAAACCACCTTTTGCTGCAATTACAGCTGCAAGTCTTTTGGGTATGTCTCTACCAGCTTTGCACATCTAGAGACTTAGATTTTTGCCCATTCTTCTTTGCAAAATAGCTCAAGCACAGTCAGATTGCATGGAGAGTGTCTGTGAACAGCAATTTTCAAGTCTTGCCAGATTCTCAATTAGATTTAGGTCTGGACTTTGACTGGGCCATTCTAACACATGAATATGCTTTGATCTAAACCATTCCACTGTAGCTCTGGCTGTATGTTTATGGTCATTGTCCTGCTGGGAGGTGAACCTCCGCCCCAGTCTCAAGTCTTTTGCTGACTCTAACAGGTTTTCTTCAAATATTGGCCTGTATTTGGCTCCATCCATCTTCCCATCAACTCTGACCAGCTTCCCTGTCCCTGCTGAAGGAAAGCATCCCCACAGCATGATGCTGCCAGCACGTTTCACAGTGGGGATGGTGTGTTCAGGGTGATGTGCAGTGTTAGTTGTCTGCCACACATAGCGTTTTGCATTTAGGCCAAAAACTTCCATTTTGGTCTCATCAGACCAGAGCACCTTCCCCCACATGTTTGCTGTGTCCCCCGCATGGCTTGTGGCAAACTGCAAACGGGACTTCTTATGGCTTTGTTTCAACAATGGCTTTCTTCTTGCCACTCTTCCATAAAAGCCCTATTTGTGGAGTGCATGACTAATAGTTGTCCTGTGGACAGATTCTCCCACCTGAGCTGTGGATCTCTGCAGCTCCTCCAGAGTTCCCATGGGCCTCTTGGCTGCTTCTCTGATCAATGCTCTCCTTGCCCGGCCTGTCAGTTTAGGTGGATGGCCATGTCTTGGTAGGTTTGCAGTTGTGCCATACTCTTTCCATTTTCGGATGATGGATTGAACAGTGCTCCGTGAGATGTTCAAAGCTTGGGATATTTTTTTTATAACCTAACCTTGCTTTAAACGTCTCCACAACTTTATCCCTGACCTGTCTGGTGTGTTCAGGGAGTTAGGAAGAGTGTTAAGGAGAAGGACCGCAAAGGTAACAATCTCAGGATTACTGCCTGTACCACGCGACAGTGAGAGTAGGAATGGAGCAAGGTGGAGGAACAATGCGTGGCTAAAGGACTGGTGCAGAGCGCAGAGATTCAAGTTTCTGGATCATTGGGACTTCTTTTGGGGAAGGTGTGACCTGTACAAAAAGGACGGGTTGCACTTGAACCCGAGGGGAACCAATATCCTGGCGGGGAGATTTGCAAAGGCTACTGGGGAGACTTTAAACTAGATCGGTTGCAGGGAGGGACTCAAATAGAGAAGGCAAGTAGTCCGTTTGTAAGGCAGGAGGCAGAGGAGAGAAGCAGTCAGACGCAACACGTAGGGAGGAAAGAAGAAAAAAATAACAAAACGGAGAATAAGAAGTGAAGGGTTTCTTAAATGTGTGAGCAGAGAGACAGAGGGGTGTAAAATGAGGATAGGAGCAATTGGTAGCAAGGTGAAAAGTGGCAGGAAAACAAATCCAGGGCAAAAATCTAAAAGGACCACTTTTCAACATAATTGTAAAAGGGCCAAGAATGTTGTAAAAACAAGCCTGAAGGCTTTGTGTCTCAATGTGAGGAGCATTCGTAATAAGGTGGATGAGTTGAATGTGCAGATAGCTATTAATAATTATGATATAGTTGGAATCACGGAGACATGGCTCCAGGGTGACCAAGGCTGGGAGCTGAACATCCAGGGATATTCAATATTCAGGAAGGATAGACAGAGAGGAAAAGGTGGTGGGGTAGCGTTGCTGGTTAGAGCGGAGATTAACGCAATAGAAAGGAATGACATTAGCTTGGAGGATGTGGAATCGATATGGGTGGAGCTGCGAAACACTAAGGGGCAGAAAACGCTAGTGGGTGTTGTGTACAGGCCACCTAACAGTAGTAATGGAGTTGGGGATGACATCAAACAGGAAATTAGAAATGCGTGCAACGAAGGTAAAACCGTTATAATGGGTGACTTCAATCTACATATAGATTGGGTGAATCAAATTGGCAGGGGTGCTGAGAAAGAGGATTTCTTGGAATGTATGCGGGATAGTTTTCTAAACCAACATGTGGAGGAACCAACGAGAGAGCAGGCTATTCTAGACTGGATATTGAGTAATGAGGAAGGGTTAGTTAGCAGCCTTGTTGTACATGGCCCCTTGGGCAAGAGTGACCACAATATGGTTGAATTCTTCATTAGGATGGAGAGTGACATTGTTAATTCAGAAACACGGGTCCTGAACTTAAAGAAAGATAACTTTGAGGGTATGAGACGTGAATTGGCCAAGATCGGACTGGCAGGTGATTCTTGAAGGGTTGACGGTGGATATGCAATGGAAGGCATTTAAAGACTGCATGGATGAACTACAACAATTGTTCATCCCAGTATGGCAAAAGAATAAATCAGGGAAGGTGGCGCATCCGTGCATAATGAGGGAAATCAGGGATAGTATCAAAGAAAAAGATGAAGCGTACAAATTAGCCAGAAAAAGCAGCCTACCAGAGGACTGGGAGAAATTCAGAGACCAACAGAGGAGGACAAAGGGCTTAATTAGGAAAGGGAAAATGGAGTGTGAAAGAAAACTGGCAGGAAACATAAAAACGAAATGCAAAAGTTTTTATCGATATGTGGAGCGCAAAAGATTAGTTAAAACAAATGTAGGTCCCTTGCAGTCAGAAACGGGTGAATTGATCATGGGGAACAAGGACATGGCAGACCAATTGAATAACTACTTTGGTTCTGTCTTCACTAAGGAAGACATAAATAATTTGCCGGAAATAGCAGGGGATCGCGGGTCAAATGAGATGGAGGAAATGAGTGAAATCCAGGTTAGCCGGAAAGTGGTGTTATGTAAATTGAATGGATTAAAGGCCGATAAATCCCCAGGGCCAGATAGGCTGCATCCCAGGGTACTTAAGGAAGTAGCCCCAGAAATAGCAGATGCATTAGTGATAATTTTTCAAAACTCTTTAGATTCTGGAGTAGTTACCTGAGCATTGGAGGGTAGCTAATGTAACCCCACTTTTTAAAAAAGGGAGGGAGAGAGAAAACGGGGAATTACAGACCAGTTAGTCTAACATCGATAGTGGGGAAACTGCTAGAGTCAATTATTAAAGATGGGATAGCAGCGCATTTGGAAAGTGGTGAAATCATTGGACAAAGTCAGCATGGATTTACGAAGGGTAAATCATGTCTGACAAATCTTATTGAATTTTTTGAGGATGTAACTAGTAGAGTGGATAAGGGAGAAGCAGTGGATGTGTTATATCTGGACTTTCAGAAGGCTTTCGACAAGGTCCCACACAAGAGTTGGTATACAAACTTAAAGCACACGGTATTGGGGTTCAGTATTGATGTGGATAGAGAACTGGCTGGCAGACAGGAAGCAAAGAGTAGGAGTGAAGGGTCCTTTTCAGGATGGCAGACAGTGACTAGTGTGGGTGCCACAAGGCTCAGTGCTGGGACCCCAGCTATTTACAATATACATTAATGATTTGGACGAGGGAATTAAATGCAACATCTCGAAGTTTGCGGAATGCACGAAGCTGGGGGGCAGTGTTAGCTGTGAGGAGGATGCTAGGAGGCTGCAGGATGACTTGGATAGACTGGGTGAGTGGGCAAATGCATGGCAGATGCAGTATAATGTGGATAAATGTGAGGTTATCCACTTTGGTGGCAAAAACAGGAAGGTAGACTATTATTTGAAATGGTGACCGATTAGGAAAAGGGGAGATGCAGCGAGACCTGGGTGTCATGGTACACCAGTCATTGAAAGTAGGCATGCAGGTGCAGCAGGCTGTGAAGAAAGTGCGAAATGGTATGTTGGCATTCATAGCAAAAGGATTTGAGTACAAGAGCAGGGAGGTTCTACTGCAGTTGTACAGGGTCTTGGTGAGGCCACACCTGGAGTATTGCGTACAGTTTTGGTCTCCTAATCTGAGGAAAGACATTCTTGCCATAGAGGGAGTACAGAGAAGGTTCACCAGACTGATTCCTGGGATGGCACGACTTCCATATGAAGAAAGACTGGATAGACTTGGCTTGTACTCGCTGGAATTTAGAAGATTGAGGCGTGATCTCATAGAGACTTACAAAATTCTTAAGGGGTTGGACAGGCTAGATGCAGGAAGATTGTTCCCGATGTTGGGGAAGTCCAGGACAAGGGGTCACAGTTTAAGAATAAGGGGGAAGTCTTTTAGGACCAAGATGAGAAAATCGTTTTTCACACAGAGACTGGTGAATCTGTGGAATTCTCTGCCACAGAAGGTAGTTGAGGCCAGTTCGTTGGCCATATTTAAGAGGGAGTTGGATGTGGTGTGCAAAAGTATTCAGCCCCCTTTACTCTGATACCCCTAAATAAAATCCAGTGCAACCAATTGCCTTCAGAAGTCACCTAATTAGTATATAGAGTCCACTTGTGTGTAATCTAATCTCAGTATAATACAGCTGTTCTGTGAAGGCCTCAGAGGTTTGTTAGAGAACATTAGTGAACAAACAATGTTCCTTGGGCATCATGAAGCCCAAGGAACACACAGACAGGTATGGGATAAAGTTGTGGAGAAGTTTAAAGCAGGGTTAGGTTATGAAAAAATATCCAAGCTTTGAACATCTCCGGAGCACTGTTCAATCCATCATCCGAAAATGGAAAGAGTATGGCACAACTGCAAACCTACCAAGACATGGCCGTCCACCTAAACTGACAGGCCGGGCAAGAAGAGCATTGATCAGAGAAGCAGCCAAGAGGCCCATGGTAACTGGAGGAGCTGCAGAGATCCACAGCTCAGGTAGGAGGATCTGTCCACAGGACAACTATCAGTCGTGCACTCCACAAATCGGGTCTTTATGGAAGAGTGGCAAGAAGAAAGCCATTGTTGAAAGAAAACTATAAGAAGTCCCATTTGCAGTTTGCCACAAGCCATGTGGGGGACACAGCAAACATGTGGCGGAAGGTGCTCTGGTCTGATGAGACCAAAATTGAAGTTTTTGGCATAAATGCAAAATGCTATGTGTGGCGGAAAACCAACACTGCACATCACCCTGAACACACCATCCCCACTGTGAAACATGCTGGCAGCATCATGCTGTGGGGATGCTTTTCTTCAGCAGGGACAGGGAAGCTGGTCAGAGTTGATGGTAAGATGGATGAAGCCAAATACAAGGCAATCTTGGAAGAAAACCTGTTAGAGTCTGCAAAAGACTTGAGACTGGGGCGGAGGTTCACCTTCCAGCAGGCAACAACCCTAAAACATACACCGAGCTACAATGGAATGGTTTAGATCAAAGCATATTCATTTGTTAGAATGGCCCAGTCAAAGTCCACACCTAAATCAATTGAGAATCTCTGGCAAGACTTGACAATTGCTGTTCACAGACGCTCTCCATCCTATCCGACTGAGCTTGAGCTATTTTGCAAAGAAGAATGGGCAAAAATTTCAGTCTCTAGATGTGCTAAGCTGGTAGTGACATACCCCAAAAGACTTGAAGCTGTAATTGCAGCGAAAGGTGATTCTACAAAGTATTGACTCTGGGGGGCTGAATACTTTTGCACGCCACACTTTTCAGTTTTTTTTTGTAATAAAATTTGGAAACCATATATCATTTTCCTTCCACTTCACAATTATGCTCCACTTTGTGTTGGCCTATCACGTAAAATCCCAATAAAATACATTTACGTTTGTGGTTGTAACGTGACAAAATGTGGAAAAGTTCAAGGGGTATGAATACTTTTGCAAGCCACTGTATATACTTTTACTGAACTGTATGCAAAAAAATAATTTCACTGTACCTCAGTACATGTGACAATAAAGTACAATTGAATTGAACCTTGTTTGTATTTAATTTAGTCTTTAATATTTTCTGCTTCTTGATTAATTCAACATTCCCAAGAATTGGAGAAAAATGTTTGAGGTTTCAGTTTAAGACTTAAAAATTCTACGTCATATGTATTCTCATTAGCGTAAATCTCACAACGTAATTTTTTGATGTTCTTCATAAAAACACAAAATGAGTAAAATAGATCAGGACATTTTCACCTGCATTTCTCCAGTTTTCAAGTAGCACATGTCTAATATTTAGGGCGATGTGGCAATGTATCAGCAGTGAGTGTAGACATTCATTACATAGACCAGATGTGACCAAGAATAGGTTCTGCAAATGAGCTGAACTCCCATTATGAGTCATTTGTAAGCTTTAAAAATGGTTTAGAAATAGCCCACTTCTGTACAAATGAGATGGGATTACTTTCTCATTGATTCTGCCAATGCCTTATTCCAAGCTGGAAATTTAAATAGAAACATATTTATTTTTTGACAATCTTTTTGCATTCTCCCAACAACTGGAGTTATCATTTGCTTTTTAATTTAAATTAGTAACAAACAATTGTTGTGTTTTGTGATTTTCTTTTTCAAAATTTAGGTCCAGATATTGAGCTACAATGGCTGTCTTGGATTATTATTGGTGTTAAATATAGCCGATTATAGTTTTGCTGATTACATTTCTTGATCACATGTAAACTGAGATCTTGTGGTCAGTGGCAAAGCATCTCTGCTTGCCACTAACATTTTGGAAGTAAACCAAAAAGATTCAGTGAGTTCAATGCTATGAACCACACTTTCGCCAACACCAGTTGCTATCACAGGTCAATTACGAGGGATTTCTGTTGTTTATGAACAATGATGTTAACAAACAAAGGTGCAATTTTAAACAATTTTTTAAAATCTTTCATAGACATCATAACTGAACTTGTACCAAGCAAATGCATTTTAATTTAAGTGTGTGGCACTGATTTCTTTAAGGTGGATTAGGTGATTGTTCAAATGCCTGAGCCTTGGAAGGTCAGATTGGAATCATTTGCAAAACTTCCCTTAAGTTACTGTTATTTAGTAAATTGTGCTTTTAGACATTGCAACTTATACTGGGATAAGCATTACTTTTTAATATTTGTATGATGAGTATTGTTTTACTAAATGGTATATACTGATCATTTTGCTTGATAAATGCCTTACAGTGCCAGAGACCTGATTACGGGTGCTGTCTGTATGGAGTTTGTACATTCTCCCTGTTACCATGTGGGTTTTCTCCGGGATCTCTGGTTTCCTCCCACAATCCAAAGACAAAAAGGTTTGTAGGTTAATTGGCTTGGTAAAATTGTAAATTGTCCCTAGTGTGTGTATGTTAGTGTGTGGAGATCGCTGGTCAGCACTGGCTCGGTGGGATAAAGGACCTGCTTCCCTGCTGTATCTCTATATTAAACTAAACTAAGTAATCTTTTGCGATAACACTTTTTAATCTTGAAAGAGAAGAAGCAGGAATTGTACCAAGATTGAATATACATTAGTTATATATTACTTATTATGTAAAATGAAATATATTACTTTGCCAAAAACCAATGGAACTTCATTGAATTTATATCTCTGAACAGATTTACGAAGTAATAGTTTTGGCTGTGAAAAACTGGTATAAATTATGTTTCTGCCCAATTCCACCTGCTGACAATTCCACCAGTCTGAAGAAGGGTCTCGACCCGAGACGTTGCCTATCTCCTTCGCTCCTTAGATGCTGCTGCACCCGCTGAGTTTCTCCAGACTTTTGTGCACCCTCCACCTGCTGACAAATTGCTTTTTTCATACCAAGAGTGCTCTGTAAGTGCTAAATATAGATTATATTTCATGGGAACAAAATACTTTCTAACGATGTGCAGCATGTTGTCAGGCATGCATCATTCTAAATATTAGAGCATGACAGTACCGGATTTCCAGGGGAACCATTTTCACCAGATGATCCAGCAACTCCATTGTCTCCCTATAGGAACAGAATATTCTATGAATACTTATAACAAATCGAGAAATGACCTTTGAGTGTAAATCTGATTTGGGAAATTATTACCTGTTCTCCATTTATTCCATTGATGCCATCGATTCCACCCATACCCTGTTACAAAGACAATGTTTTAGAACGCTGCTTTTAAAATGGACACAGGTAGGTTTTTCTTGATGAATAATTAACTTTTAATTTAGAACAGACATTCCATATTTACCTTTTCTCCAGGATATCCTGAGATTCCCTGAAAAACAAAGTCTCATTCATCAGACCACATGTACAAAACTACGATGGTAAGATATACTTATATTTAATAAGGGGTAGATTCTTACCTTGTGGCCTCTGAAACCAAAACATCCCTCAATCCCTCGAGTTCCATTTGGACCGGCTGGGCCTCTTTCACCCTAGAAACAATGAAAGGTGTCACTTGACCATCTCAATAACAATATTCATAAATTCATGTGATAGAAGCAGAATTAGACCATTC
The DNA here is from genome assembly GCA_035221665.1 of Okamejei kenojei. Lineage (NCBI taxonomy): Eukaryota > Metazoa > Chordata > Chondrichthyes > Rajiformes > Rajidae > Okamejei > Okamejei kenojei. The sequence goes on from CM069132.1 coordinate 139,043,753, forward strand.
AGCCTATCAAGTCTACTCCGCCATTCAATCATGGCTGATCTATCAATCCCATTCTCCTGCCTTCTCCCCATAACCTCTGACACCCATACAAATTAAGAACCTATCTATCTATGCCTAAAATATCAATTGACTTGGCTTCCACAGCCTTCTATGACAATTCCACAGATTCACCACCCACTGGCAAAGAAATTCCTTTGAACATCCTTCCATTCTGAGGCCATGACCTCTGGTCCTAGACTCTCCCATTAGTGGAAAATTCCTCTCCACATCCACTCTATCCAAGTCTTTCAGCCTTTTAGCCCACAGCTAAAAATGGAAGTTTAAATATACAATGGTTAGAGGTTTTTTAGATTGTCAGTTGTTTCCTAAATACATCATTAAAATGATTATTGCAGTTTTATTTTATAAAAAAATCAGTTTATTTAATACATTGTCAATATTCAAATGAAAAAAAGATTTCATGAAGTATGAAATTTACGAGATACACAAATACACTTCTGAATACCCAGAAAAAAGAAAGGAAAAGTTCAGAACTGTAAATACAAATGAACAAAATAATTAACATTTTGAAAGGCTGATGTGATCAGGAATGTCAAATGTAATATTTAATGAGAATCTTCACATCTGTATATGATCAAATAAATCAATGATAATGCACCAAGTTTTTTGCTCGTTTCCAGCAACAGGACAAACCCATTGAGTGTTTTTTGAGTGACTTGAAACACATGGCCCTGCGCTGTCGCTTTGGAGATTTATAGAAACATAGAAACATAGAAATTAGGTGCAGGAGCAGGCCATTCGGCCCTTCGAGCCTGCACCGCCATTCAATATGATCATGGCTGATCATCCAACTCAGTATCCTGTACCTGCCTTCTCTCCATACCCCCTGATCCCTTCAGCCACAAGGGCCACATCCAACTCCCTCTTAAATATGGCCAACAAACTGGCCTCAACTACCTTCTGTGGCAGAGAATTCCACAGATTCACCACTCTCTGTGTGAAAAACGATTTTCTCATCTCAGTCCTAAAAGACTTCCCCCTTATCCTTAAACTGTGACCACTTGTCCTGGACTTCCCCAACATCGGGAACAATCTTCCTGCATCTAGCCTGTCCAACCCATTAAGAATTTTGTAAGTCTCTATGAGATCACCCCTCAATCTTCTAAATTCCAGCGAGTACAAGCCAAGTCTATCCAGTCTTTCTTCATATGGAAGTCGTGCCATCCCAGGAATCATTCTGGTGAACCTTCTCTGTATTCCCACTATGGCAAGAATGTCTTTCCTCAGATTAGGAGACCAAAACTGTACGCAATACTCCAGGTGTGGCCTCACCAAGACCCTGTACAACTGCAGTAGAACCTCCCTGCTCTTGTACTCAAATCCTTTTGCTATGAATGCCAACATACCATTCGCTCTCTCCACAGCCTGCTGCACCTGCATGCCTACTTTCAATGACTGGTGTACCATGACACCCAGGTCTCACTGCATCTTCCATTTTCCTAATCGGTCACCATTCAAATAATAGTCTACCTTCCTGTTTTTGCCACCAAAGTGGATAACCTCACATTTATCCACATTATACTGCATCTGCCATGCATTTGCCCACTCACCCAGTCTATCCAAGTCATCCTGCAGCCTCCTAGCATCCTCCTCACAGCTAACACTGCCCCCCAGCTTTGTGTCATCCACAAACTTCGAGATGTTGCATTTAATTCCCTCGTCCAAATCATTAATGTATATTGTAAATAGCTGGGGTCCCAGCACTGAGCCTTGCGGCACCCCACTAGTCACTGTCTGCCATCCTGAAAAAGGACCTGTTCACTCCTACTCTTTGCTTCCTGTCTGCCAGCCAGTTCTCTATCCATATCAATACTGAACCACCAATACCGTGTGCTTTAAGTTTGTATACCAATCTCTTGTGTGGGACCTTGTCAAAAGCCTTCTGAAAGTCCAGATACAACACATCCACTGCTTCTCCCTTATCCACTCTACTAGTTACATCCTCAAAAAATTCAATAAAATTCGTCAGACATGATTTACCCTTCGTAAATCCATGCTGACTTTGTCCAATGATTTCACCACTTTCCAAATGCGCTGCTATCCCATCTTTAATAATTGACTCTAGCAGTTTCCCCACTACCGATGTTAGACTAACTGGTCTGTAATTCCCCGTTTTCTCTCTCCCTCCCATTTTAAAAATGTGATGAGCTGATCCGCAACAAACTCGTTGAAGGTTTACTCAGTGACAATTGCAAGATGAATTGCTTCGAAACACTGAACTGACTGTAAATCATGCCGAACTCGCCTGTCGGATCGCTGTGATAACGGCTTCTCACACAAGGGCTTTAACCTCTGGGCAATGTTCCCAGTATCGTGTTAATCTTGCCGATACCTCCTGTCATAACAAGCCTTCACAGCCTTCCCCTTCCAGGACAGCAACAAAGGTCTACTGCTCGGTGCCCTAACTGTAACAGCTCTCATGCTCCAGGTCGGGAATTCTGGCGCTGCTTCTGGGAATATTTTCCACTACTATAAGAAATGTAACCACTTCGTAAAATGTTGCCGTTCTCATTCTACTCGATCCGTCCCAAGGACAAATGAGCACCTGTTAAAACAGGAACCCCAGTGATAATGAGAACCAAGAGCTGGTTGCACCATCCCCCGCTCGAGGATGACCAGGGATGAAAAAACAAAAACTGTGAGATAAGTGTAGGAGACATGTAAATTGTAAAGTCTGCTAAATTATAGGTGGAAGGGAAGCGGGAAGGGGAGTAATGGGTGTGAGTCCAGGTGGAGCACAAGGAAGTGGGGGGGAGAGAAGAAAAATAAAGTGGTGATTGTTTGTAGGTCCATTTCCGAAAATTGTGCATTCAACCCTCATACCATTAGGTTGTAAGCTATCCAAGCGGAATGTGAGGTGGTGTTCCTCCAGTTTGCATGTAGCCTTGCACTGGCAATGGAGGATATCCAGAACAGAAAGGTCAGTATGGGAAGGGGAGTTGATATGATTATTAACCAGGAGAGATGATTATTAACCAGTGTTTGGCAAAATGATTGTCAATGCAAAGGAAGCCACATTGGGAACACTGAATTAAGTAGGCGAGGTTAGAGGATGTGCACGTGAACCTCTATCTCAACTGGAAGGACCGCTGCGGTCTCTGAATGGATGTGAGGGGCAGGGACAGGTGTTACATCTCCTGCAGTTTCATGGGATGTTCCTGCATCAGGCCGTGAGTGTGCTTGCACATTTGTACATTTTCTCTGGACCATTGTAGGTTGAGGGATTATTTGATAAAAGTATATCAAATTATGAGAGTCATAGGTAGGGTCGACAGTCAAAACCTTTCTGTTAGAGTGGGAATACCCAACGCTAGAAGGCACAGCTATAATGAGACGGGTGGAGGAGGAGGCAGATACTATAGTGGTGTTTAAGAGGATTTGAGATAGGCATATGGAAGAGCAGGGAGTAGAGGGATAGGGTCATGCACAAGCAGATGAGATCAGTTTAACTGGCCAACATTGTGGGCCAAAGGGCCTGTTCCTGTGCTGTACTGTCATATGTCTATTTACAAAGAGAGCATTGAGTTTCAGTTCACACATGCATGGACGAATGCTGAAATATACTTACTGACAAGTGTACACTGGTTTCAAAGCATGGGATTGGGTCGGAAGTATTTTTGGAATTATTTTTTCATAATGCAATTTTATAACAATATAGCTCCTCGGGGGGGTCTCTCAGAAATAATATTGTAAAGTTTGAGAATGGTATGTTTTAAAGTGGTAAACCAGCTGTGCTTTGTCAAATTAAAAGCAAAGCAGTATTTTCACCAGGGAAAAATGTTGGAATCGTCATCTTCCTGTTTGGACATAAATATATGTTCTACATGTTTCAAAGATGGATCATAACAAGTAATAATATTATTAACTATTCTAAAACAGTGAAACGCAGTGAAATTTAGATAGATATATAATCAGAATTTTGGACAAGAATTATAAAATGTATTACATCCAAATAAGGAAAATACTCTATTCTTGGACTAGTTATTTCCCACCAGACTCTTGCCAAATTTAACTAATCCTTTTGTCTGCACAATTCGTATATATTAATTCCCTGTATGTTCATGTGTCTATCATAAAGCCGCTTAAATGCCACGATGATATCCACCACCAAACCTTGCAACTCGTTCAGGTCGCTCACCATTCTCTGTTTAAAAAAAACTTGCCTTGGACATCTCCTTTAAATTTCCCCCCTCTCACATTAAAGATATGCCCTCTAGTGTTGTACATGCCTAGAATGCAAAAATATGTTCTGTCTGTCCTCCCTATCTACGCCTCGGTCTTGATAAAACAATTCATTTATAATTTTATGTACTTACATCAGGTTTCCAAACAGCCTCTGATGCTTCAGAAAAACTGATGTAAGTTTATCCAATATGTCCCTATAACTAATGTCTCTAATCCAGATTTGCACCAAATTTAGTCAATCCAAGGTCATACATCCGTACTGCCTTTTTGGGAATCAGCTTAATGAACCCTTTAGTTTCTATGTTTATTGTTGTCATGTGTACCAAGGTACAGTAAAAAGTTTTTTTTTGCTTGCTATCCAATCAGATCATATGATACTATACATAAATACAATCAAGTGAAACTCAAATACAATAGATAGAGCAAGAAGGTGCAGAATATAGTTAGCTTTGTTGCGCACAGGTTCCAAAGATAAAGTTCAATATCACACAATTACAATCACAATAATACTTTATTAGCCAAGTATGTTTTGCTACATACGAGGAATTTCATTTGCCAAGTCAGTCATACAAATAAAAAGCAACAGAACACACAAAAGACATTTTAACATAAACACCCACCAAAAAGACTCCACATTCCGCACTGTGATGGAAGGCAGAAAAAAGTTCAATGTCTTCCCTTAGCTCTCCAGCGGTCAGGGGCCTCGAGCCTTCCGTTGACGGGATGAACTTCACTCCCGTAGCCGGCCGCGTTTTGGGCCCTCCGCGTCGAGCCGATCCAGCTACTGCATCGGGGGGATGTCTGCTCCTTCATGCTGGACAATCGAACCCCGCTTCGGGCCTGGTCAAGCCTTTGCGTTCATCGGAGCCCCTGACTAGCCTCTCCTGAGACTGCAAGGTCTTGATGATAAGTCCGCAGGCCGCGGTTGGAGCGATCCCAGGCATGGGATCTGCTCCGATATTAAGTCCGTGCCCCGCGGTGGGGCCCAAGGTCAGTTAGAGGAGAGCTCCAGCACCATCGATGATAGGCTGCAAAGCAACCGGAGACGCGACCCGGAAACATCGCGTCTCTGACAAGATAAGAAAATTTTAAACAGTTTCCCCCTCCTCCCACTCTTTCAAGAGAGAGCTAGATTGGGCTCTTTAAAAATAGCAGAGTCAGGGGATATGAGGAGAAGGCAGGAACAGGGTATTGATTGGGGATGATCAACCATGGTCACATTGAATGGCAGTGCTGGCTTGAAGGGCCGAATGGCCTTCTCCTGCACCTATTGTCACTCCTCCCCCCATATAAAACAAACCAGAAAACATTTACATAAACTTATAAAATGCAATCAAAAAAAATTTAAAGATGAAAATACAAACAGACTGTTGGTGGCGATGCCAATCATTCAGCGTCCCTGGTGGTGCAATGGAGGAGGTAATTTGGACATTGGCCCTTGCAATGGAGTAGAGGTAATTTGGACAGTTCCCTAGCTTACGGTCAGAAACCTGATCACAGTGGGGAAGAAACTGTTCCTGAATCTGGTGGTGCTCGCTTTCTATCTTCTGTATCTTCTGCCCAATGGAAGTGGGGAGAAGAAGGAATGGCCAACAATTGAAATATCTTGTATAGGAAGGAACTGCAGATGCTGGTTAAACTGAAGATAGAAACTTAATGCTGGAGTAACTCAGCAGGACAGGCAGCATCTCTGGAGAGAAGGAATGGGTGACGTTCAAGTCAAGACCACACATTGCCTTCTTCAGACTCCACATCTCGACCCGAAACGTCACCCATTCCTTCTCTCCAGAGACGGCGCCTGTTCCGCTGAGTTACTCTGACTTTTTGTGTCTATCTTCAATTGAAATATCTTTCTGGTAGGTCAATTTTTTACTAGACTGGGAGAGCAAAAATACACATAGTCCTATTAGTGCTTTCTCACAAAGACACCATGTAATTGAACAAAAAACATCCTAGCTCCTGCAGTCAGATCTATTTAATGTGAAGGCCATTTGTCTTCTTAACTGCTTGTCAAGCATGTTTGCTTTCACTGACCAGTGCACCTGCACACCAATGTCTGCTTGTGCTCCAACACTTTGCTATCTAAAACCATTTAATTAACCACCCTGTGTCAGTTTTGTGCGGTTACTTTCTGGTAGTGCTTATCGATTTTTATTGATATCAAAGGTCCTAAACAAATGTAACTTGTTGTGCATTTACTCCAATCATCTACTGCTTTCTTCAACTCGGCTCGTACAATGTATTCATAGTAGATAAGTGCAAAAACCTGGAGATACTTGGAAATACTTGGATACTTGAAATACTTGGGATCCAGCAACCATGTTACAGAGAAAGGTTGAACAAGTTAGGTCTTTATTCTTTGGAGCGCAGAAGGTTAAGGGGGGACTTGATTGAGGTCTTTAAAATGATGAAAGGGATAGACAGAGTTGATGTGGATAAGCTTTTCCCATTAAGGGTAGGGAAGATTCAAACAAGAGGGCATGACATGCGAATTAAGGGACAGAAGTTTAGGGGTAACGTGAGGGGGAACTTCTTTACTCAGAGGGTGGTGGCTGTTAGGAATGAGCTTCCAGCAGAAGTGGTGGAGGCAGGATCGATTTTGTTTAAAAGTAAAGTGGATAGGTATATGGACGGGAAGGGAATGGAGGGGTATGGTCTGAGTGCAGGTAGATGGGACTAGGGGAAAACAAATGGTCGGCACGGACTGGAAGGGCCGAGAGGGCCTGTTTCCGTGCTGTAATTGTTATATGGTTATATGGTTACTTGAAGAGGCGGCAGTGGTGAAGCCTCGCGACGATGGGGGCTCAGCGGCAGCGATGCCTCGCGGGTTGACCTGCGGTCGACGGTCGATGAGTGCATTGGAAGACCGCCATAACTTTGTCAGCGGTCACTGTGGGTTGCCGCTATTTGTATACATTGGGTATACAGCAAAGAATTTCACTGTGCCTAGTCACATGTGACAATCAAGTTGAACATTCCATTCCAAGGTCATTTAAGCCTGTTAAAAGTTTTCAACCAAATTTTTTTTCTTCATTATTTCTCTGACATCCTTGAGCATTTCTGTTCTTGGCCCTGAAACTTCCAATTTAATGCAGCTTAACCAGAGCGAAGCCCACACACAGCAGGGCTCCAAGCCAATTAGTTTTGGAAACAGGACAAAATCATACTTCCATTTGCAAAAGGAACACTCAAGTGTCAACTTACTGGTTCTCCTTCTTCTCCAAAATGTCCTGGAAATCCCTTTGCACCTTGGTTTCCCTGAAATTAATCAACACATTTACCAAATGACAACAGATTTGTACAAATCTGATGTTTAACTATCCAACAATGGATACATTTTCAAACACGAGTGAGCTATAAAATGTGAATGTCAAACGCACCCCAGAGACATGCATTCAATATTAGAATGCAGTGCCTAATGCACATCCATGTCGTAATTCAAGTTTATGTTCTGTTACAATTTTAGATTCTTTGACAATCTTCAAAATGCCAAAGACTCCCAATGCAATGTACGTAGCTGATGGTAGATTTTAGAAAAATCTATTAGTGCTGGTGAAAGTAGAAATCATGAAACAGATGGGGACATTTCACTCAGACAATCTAATCGCTCTCAAAACTGTTATTAAGAGATTGTTGATGCAATTTGTCAGCACTGTTCAGCCAAATGAATGTAGCTGTGGGACTTTATACAGATCCTGGCATGCACTCCCTTATTGTTTCCTTGATTAAGTTTATTCTTCTGCAAACAGATCCACACTGATATCAGAGGAGGGTCACCTGGATCCTGTGAATTGTATTCATAGTCTACCACTTATGGTTGGGAGAATAAACATAACATTGTGAAAGGCATGTGCTTTTTATCGTTCCTTGGCTCATCCAATATAATTTCAGAATAGGACTCCCATTGGGAATTTACAATACGAAACGATATGATTGAACTTTATTTATCCCAGGAGGGAAATTGATCTGACAACAATCAGAAAAACACAATATATACGAAACATGAAATTAAAGTGATGAGTGGAAAGGATTGGGGATGTGCAAAGATTGGGTGGTGGGGGGGGGAGAGAGTCAGTCTCACTCTATCCCACGACAGAAGGGGAAGGAGTTTACAGTTTGATAGCCACAGGAAAGAAGGATCTCTTGTGGCGTTCTGTCCTCATTTCATGTTACTCTTCCTAACATTGGAGGCACTTCTCTCGCAAGTCCCTAAGCAGTTAGAAACAATCTATGGCTGATTAACCTTTATGAATATAATTAATACATTTCCACTTTAAATGTACTCCTCGTGAGTTGTGACTGTAATTATGGAAATAGTCGATGCGAAGTGCTCTCATTAAACTCCATTTATGTGAAACAGATAGAGATACAGCATGTGCGGACGTCAGAGTAGGCCACATTGTGCATGGAAATTTGGTTGAGGTGTAAATTTTATCAATCCTTCAATCCTGTCTTGCAGGCCAGGAAAAACCCTAACCTTAGGCCACTAGAGTTTCATCAAGCTTGAAATCAGTTGGATTGTACACTGTTTGCAGAGGGACTTACCAGTAAGCCTTTTGTTCCCCGTGCCCCCTGGGTGCCTGGTTTTCCCAGGCATTTACAGAGACAGCTGCAGCATTCTTTTTCCACAACGGCATTCTGGAATAAACATGTACATTTGTTAATCCTTCATGGTACAAACCTCAAAGCTGCCACTTTTCAATTAAAGCAAAGTCTACTCCATTGAAACCATGTAATATTAAATAAAGGTTGAAGAGTGGCATGATTTTTAAGATGTGGCGTTACCTCATCAAATGTCTCCATGGGTAACAGACCAGCTAAATGGTAGCATTTGCAGGGACATGGAATCAGGTGTGCACAGCAGCTTATGATAGGTTTCTTATCAAAAATACAAAGGGAAACTGAAACCATGGACACTGATGAGGTATAAGAAACTACTGGAACTCCCATTGAAAAGTAGAGCAGAATTTACTAAGGGAGGGTTCACATGGAAGAAGATTGGCATGGAATTATAAAGTAAATAAAGCATAAGATATGTAGATATTAGCATTTGAAATAAAAGATAAAGATGGAGAAAACACAGGAGGTCTGGAAAATCTATGGAGAGGGAAGCAGAGTTCATGTTTCAGATTGATGACCCCTCAGATTTCTGGTGAACCTATCTAATAATCCATCAGTGGCAGCTCTGAATGAAAGATCATCAGCATGAAACACTAACTCTCTTTCTCTCGTCACAGATTCTACCAGGACTGCTGAGTTTTTACAACATATTATGCGTTCTACTTTAGAAGTCTAGCATCTGAAGTTTTCTGCTTTTTGGTTGGACTAAAAATCTAATTAAACAAAATTATATCTGCAATAATTGGCATTGGTAAAGACCTTCTTTTAAAGAATAGCATCTTTTTTCACCAGACTGTAAATTCACCATGGTCGCAATAAATTGGTCCACTTTTGCACGCACCAGGCAATGTTTTTTATCTATTGCAAAGAGCAGAAAATTCTGGTTTGGTGAACATAGAAGTGAAAATGCTATTTCCAAAACCAAATAAATCCTTTCTCTTGATAAAAATAGCTGAGCAGCATAGAAATATAATAGAAACTAAAAATTACTATGACTTTACTTGGGTTTACATACTATTTGTCTCTGTAAAACATTTGCAATATCCTCCATTTCAATAGATAATCCTTGCTTGTATTCAAATCCTCTTCCAAATTCAATAGAAAGTAAGTCACCAAGATACTGGGGATCTTGTAGAGCCACAGTGATGAGTGCGTGGACCCCTACAATAATAAAATTATGATTCATTAATTATCCAAACAGATGCATTTTCATTGCATATTTGACAACCATTTAATATAAGGAATGCATTTTCTTTTTAAAAGAGTAGTTATGTAGTGATCTTTTGCTAAGTTTCCTTAAAAGGAATGAAGTTAGAGACAAATTTACATAGAACACAAAGAACATAAATCGATTTTAGTTTGTAGTCATAGCATTTGTATTGCAAACGTCTGTTTAATTTCAGAACTTCCTAAATGTTGACAGACCTTTTGAGCTATTCGACAAAAGTGCTGCAGAAATTAATTTACAAAGAAAGGAATTGTATGGAAATATTAAATAATAGCCATTTGAACGCACTGCCTGGATGACATAAGGCAGATAGCCTCTTGTGCCAGATCCTCTACTGCAGCTGGTGACTTTTGGTGCCAGAACTGTGCATGTGTCACTTGTTTAATAGAGCAAGAGTAAAGGAAGAGAATGAGTCAGTAATCCTGTTAATCATGAGTTATCGTTGGAGTATTGCAATCAATAAATGAGAAAATATATTATATTTGTTCTGCGATAAATTCAATTTTATTTTTCTGGCCTGGTCGCTGTCTATAATAAAATCAAGCTTTCTGAGGGGGAAATATTTAATTTCTGAGGTATGAGTATGGGAAGGTCTGATTGCAGTTTATGTGAAATTCTGAAAGGTACTTGGTGGGTTGATTTCTCAGGCTGGGTAGCGAAGGAGCACAATATCAAATCTATCATTTAGAGCTGAGATTACAAGGTAATTTTTGCAGTAGGTTGTAAACCTTTGGAATTCCCTTGGGCAAAGGGCTACAGATGCTCAGGAACTGAAGGCCAAGATTGAGGCGCACGGGGGGAATCAAATAACGCGGGGGTTGGCTGGAAAGTGGTCTTGAGGATTAATGAACAAGCTGTGATATTGAATAACTGGAGTAGGACTCATGGTTTTCCATTCATCACCAGACAATTTAAAAGGACTCTCCTTGGCCAGCACCCAAGGTCGGGCGGGGCAGAGAAATAGTGTTATTTTTATGGGCTTCAAGTAAAGAGCAAAGATTTAAAATATCCATATGCAGAGCCTATTCAACTGCAAATCCTCAATCTTCCCTTTACTGGCATTCAAGTTGAGTGAAACTCCCATGCGTTCAGTAGTGGTACAACCAGGTCGACCTGACTCTAGTTCTATCCTGTTGAGATCTCCTGGGCTGGTGTGCTCTCTGCTTGAAACTAATAGAGCACAAGACAGCAGCTGTATATCAACTGGGGTCAGGAGTAGGGAGAGGGTGTGGGGGAACCGATAAAAGCTGGAAGCACATTCGTACTGAGTTCCCACTTCCATGTTCTCTCTCACCATCACTCTTTTTCCAGTTTAGTTTTAATTTAGTTTATTGTCATGTGTACCGAGGTAAAGTGAAAAGCTTTTATTGCATGCTATCCAGTCAGCAGAAAGACCGTACATGATTACAACTGAGCCATTTACAATGTATAGATTCATGATTGGTGCAGGGTAGTTTAAGAAGATCGTTTGGTGCAAGGTAGTTTAAGAAGATCAATGTTAAAGTAAGAAATGTTGCTGTGGGAGTAGAGATTTGAGAGTGTGGAGCAATTGTAATATGTGATTGTAGGTCTGCTTCTGTGGCTAACAAGCAAATAGTCGCCTGGGTTAGAAGCAAGTTTCAGCACGCCTCCGCCACATCCTGCAATCCCAGGGATGATTGGCTCAATGTATGGTGAGTGTTTAATGTCTCTGGGCCTGTTTGTGGGGCTCAGGGCCCATTGAACAAATTATTTATCCACAAGAATGTTGCTGAATTTAAATCACTTTTCCTCCTCTCCGCTACTTTAGGTTTAGGTTTATTATCGTCGCCCGTACCGAGGTGACAAGCTATGCAATCAGATCAGATAATACCATACATAAATAAAATCAAGCCAAACTCAAGTACTATAGGTAGAGCAAGGGAAGAGACAGAGTGAAGAATTATTGTTCTCCGAATTGGGGCACATCTGTTCCATAAACAAGCCTAATGTCCACAATGGAATAGAGGTGAATCAAACAGTATGCTAACTTATGGAAGGATCATTCAGAAGCCTGATAAAAGAGGGGAATAAGCTGCTCCTGGCATGCTTTGGTGTTCCCAGCATTAACTGTTTGATAATTACCAAAAGGTGGACATGTAGTAATTCTAATTGCCCTGCACCCACTCTGAGCTGAGTTACTGAATCTGACTCCACACCAAGCAACTCGGATACAAGTCATATCTTTACCTTTTTCTCTGAGACTTTTGGATGCTTTTTCAAGCACATCTTTGGTGTCATCCAAGCCATCTGTAAAAATTAGCATCACCTGTAAAGAGATGGTGTTGAAGCATAGTTACTATGAACTGTTTATTCCACAATCAACACATTTAGTGAGAAAACACAGATTTAAAGTGTAAGTTGCCAAGAGATATTGTTGCTGATAATTTCCAAAGTATGGAACAATACAAGGCTGAATCCAATTGGGCTCAATTATTGCTGGCTGCATTAGAGGTTTATCATTATGAGACTCCCCTGCCCCACCTCTCCCCAAAAAGACTAGCGTTTTACAAAAGCGGTCAATCAACTTCCGAATTCAGGCTCCACAAAATTATACAAATTAGGAACATGATGGTACAAATGGGCAACACCACCTTCAGCCCATTGGAGGGGACATTGAGAGTCTGAACCAGGCGTCATTAAAGGGCTATTTCATCCTCTAACCCAGCATCTCTGGAGAAAAAGGATTGGTGACTTTCCGGCATCCAGACCCACTTTGTGTCTGTCTTGTGTCTGGAATAAACCAGCATCTGCAGTTCTTTGTTTTTACCTGCTGAAACTTCACCTGTTGGATGATGCAGTGTGAAAACTGACAGATATGCTGCACTCGCAGTACTAAAGAGCTGTTATTGTCTACCTTACATACACCCGTGTTTAAAGCTATCCCTAATGTACAATATTGTGGAAAGTGCAAGCTTGATTTATGTCCCCGTCCTTTCTTGATCTCATTCAACCAGTTATTTACAACTTACTTACTGCCATAGACACCAAATCATTTCACCCATACAACATGCTGACATACAATATGTGTTGAACGGAATGGTGAATAGCAGTTATATAATAATATGTTGCAAGGTGGTGACAATTAATAAAAGGTTACGATTTATGAATAAGAAACATTAAGCTGCTATCCTTTCAAATATTAGGTCAGCCTGTTAGGTTTCTTCAATTATAAGATAAATCCATTGGGATGGGTAAATTATACAATTGCTTCTTACCATATAACTTGGACTATAGATAGAGCTTTAAATTAAATGGGATAGGGTGGGGTCAGCAAATTGGAAGTATAAGGTTGCAGTTAAAAGGAAAGAGAGTGTAGGAAAAGTGACAGAAGTCTCCCAAATTAATGGGATGGAAATTTCAAGAAGGGGTAAGAGAGTAAGGTCGGGTAAAATTGGGACCGGTGTGAGAAGGGAGTTGAATACCGAATTTTACTTTGGAAGAAGACCCGCCAGGCCGCATGCGCACCAGTACGTCAGCCGCACTGGCGCAAGCACCAGACTGGCAGAACAGCGCTCCTGCCAGCGGTAAGTTAAACCTAGAACGTAAGTTTGTTTTTTACTTACATGGGTTTTTCAGGCAGGAGCCTCTTTTCACAAAGGTTTTCCTGCCAGTTTCGCAGCCCGATGAGTGTGCCGGTTATGGACTGTGGGGAAACCCAGTCCGACCGCAGCAGCGGATAACCGGCAAAAAGATCGGTTTGCGAGATAAGAAGCCGCTAACAGTGCAGTCAGCGGCACCCAGCCTGCGGGGATGCCATAAAACGGCAAGAAATTCAAGCAAAGAGTAGTGCGTTCGCCCCTCTGCAGGAACTATACATCAGGAGGTGCAACTCCAGAGCCAATAAGATAATGGGAGACCCCTTCCACCCCTGCAACGGACTGTTCCAGCTGCTATGGTCAGGCAAACGCCTCCGTTGCCATGCTATGAGAACGGAGAGGATGAGAAGGAGTTTCTTCCCAGAGGCCATTTGGACTGTAAACTCCTATCTCACCAGGGACTAACTCTACTAACTTACGGTACCACAATACCACCCACAATATTTAATATGAAAAATAACATGTGATTCTGTTTTTAGTTTGTTGGTTGTTTGTTTGTTTTTTGCACAAAGTCCACAGGCACTGCCACTTTTCATTTCACTGCACATCCCGTATGTGTATGTGACGAATAGACTTGACTTGACTTGACAGTGTAGTCAGCGGCTCCCAGCCTGCAGGGATGCCGTTGGAACGGCAAGAAATTCAAGCAGAGTCACTGACAGTGTAGTCAGCGGCTCCCAGCCTGTGGGGATGCCTTTGGAACGGCAAGGAAGTAACAATAGTCACTGACAGTGGGGTCAGTGGCTCACAGATGTTGGTCCCCAGGCAAGGATTAAATGGGACCAATTCAGTCCTATTTGGACTCAGGTGAGTCGGGCTACAAAGAGTTCTCCTTATAATAAAATGTATGTATGTTATAGTGTTTTTCTTAAAGTTAAAAGCTAAAGGCAAAGTTAAAGTCATAAAAAGTTATTGTTATATGTCTCTGGCAATGTAATCCTTGTTGTTTAGCAGAAGTTGCTGTGAATTGTTTTAACCCTTCACAGGTAAAACTGTACACTGGGATGAAGGGCACGTGTCAGAGGTACCCTTTTCCTGACAACAAAGTTGCCATCCTAGCAGAATATTCTATTTGGATTAAGGCCAATGGGTTCGTATCTGTATTGGTATCCTGCGGCCTGCAGCAGCGCCTGTTTAGGGTTGCCTACGAATCACCTTCTTTGAGGAGGGAAGAGCAAAAGGTCAAGATTTAACTGACTCCAGGCTCTAAAGAAGTCAATAGAACATACTTAAGCACATATGTGCCGGCAGTGAACAGCGCCAACAGGTAGGCCTATTCAACAGGGGAAGAAAGCCTGGCAGACGAATCAATTGGGCCAACGGCGGGCAAAAGTAATTGTTTCAGAACGCACCCCAGGTGCTCATTGGCAGTAAGCGGTTCACTGGAGCTGGGGGCAGCATGATAGCTCAGAAATTCCATGCACCTTACCAATCCTACTCAACAAAATGTGTCCAGCACTTCCAAAATATGGGTAGTGCACCATTCACAAGTTGTAATATTTACATTTGTTTTGTACAACACACAAAGGGTAAAAAATATTTGGTTGAGACACAGTCAGAGCATTCCAAGCAAGTTTGGATTATGGCCAGGGTTATTTAAAACAAAAATGAAGGTTCGGAAATTGGGCAAAAGTTCTCATGCAAACCACCCATGGAATAAGGCAGGAGTGGCGTGTTATTATAAAGAATGGAGAGTGTCGGGCATATGAACTTTTTGAATATGAAAACTTAGTTTCTTGACTAACAACAGATTCATAAGGGTCAGAGATCTATGCTATGCAAATCCCATTACAGAGGTTATCAAAGACAATATAACTGTACTATAACAGTAAAGCTTTGGGGTATGGAATAAACTGTTTGTTGGTCATTGGGATTTACCTTTAATTATTATTAGCCTTGACTTTGCCTTGTGGCAAGAGATTGGATTTATAGCAATCTGTTACAAAACTGAGTTCATCAAGAGTAATTGGCAATATAGCAGCTGTGTTTCAGCTGAGCAAATCAAGGAACTGATATCGTGTAAGTAGCAATTAGACCATTGCTAACAACCTTATGCTATTGTCAGCTGAAGCTACCTCAGCCACAATGATGAAGTAACAGTATTCAGCATTGCTGAACATGACAATAACTCATTGAACTCGAACTTGAAACTCGCTACAGTAGTGTGGTCAGTCGAATTTAGTTATTACAAACTGATGCTTAGGACTCTAAGATGAGAAGTTCCGAATACCATCACCTACTTGGAGGTATTGGAGATTGCATGAGTTACCAATTCTTCAATTGTTGCTTTCAACTAAATATATACACTAGATGCACCCCATGGGTAAGGGGCTATTGAGCAAATATACATATTCTACATGCTCAAATTCAAGTTGCTGTTCTACGATGGTGACATATGTTAATCACATGGTAATCAAGTAAAAGTATCCTGTAATAATTACCTAAATCTCCTTTTGCCACTGATGTATCATCCAGTTCAGATCGATGATAACACAGAATAAGTGCTGGATCTCAAAGTATGATGAAAGGATGGTTCAATACTACATCGAATATCGACATGTTGGTGCATGTTTATTCACTGATTGCAAAAATATGTGGCACAACAGTGCGGAGAAATACATTCTCGCTTCGATAGGAGGAATGGTCTTTTATGTTTTCCTCGTTTTTTGCCTCATTAGTCGGGTCTTAAAACAGTCAGCAAGACCTCGCTTGGGTTCATACTGTCGGACTGGCCAAGCGTCCATGTTGCCTGCTTCATAAGGCATTATGGCACAACGGTATACGGTTATTCCAAAAAACAAGAACTTGCTGTTTCAAACTGTGGTTCAGGAGATTGTCCTTTGCATAGTAAAACAATTATTGACTTACACATTTGAATGGATTGATTTATGCCTCAGGTTGTCACATCAGGTT
This sequence comes from Okamejei kenojei, assembly GCA_035221665.1. Taxonomy (NCBI): domain Eukaryota; kingdom Metazoa; phylum Chordata; class Chondrichthyes; order Rajiformes; family Rajidae; genus Okamejei; species Okamejei kenojei. Next base: position 139,060,376 of record CM069132.1, read on the forward strand.
GGCGCAACAGAGACTTTACTTCCTAAGAACACTGAGGAAGGCCCATCTGTCTGCTAAAATACTGGAGTCTTTCTACCGCTGTTCAGTAGAAAGCATACTGACTTACTGCATAACTGCCTGGTTTGGGAACTGTTCAGCAGTTGACAGAGCAGCTCTCCAGAGGGTGATAAAAACTGCCCAGGGTATCATTGGACTCCCAGAGTATCATTGGACAGAGTATCAATGGAGCACATTTACCACTCCAGATGCCGCAGCAGGACCTGTAATATCGTGAAAGACATTACACATCCTTGTCACCACCTTTTCACACTGCTGCCCTCAGGAAAAAGGTACAGGTCGTTAAAGTCACGCACTGCCAGACTCAAGAACAGCTTTTACCCATCAGCAATCTTGGAACTGAACTCTGTCTCGGGAGCGGGTTATGGGGAAGGAGGGGGGGGGGGGGGGGGGAGACAGTGTTAATTTATGTAAATGTGAATCCATGGGTGGCTTTGGGGAGGGAGGGAGTGTTAAAAAGTATGAGTATGTGAATGTTTGAAGTTCTTTTAAATGGAGAGACACAATAATCTCGTTGCATGTGACACATGCAATGACAATAAAGCATTCTAATCTAATCTTCTAATCAAACCATGAAGGTGCTCACTGCAGTGTGCAGGGATAGCACCCAAAAAAGCAGTACATTCCTATTGAGGGGATCAGAAGTGTGTTTTGTTAAATGTTAATGTTACATTTAATACAGTACAGATTACTGACATTTTCCAGTTCATTTTAAATGGTATTTGACAATAATTCAGTTATAGAGACACTACAGCTGCAACATAAGGGAACTACGCTGTCGGGTTCAACCCGGATATCGAGTTGTTAAAAGATCTTGACACAAGTTCTCCTACTACAAGATTATGCAGTTGGTTATTGAAAATGTGTGAACATTACTTCACCAATGGGTTCCAGCTACATCCTTAGTTATGACACTTATATCAGCACAACGACGGCAAACATTGCAAACGCTGTGGCTAGATAGGATGGAATTTGTTGCAGGTGCCATTACATTTTACATTCTGGTCTACACAAGCAGAGTAGACTAGGGGTGGCATGATTTAAGATCATTTTGGATACCCCACGGTCTCACGTCTATGTTATCAAGGCCACCAGAATCTTAAGAAGTATGGAATCAGCATTGTTTATTAGTTAACAAACAACTACACAAAGGAAGGTCAGTTCAGACTATTTCAAGGTGGCTGCAGCAGGTTCTAGGTTATACGGATATTAACACTGACGATTGTATATCTCATTCCACCAGGTCAACATCAACATCAGCGTATCATTTAGATAGTGTGTTTACATCTCATTCCACTAGGGCAGCAGCTACGTCGGCGGCCAAGGTGAGGGATGTGCCCATCGACCATATTTTGGCGGACGCCGGATGGGCAAATGAGCTGATGTTTCAGAATTTCTATCATCGGCCGATTGCCAATCCAGGGCTGTTTGCCAATGCTATTTTAAGTTCTGTTTAAAGTGCCCTGGGATAAAGGAGTACTGTTTGTTTATATTTTTTAAATAAACTTTATTACTACATTAAATGCAATGTTACTACTAATGCATTAATTTCTCATTTGAGACAATCAATACAGTGGGATACCGAGATTTGTAATCACTCACGTGACTCCAAAGTAAAATAGTAAGATTAAACGAGAACCTACCAGTTTGAAGTTTGATCTTGATTTTATGAGGAGTTACGTTGGTGATTACGTGTCCTGCCACGCCCAACCGTCTCTCATAAAGGATCATCTGGTAGTTCTCGAGTCACGCATCTTACTATGTCACTTCGGTGTTGTTATTTGTGATTTCATACCGCTGCTTTGAAGATTGGTGCGCATGCGGGCTGGCGGGTCTTCTTCACGTAATCACCAACGTAACTCCTCATAAAATCAAGATCAAACTTCAAACTGGTAAGTTCTCATTTAATCTTACTATTAAAGGTGTTGTATTTGAATGCACATAGTATAAGAAACAAAGTGGATGAGCTTGTAGCACAGTTAGAAACTGGTAGGTATGATGTTGTGGGAATTACAGAGACATGGCTGCAAGAGGATCAGAATTGGGAGCTAAATATTCAGGGTTATATGTCATATCGGAATGACAGGAAGGTGTGTGGAGGGGGTGGGGTAGCTCAGTTGGTTAGGAATGAAATTTAGTCCTTAGTGATTGGTGACATAGGATCAGAAGTTGTCATCGTGGATAGAGCAGAGAAATTATAAGGGTAAAAGACCCTAATGGGAGTTATTTACAGGACCCCAAACAGTAGCTAGGATATAAGGTGCAAGTGATATTGGTTGATACAATTGGCATGTAAGAAAGGCAGGTATACTGGGAAAATCAGGTTGGTATTGGATTCCATGAAAGGGAATTTGTAGAGTGCCTCTGAGATGGATTCTTAGAGCAGCTTGTAGTTGAGTCTACCAGGGAAAAGGCAATTTTGAATTTAGTGTTATGTAATGAACGAGGGAACTCAAGGTAAACGAATCATTTGGAGGTAGTGACCACAACATGATAAGTTTTAATCTGCAATTTGAGAGGGAGAAGGTAAAATCGGATGTGACGGTATTGCAGCTGAGCAAAGGGAACTACAGAGGCATGAGGGAGGAGCTGGCCAAAATTGACTGGAAACGGACCTGAGCAAGGATGACGGAGGAACAGCAATGGCAGGAATTACTGGGAATGATCTGGAAGATGAGGGATCTTTTCATTCCAAAGATTCTAGGGGGAGAAAGAGGTGACCGTGGCTGACAACGGAAGTCAAGGGCAGTATAAAGCTAAAAGAGAAGGTAAATAACATAACACAGATTAGTCAAAAGCCAGAGGATTGGGAAGCTTTTAAAGAACAACAGAGGATAACCAAATAAGAAAATACAGGGACAAAAGATGAAATACGAAGGTACGCTAGCCAAAAATATAAAAGAGGATAGTAGTAGTTTCTTTAGTTATAAATAGAACAAGAAAGAGGCAAGAGTGGACGTCGGACCACTGGAGAACGATGCACGAGAAGTGACAAGAGGGGGGATAAAGAAATGGCAGAGGAATTTAATAACCTTTTTGTATCAATCTTCACAGTGGAAGACACCAGCCATGTGCCTGAAATTCAAGAGAGTTAGGGGGTGGAAGTTAGTGGAGTGGCTATGACTCAGGAGATGTTGCTTGGGAAGCTGAAAGGGCTGAAGGTGGATGTCACCTGGACCAGATGGACTGCACCCTAGGATTCTGAAAGAGGTGGCTTTAGAGATTGTGGAGCCAACGACAGCGATATTTCAGGAATCACTCGAGTCAGGAGTGCTCCCAGATGATTGGAAAATTGCCAATATTACCCCGCTGCACAAGAACGGAGCAAAGCAGAATAGTGGAAACTGTAGATCTTACCAGGGAGAAGGCAATTATGGATTTAGTGCTGTATAATGAAGCAGTTTTGACATGGGAACTCAAGGTAGAGGAGTCATTAGGAGGGAGTGGCCATAATATGATGTTTTAATCTATAATTTGAAAGGAAAAAGGGAAAATCGTGTCAGTATTGCAATTGAGCAAAGGGTACAATGGATGCATGAGGGAGGAACTGGCCAAAGTTGAATGGACAGAGACCCTAGCAGGAGTGACAGTGGAACAACAACGGCAGGTATTCTGGGATTAATGCAGGATCAGTTCATTCCAAAGAGGAAGAAAGATTCTAAGGGGAGTAAGAGGCGACCGTGGCTGACAAGGGAAGTCAAGGACAATATAAAAATAAAAGAGAAGTATAACAGAACAACGATGAGTGGGAAGCCAGGGGATTGGAAACCGTTTAAAGAGCATCAGAAGATAATTAAAAAGGCAATACGGGGAGAAAAGATGAGATACGAAGGAAAGTGAGCCAAGAATACAAAGGAGGATAGTAAAAGCTTCTTTATGTGTGTGAAGAGGAAAAAATTAGTTAAGACAAATGTGGGTCCCTTGAAGGCAGAAACAGGCGAATTTATTATGGTGAACAAGGAAATGGCAGACGAGTTGTAAAGGTACTTTGGATCTGTCTTCACTGAGGAAGACACAAACAATATGCCAGATATACTAGTGGCCAGAGGACCTAGAGTGACAGAGGAGCTGAAGGAAATTCACATTAGACAGGATATGGTGTGGGCAGACTGATGGGACTGAAGGCTGATAAATCCCCAGGGCCTGGTGGTCAGCTTCCCAGGCGACTTAAGGAAGTGGCTCCAGAAATCGTGGATGCAATGGTGAGCATTTTCAAATGTTCTCTCGATCCAGGATCAGTTCCTGGGGATTGGAGGGGCGCTAATGTTATCCCACTTTTTAAGAAAGGAGGGAGAGAAAAAACACAGAATTATAGACCAGTTAGCCTGACATCGGTGGTAGGGAAGTAACAGGTGGACAGATGCATGGCGGATGCAGTTTAATGTGGATAAATGTGAAGTTATTCACTTTGGTAGCAAGAACAGGAAGGTAGATTATTATCTGAATGGTGTCAAGTTTGGAAAAAGGGAAGTACAATGAGATCTGGGTGCCCTTGTACATCAGTCACTGAAAGTAAGCATGCAGGTACAGCAGGTAGTGGAGAAAGCTAATGGCATGTTGGCCTTCATAACAAGAGGAATTGAGTATAGGGACAAATAGGTCCTTCTGCAGTTGTACAGTCATGTCAAGTCAAGTCACTTTATTTCTATAGCACATTTAAAAAACAACTCTCGTTGACCAAAGTGCTTTACATTGGTGCAGGTACTAACGTTATACAAACAGTGGTTCATAGGTTAACAATACATACATAAATACATACATACAGCCCTCCCTCAGAGGACGTCAAGAAAGGCTTGAGAGTAAAAATAAGTTTTAACTCTCGACTTAAAAGAGTTGATGGAGGTGGCAGTTGTGATGGGAAGAGGGATGTTGTTCCATTGTCTAGGAGCTGCAACCACAAAAGCACAGTCACCCCTGAGCTTATGCCTAGACTGCGGGATGGTCAGTAACCCCAAGTCAGCCGACCTGAGGGACCGGGAGGTGGTGCGGTGGGTAAGCAGATTTTTGATGTAGGTGGGGGCAAGCCCGTTAAGGGCTTTGTAAACATAAAGAAGGATCTTGAAAAGTATTCGGAACCGCACATGGAGACAGTGGAGAGAGGCCAGGATCGGGGTGATGTGGTCCCTTTTTCGGTGTCCATCAGGAGACTTGCTGCGGCGTTTTGGACCAGTTGCAGGCGGGACAGGGAAGATTGGCTGATGCCTGTGTAATGGGAGTTGCAGTAATCGAGGCGGGAGGAGATAAATGTGTGGATGATCGTTTCAAAGTCTTCAAATTAGAGGAATTGTTTTATTTTAGCTATTGTCGTAGCGGGAAGAAACATAGAAACATAGAAATTAGGTGCAGGAGTAGGCCATTCAGCCCTTCGAGCCTGCACCGCCAGTCAATATGATCATGGCTGATCATCTAACTCGGTATCCTGTACCTGCCTTCTCTCCGTACCCCCTGATCCCTTCAGCCACAAGGGCCACATCCAACTCCCTCTTAAATATGGCCAACGAACTGACCTCAACTACCTTCTGTGGCAGAGAATTCCACAGATTCACCACTCTCTGTGTGAAAAATGATTTTCTCATCTCGGTCCTAAAAGACTTCCCCCTTATCCTTAAACTGTGACCCCTTGTCCTGGACTTCCCCAACATCAGGAACAATCTTCCTGCATCTAGCCTGTCCAACCCCTTAAGAATTTTGTAAGTCTCTATGAGATCACCCCTCAATCTTCTCAATTCCAGCGAGTACAAGCCGAGTCTATCCAGTCTTTCTTCATATGGAAGTCGTGCCATCCCAGGAATAAGTCTGGTGAACCTTCTCTGTACTCCCTCTATGGCAAGAATGTCTTTCCTCAGATTAGGAGACCAAAACTGTACGCAATACTCCAGGTGTGGCCTCACCAAGACCCTGTACAACTGCAGTAGAACCTCCCTGCTCTTGTACTCAAATCCTTTTGCTATGAATGCCAACATACCATTCGCTTTCTTCACAGCCTGCTGCACCTGCATGCCTACTTTCAATGACTGGTGTACCATGACACCCAGGTCTCATTGCATCTCCCCTTTTCCTAATCGGTCACCATTCAAATAATAGTCTACTTTCCTGTTTTTGCCACCAAAGTGGATAACCTCACATTTATCCACATTATACTGCATCTGCCATGCATTTGCCCACTCACCCAGTCTATCCAAGTCATCCTGCAGCCTCCCAGCATCCTCCTCACATCTAACACTGCCCCCCAGCTTCGTGTCATCCGCAAACTTCGAGATGTTGCATTTAATTCCCTCGTCCAAATCATTAATGTATATTGTAAATAGCTGGGGTCCCAGGGATGGGGAAGGGGGAAACTGCATTTCAAGTCCCTACCTAGTCGGAGAGGCTGCTTCCCTCCGAGCAGCATCGTCGACCCATCCTTGCGGACTACCAGCGGGGCCTGGAGCGGCGTTTCCTGAGGGGACTGTGCCAGAACCTCAACTTTGGTGGCAGCACAGCGCTGGAGTGCTATCGCAGAGTGGGCAATGCGTTGCCCGGGTCGCTGAGCTGGAGCTCCGGTATGCTGGGTCCGCCGATTGAACTTCGTGGAGCTGCGAGTCTGTGGCGGCAGCGCTGACTTTAGCATCGGGAGCCTGGGATCTCTCGCCAAGATCGCCAGTGGCTGAGCTCCGATCAGTGCGGCCTGTTGGCTTCGGTAGCCACAGTCTCCGGTAAGGAAGCGGCCGTTCCAGGCATCCCAAGCCGCTGAGAGTGTTCTCCCGACGCCGGAGCACCATCACCCGGCGAGAGGGCCTGAAACATCGGGCTGCCATAGCGGCGACTGCGGAGGCCTCAGTAGGCCTGACTGTGGATGGGCAAGATGATGGGGACTGGACTTTGTGCCTTCCCTCACAGTGGGGACCATTGTGGGGAAATGTTTTTAAGTTTTAATGTTAAACTTCTTCTTTAATGTTATGTTGTATTTTTATTAATGTGCTGCAGGAACATCTGAATTTCCCCAGAAAAGGGGATTAATAAAGTATTTATTATTATATTATTAGTAGTAAATATCATGCCAAGGTTTTTGACGTGAGGTATGAGTAGTGGGGTAAAGCTTTCAAGGCTGCCTGCTATCGTTTTGATTGAGTCCGAGGTGCCGAGTAGGATGACCTCAGACTTACTTTCGTTTAGTTGGAGGAAGTTCTGCAGCAACCTTATCCACTGCCTTATATCCTCAAGGCAGTGGATAAGGTTAAGTAGATTTGATCAGTTGTTGGGCTTCAGGGGGAGATAGAGTTGTGTATCATCTGCATAGCAGTGGAAGGAAATGCCGTGCCTTTGAATGACTAAGCCTAAGGGGAGCAGTTACCGGGAGAAGAGAATGGGGCCAGGGATGGAACCTTGTGGAACTCCGCAACAGAGGCTAACTGGGGAGGAGAAAGAGTTGCCTATGTTTGTAGAGAAACTCCTATCTTTGAGGTAGGAGATGAACCAGCTCAGGGCAGTGCTATCAATACCAACCCCATGTCGGAGACGATAACATTCGATGGTGTGGTCGACTGTAACAGGGTCCTGTTGAGACCACACCTGGAGTACTGTGTGCAGTTCTGGTTTCCAGATTTGAGGCAAGACATTCTTGCTATTGAGGGAGTGCAGCGTAAGTTCACAAGGTTAACTCCTGGGATGGCATGACTGTCATATGGAGAATAGAGTGACTGGGCTTGTATACACTGGAATTCAGAAGGATGAGAGGGGATCTCTTTGAAACATATAAGATTATTAAGGGATTGGACACGCTAGAGGCAGGAAACATGTTCCCGTTGTTGGGGGAGTCCAGAATCAGGGGCCACAGTTTAAGAACAAGTGGTATGCCACTTAGAATGGAGGTAAGGAAAAGCTTTTACACCCAGAGAGTTGTGAATCTGTGGAATTCACTGCCTCAGAAGGCAATGGAGGCCAATTCTCTGGATGCTTTCAAGAGAGGGTTAGTTAGAGCTCTTAAAGAGAGCGGAGTCAGGGGATATGGTGAGAAGGCAGGAACAGGGTACTGAATTTGGATGAAAAGCCATGATCACAGTGATGGTGCTCACTCAAAGGCCGAATGGCCTACTCCTGCACATATTGTCTATTGTCTATAAATAGTTAGTTTAACGGGCGGTTGGTAAGATTTTAGAGTCCATTATAAAGGATGAGGTTACGGAGTACTTAGAAGTTCACGTTAAAATAGGCCAAAGTCAGCATGCCTTTGTGAAGGGGAGATCTTGCTTGACAAATTTGCTGGTATTCTTTGAAGAAGTAAATAGCAGGACAGACAAAAGACAGTGATGGTGTTTATTTAGATTTTCAGAAAGATTTTGATAAGTTGCCACATGTTAGGCTGCTTAGGAAGATAAGGGCCCACAGTATGAAAGAGTAGATATTAGCATGAATAGCGGGTTGGCTGGGTGGCAGAAGACAAAGAGTGGCATAAAGAGGGCTTTTTCTGGTTGGTTGCCAGTGACCAGCAGAGTTCTGTAAGGGTTGGTGCTGGGGCCGTTGCTCTTCATGTTGTATATTAATGATTTGGATAAGGAGATTGAAGGCTTTGTGGCAAAGTTTGCGGATGATACGAAAATAGGTGGAAAGCCAGGTAGTGTAGAGAAAGCAGGGACTGTGCAGATGGCCTTGGACAGGTTGGGAGATTGATCAGAAAAGTGGCAGATGGAATATAGTGTAGCAAAGTGTGGAGTCATGCGTTTTGGTAGTAGGAATAAAGGCGTAGGCTGTTTTCTTAATGGGGTGAGAAGCCCGAAATCAGAGGAGCAAAGGGACTTGAGATTGCTGGTGTTAGATTTCCAAAAAGTTAATCTGCAAGTTGAATCGGTAATAAAGAAAGCAAACTCAATGCCAGCATTTATGGCTTGCACAAAAAAACAGGGGTGTAATGTTGATGCTCTCTAAGGCACTAGACAGACCCCATTTGGAATATTGTGAGCAATTTTGGGCACAATATCTGAGGAAGGATGTGCTGGCTTTGGAGTGGGTCCAGAGGAGGTTTATAAGAATGATCCCAGGAATGAGTAGGTTAACCTATGATAAGCATTTGTTGGCACTGGGCCTGGAGTTTAGAAGAATGAAGGGGGACCTCATTGAAACATAGAGAATAGTGAAAGGCTTGGATAGAGTGGATGTGGAGAGGGTGTTTCCACTGGTGGGAGAGTCATAGACCAGAGGTCATATCCTCTGAATAAAAGGATGTACCTTTACAAAGGAGATGAGGAGGAATTTCAAGAGGGTGGTGAATCATTGAATTCATTGCCGCAGACGGATGTGGAGACCAAGTCGATGGATATTATAAAGGCGTAGATTGAAAGATTCTTGATTAGTAAAGATGTGAGGGGTTATGGAGCGAAGGCAGGTGAATGGGGTTGGGAGGGATAGATCAGCCATGATTGAATGGCGTGAGAAGACTTTGATGGGCCAAATGGCCAAATTGTGCTCCTATCTTTTCTACCTGAATCAATTGATCATATTGCTTTTAAATCAATGCTCAGCAATCCCATTCAAAACTGGGATTTGTATGCCCATCCTTTCTTTGTTCTCTTAACCAGCTGTTAATGAACCATTACTTGCACAAGGTCGCACTGACCATTTCTTCTAAAATATGTCCAGCCTCAAGTAAAAATAGAAAACCTAAACTAGTTATTTGTCGTTCACATGTCCTGCACCTTCATTAATGTATTCTCACATTACAACTCATAAAATGATGCTAAGTTTCACAGGAGATTTAAAAGAAAGATTTTTTGGCAAAACAATTTTACCTTTGCTTTTGAAGTTCTTTCTCTGAGCTTCTTTCCAAGTGACTCCAAATTTTCAACAGTTAAATCGATTTTTTCTGCTGTTTTGATTGCCATGAGGTTACTAATTGTTTCAGCACTATAATTTGCAAATTTTGATTCAAAGATAATCTGGCCAGTTTTACTTTGCATGTATATTGCCATGCTTATTGTTGGCTGGGAGTTAGAAAGACAACTGATATCAGTCACGGATGTAATACTTTGAAGAATTTCCGCTAGCTTTAGTTTTAATTTCTGTTGTCCGGCAAATATGTTTTCCGATCCAGCCCATCCAGGGAGATCAAATCCCACTGCAATGTCTATGAAGCAATCTGCAAATCATATAAAATGGAACAGAAATCAAAATTGTGCCTTCAGTGTGCCAACACTTTACTGACAAATGCAGGCATTCACAAATAGACTAATATGATTTATAATGTGAAATATAATTCTCAACATCACAATAAAATTAGGATTTCCAGTGCTGTTTGAAAATGTTCACCCTGCCTGTGAAATTCATCAGATATCAATGTCAGTTATTTAACACAGAAACAAAGAACCACAGATACGGGTTTCTACTAAAAATAGACATACAGTAAATTGCTGGACTATCTCGACAGGTTGGGTAGCATCTCTGGAGAAAAAGGATGGGTGATATTTTGGGTTGAGGCCCTTCTTCATACTGCAAATAAGGGATGGGGAGGTGGAGGGGAACCTCCTGGATAGAAACATAGAAACATAGAAAATAGGTGCAGGAGGAGGCCATTCGGACCTTCAAGCCAGCAACGCCATTCATTGTGATCATGGCTGATCGTCCCCAATCAATAACCCGTGCCTGCCTTCTCCCCATATCCCTTGATTCCACTAGCCCCTAGAGCTCTATCTAACTCTCTCTTATAAGTGACATCCGTGCAGAACTCATGGACCTTTGCCCTTCCCTAAAAACCTACCTGGACTAACTGAGACACCTCGCCCCCCCCGCCCCCTTCTTGATCTCACTTTCTCCATCAAAGGAGACGGACTATAGACAGACATCAATAGGAAACCTACCATCTCGCTCAGCTACCTCATGCAAAGATGCTGTTCCCTTACCCAATTCCTCCGACTCCACCTTATCTGCTCCCATGATGAGGTATTTCTTACAAGGACATTAAACCCCTCATTCTTCAGGGAACATGGGTTCTCTTTTCTATCATAAATGAGGCTCTTACACATGTCTCCTCTGTGTCCTGTAGTTCTGGTCTCGCTCCCCATCCCCCCAGATGCAACAAGGACAGATTTTCCCTGGTCTGCACCTTTCACCCCTCCGCATACAGCACATTATCCTATAACATTTCCATCGCCTCCTAAGTCATCCCACCTGCAATCACATTTTCCTATCTCCACCCCTTTACACGTTCTGCAGGGACCGCTACATGTGCAACTCCTTGGTTCACTCATCGCTTCCCACCATAATCTCTGCCGCCCCAGGTACTTTCCCCTGCAACCGCATCAGATGCAATACCTGCCCCTATACCTCCTCCGTCAACTCCATCCAGGAACCCCGACAGTCCTTTGGGGTTAGACAGACCAAAGACATGTACCTCTTCTAACCCCACCAACCACATCCAGTGTTCCCGATGTGGGCTCCCGTACATCCGCGAGACCATTTCTCTGAAAACCTCCACTCAGCCTGCCAAGGCCTATGGGATCTCCCTGTTGCCAACCATTTCAAACTACCCTTCCCATTCCAACCTTCCTGGCCTGTGTCTCCCTCCATTGTGAGAGAGAGGCCCAGCGCAAATTGGAGGAATAGTTCCCCATATTCTGCTGAGGTAGCTTACAACCCAATGGTATGAACATTGAATTCGCTAATTTTAAGTAACTTCTACTTACACTCACCTCCACTCCCCCCTCCTCCCTTGCTCCCTTCCTGCACCCTCGTTGTTTTACCAGTTCCCCAGTAATCTACATTGTTTCTATCTTGAGATCACACCTTCCCTAGCCATCAATGGGCCTACTCGGCACAGGCCCTGCCTAAGGTCATTTGCGCTGGTCCAGATTTGTCCTGGTTTTTTCTCGCCTCCAGCTCTTCAACTCCCACCCCCTACTTTCATACTTTGTATTTTATTTCATTAATATATTTGCAAAATTACTGATCCTTATCAACCATCGATAATACACAGGAAAATTAGTTATTTTCTTATTTGGATTAATATTTTATGGTATTTACCTAGTTTCTATCAGCTACAAAATCCACTGGCTGACAAGGGAAGTCAAGGACAGTATAAAAATAAAAGAGAAGAAGTATAACATAGCGAAGATGAGCAGGAAGCCAGAGTATTGGGCAACTTTTAAAAAGCAGCAGAAGGTAACTAATACGTGGAGAAAAGATGAGGTACGAAGGTAAGCGAACCAAGAATATAAAGGAGGATAGTAAAAGCTTCTTTAGGTATGTGAAGAGGAAAAAATTAGTTAAGACCCAAGTTGGACACTCGAAGACAGAAACAGGTGAATTTATTATGGGAACAAGGAAATGACAGACGAGTTGAGCAAGTAACCATATAACCATACAACAATTACAGCAGGGAGACAGGCCCTCTCGGCCCTTCCAGTCCGTGCCGAACAATTACTCTCACCTAGTCCCATCCACCTGCACTCAGACCATAATCCTCCGTTCCTTTCCCATCCATATACCTATTCAATTTATTTTTAAATAGAGAGAGTACAGAGGAGATTTACTAGAATGTTGCCTGGGATCCAGCAACTATGTTACAGAGAAAGGTTGAACAAGTTAGGTCTTTATTCTTTGGAGCGCAGAAGGTTAAGGGGGGACTTGATTGAGGTCTTTAAAATGATGAAAGGGATAGACAGAGTTGATGTGGATAAGCTTTTCCCATTGAGGGTAGGGAAGATTCAAACAAGAGGGCATGACATGCGAATTAAGGGATGGAAGTTTAGGGGTAACGTGAGGGGGATCTTCTTTACTCAGAGGGTGGTGGCTGTGTGGAATGAGCTTCCAGCAGAAGTGGTGGAGGCAGGATCGATTTTAACATTTAAAAGTAAAGTGGATAGGTATATGGACGGGAAGGGAATGGAGTGGTATGGTCTGAGTGCAGGTAGATGGGACTAGGGGAAAACAAATGGTCGGCACGGACTGGAAGGGCCGAGAGGGCCTGTTTCTGTGCTGTAATTGTTATATGGTTATATGGTTAAATGATAAAAATGAACCTGCCTTCACCACTTCTACTGGAAGCTCATTCCACACAGTTACCACTCTCTGAGTAATGAAGTTCCCCCTCATGTTGCTCCTAAACTTTTGTCCCTTAATTCTCAAATCATGTCCTCTTGTTTGGATCTTCCCTACTCTAAATGGAAAAAAGCTTATCCACGTCAACTCTGTCCAACCCTCTCATAATTTTAAAGACCTCTATCAAGTCCCCCCTTAACCTTCTGCGCAACAAAGAATAAAGACGTAACTTGTTCAACCTGAGTACTTTGGATCTGTCTTCAGTAAGGAAGACACAAACAATCTTCCTGATATAGTAGTAGTGACCAGAGGACCTAGGGTAACAGAGGAACTGAAGAAAATTCACATTAAGCAGGAAATGGTGTTGGGTAGACTGATGGGACTGAGGCTGATAAATCCCCAGGGCCTGATGGGCTGCATCCCAGGGTACTTTAGGAAGTGCCTGTAGAAATCGTGAACGCATTGATGATCATTTTCCAATGTTCTATAGATTCAGGATCAGTTCCTGGGGATTGGACGATTGCTAATGTTATCCCACTTTTTAAGAAAGGCGGGAGAGAGAAAACAGGGAATTATAGACCAGTTAGCCTGACATCGGCGGTGGGGAAGATGCTGGTGTCAATTATAAAAGATGAAATAGCGGCACATTTGGATAGCAGTAACAGGATTGGTCTAAGTCAGCATGGATTTATGAAGGAGAAATCATGCTTGACTAATCTTCTGGAATTTTTGAGGGTGTAACTAGGAAAATGGACGAGGGAGAGCCAGTGGATGTAGTGTACCTGGGCTTTCAGAAAGCCTTTGAAAATGTCCCACAGGTGATTAGTGGCCAAAATTAGAGCACATGATATTGGAGGTAGGGTACTGGCATGGATAGAAAATTGGTTGGCAGACAGGAAACAGAGTTAAGATTAAAGGGTCCCTTTCAGAATAGCAGGCAGTGACTAGTGGGGCACCGCCAGTGCTGGGGACCGCAGATATTTACAATATACAAGACTAAGTGGGACCCGTTGGGTCCCAGCTTCACACGGGAGGGCTGGTCCCCCAACGCAATATTCCACCTCTCCACCAATTCCAATATTGATGGCCAGTGGGGGGGGGGGGGGGGGGGGGGGGGGGGGGGGGGGGGGGGGGGGGGGGGGGGGGGGGCTTTCTGGAGTGTTACAATGGTGTTGTGGGCCAAAGGGACTGGTTTCCAGAGGACTAGTATGGACATTGTGGGCCGAATGGATTCTTGGGCTGGCAGCTCAGTCACTGAGACCACTCACAATCACTCACTCTCTCACACACTCACACACAAATCTCGCACACACACACACATACACACACACACACACATACACACACACACACACACACACACACACACACACACACACACACACACACGCACACACACACACACACACACACTTACTCACTCACATACACATACACATACACACACTCACACACACTCACAAACACAAACACACTCACACACACACACACACATACATACTCACTGACTCACCCACAATATATATGGCAGTAAACTTTCTTGAATACTCACACGGCTGAGTGCGGCCTCTCCACTTTGGGGCTTCCGTAGTCAGCGGAACTTCCGTAATCAGCGTGACCTCTGCGCTTAACAGAAATTACACAATCAGCACCACCACTGCACTCACCGGAAATCACGCAATCAGCGCGACCTGTCCACTAAGCGGAAGTTACAAAATGAGCAGAACCAAACACAGTCGGACCTAATAAAGTATTTATTCCATCCAAACACAGTGGGACCTAATAAAGCATTGCAGTTTCAAGCACAGGCAGGGCAACAGGCCAAACAATCATGGCATTGTCATTAAGGGCTAACAAATCATTTATTGCAAGTACATTGCAGACTGCTGATTCACAGCTTAGAATGTTCAGTTGATTCACAGCTTAGAATGAGAGTCGTGGCATCTCTCTTGTGATCTTGCAGAGTGACTGAGTCACGTTCAGGTGTCTGCGGATTTATAGTCCTACCCCCCTCCCTCCCCCCCTCCCCCCCACCCCCCCCCCCCCCCCACTGGAAGGGGCGTTACCTTCATTGCGGTGATTGACAGGCGAGAGGATCTCAATACAAGATACAAGATGCAAGATACATTTATTTGTCACGTGTGCCAATTGGCACAGTGAAATGAAATCACCATGCAGCCATACAGTAGAAATAAAGAACACAACACAGAGTAAATAGAATTCAACATAAAGCATCCCCACACAGCAGGATCAAAATTTCCCACTGTGGGGGAAGGCACCAAAGTCAGCTTCCCCTGATGTTCCCCACTGTTCACCCGTGGTCAGGGCCTCCCTGAGTCTTCTGTAGTCGACGCTACGGGAGGCCCGATGTTCAGGCCCCCTCGCCGGGGTGATGTAAGTACGACGTCAGGGCTGGTGGACTTCCTCGGCGGCCTGCACCCTGAGTCGGCCCCCTCCTACCGGAGTCCGCGGCTCCCAAAGTCCGCAGGCCGCGCCGGGTGGAGATACAATGCTGGAGGCCCTCAGCAAAGGGCCCCAGGAATCCACGGAGTTGTTCAGCGCTGCCCGTGTTGGAAAGCTCTCCGAACCAGAGCTCCATGATGTTGGAGCAGCGGCCCACTGCTCCGGAGCTCCAACGGCGACCCAGGTAGGCATCGCCCGCTCCGCGGTGACTCCAGCGCCGCCGCTGTTGCAGCTCTGGTCCAATTCCCGGTCCCCGGCAGGAAAGGCCGCTCCGATCCAGGAGGTAGGCCGCGAGTTGGGAGGCGAGGACGCGACTCGGAGAAATAGACTGGAAGAGACTGGGAGTTAGTTTCCCCCTTACCCTGCCCCCCTCCCCCACATATAAAAGTTAAAGTTTCCCCCGAAAACACACTTTAAACTGGCTAAAATTAAAAAAAAAGATGGAAAGACAAACGGGCTGCAGGCAGAGGCTGCTGTCAGAGCAGCGTCCCTAGTGGACAATGATATTTAAACACTCATAACTTTTTTATTTTTCATCGATGGGAAAAATCCTCGGGGCCTGCTCAGCGGAGGAGGACTGTGAGTAAGATGGCCAAAAATTCATAGCGATATATGGTAGCGTTTTTTCTAAAATCAATATACAGCGCAGACAGGAAGTGGTCAAGATGATACTTTTAATTATATAGATATTAATGATTTAGTTCTTCTTCTTCTGGCGTATGGCGTGCACAGCCTAAATTTGTAAGACAACTTGTTCTGTTTGATCTTCTGTTTGTGCATGCCAGGTTGATTGCATTTGTTGAAACAGGGTGGACCACGTGAAGGTTGCAATCTCTCACCCCCAATGATTTAGTTGAAGGGATTAAAAGTAACATTAGCAAATTTGCAGATGACACAATGCTGGGTGGAGGTGGGAACTGTGAGGAGGATGCTACGAGGATGCAATGGGGATGCAGGGTGACCCGGAGAGTTTTGGGTGAGTGGGCAGATGCATGGCAGATGCAATTTAATGTGGATAAATGTGATTTTATCCACTTTGGTGGCAAGAACAGCAAGGCAGATTATTATCTGAAGGGTGTCAATTTAGGAAAAGGGGAAGTAAAATGGGATCTGGGAGTCTTTGTTCATCAGTCATTGATATTAAGCACGCAGGTACAGAGGCAGTGAAGAAAGTTAATGGCATATTGGCCTACATAACAAGAGGAGTTAAGTATAGGAACAAACAGGTCTTTCTGCAGTTGTACAGGGCCCTGGTGAGACCACACCTGGAGTATGGTGTGCAGTTTTGAGGAAATTTGAGGAAGGACATTCTTGCTATTGTGGAAGTACAGCCTAGGTTCACAAGGTTAAATATCGGGATGGCGGGATTGTTATTTGTTGGCTGGGCTTGTATACACTGGAATTTAGAAGGATGAGGGGAGATCTTATTGAAACATAAAAGATTATTAGGGGATTGGACACGCTAGAGGCATGAAACATGTTCCCGATGCTAGGAGAGTCCAGAACCAGGGGCCACAGTTTAAGAATAAGGGGTAGGCCATTTAAAACGGAGATGAGTAAAACCTTTTTCACCCAGAGAGTTGTGAATCTGTGGAATCTCTGCCTCAGATAGCAGTGGATGGCATTCACTGGATGCTTTCAAAAGAGATTTAGTTAGAGCTCTTAAATGTAGTGGAGTCAAGGGATATGGGGAGAAGGGAGGAACTGGGTACTGATTATGGATGATCAGCCATGATCACAGTGAATGGTGGTGCTGACTCAAAGGGCCAAATGGCCTACTCCTGCACTTCTTGTCTATTGTCTATTGACATTTGGAAGTCAAAAAAGTTCTAGCACTTACAGTTGGAAATCTCCAACGCTAGAGGGCATAGCTTTAAGATGAAAGGTGGAGAGTTTAATAGAGATGTGCGGGATAAGTGTGTAACAGAGATTAGTGGGGGGCCTGGAAAGCACTGATGGTGGTGGTGGAGGTAGTAAGATCAAACATGTCAGCCCATTGCATTTAGAAGGAGTGGTCTATCTTGCTCCACTATAGGATCTTTGATTAAGATGGTGGTGTTTAAGAGGCCTTTGGATAGGCACATAGAAGTACAGAGATTGGAGGAATATGGATCATGTACAGGCAGATGAGATCAGTTTAACTTGACATCATGTTCTGCACATATATTGTGGACCGAAGGAACAGTTCCTGCGCAGTATTTTTCTATGTTCTATGTTCATTAACAAGATAAATCCATGCCAATAATTGCAGGCCATATAATCATCTTTGTTCATCCCCACGCTAGCCATGTTATATGTTATATTTCACATTATTAATATTTAAAGTTTAAAAAAAGCCAACTGAAAATAATAACTGCCTTGGGTGGTGAGTGGGAGACTTTTCTAACAGCATCCAGTGATGATGTCACAATGGCATCTCACTGTTGTCCAATCACAATGGGATCTCATTTACACAAGATGCCATGAAGATTCTGAAAAACAAAAATTACATCACCAAATAACATCTGCTGCCAATACACAAGCTATGAGATTTGATGGAGTGGGGGATGGGAGGAGAAGAAATGTTATTTAAACATTGTCTTTAGTGGGGGAGTGCGAAAGGGGAGAGGTGAGGGAGGAAGTGACTGACGGTAGGGAAAAGGAGAGGGATGGAGAGATGACGGAGAGACAATGTGATCAGCAGCTTCAAGGGGAGTAAGGTGAGAGTGAGAATCTTGAAGGATTGATTGGCTCAAGGGAGCGCCGATGCAGACATAAAAGTTGAGTCCATTCATTGACTCCGGGAAGCGCCGACTGAACCCCCCCCCCCCCCCCAACCTGGGAAGGATTCATTGCCTCACCGACGCTGACCCAGTCGAGTCAATTAATTGGCTCCGGGAAGCGCCGACTGCGCCTCCCCCCCACCACATAGGGAGGATTGATTGCGTTGGGGGAATGGGTTGCTTTGGGGGGAATGGGAGAGTGGTGGAATATTGAATTGGGAAAAGGGGGATAGTGAGGGAAGGGGGGTTATGGAGGGTGGGAGGGAGCGACTGAGGGTAGGGAGTGAATGACGGTAAGGGAAAGGAGCAGGAGGGAGAGGTGAAGGAGGGAGAGGAGGAGGGGACGAGATGAGGGGAGAGAAGAGGGAGAGTGAAGAGGAGGGGGGAGGAGTGTTGGGACATGAGGGGGAATAAGCTGCGCCTGTGTAGTTGGGGGCTATTGATGAGTGGTGGAATATTGCGTTGGGCGAACAGGTTCCCTTAGAGGAACGGGTGATGGAAACGTTGGCTCCGGGTGGGGCTTGTCTCCTGGGTGAGCACCAACACCGCGTTCATGGACCAGCCCTCCTGTGCGATGTCGTCCCCCCCTCCCCCTGCTTTTGGGGACAGTTAACAATGGGTCCCACTTAGTCTAGTATAACTATGGGGTGGGAGATTACAACCGTCACATGGTCTACCCTATTTCGATGAATGCAATCAACCTGGCGTGCACAAAGAGAATATCAAACAGAACAAGTTGTCTCACAAGTTTAGGCTGTGCATGCCATAGGCAAGGAGACATAGTATAAATATAAATATATATCTGTTAAAATACTGTAAAGGACAGCATCAGTAATGCCACTAGTAGAGCTGTTGCTTCATAGGTTTTATCCAGATCTCGTGCTATCTGTGTGGAGTTTGCAGATTCTTCCACATGTCTTCCTTGTTGTTCTGATATAGAAGTTAAAGTGATTAATGTTATGAAGGGCAGAGCTTGAGAAAATGTGAGGCCTTAAAACCAGCAAATCCATGAAACTAATGACTATGTCCCTGAGTTCCAGAGATAATAAGATAAAACGGGTAAATAAGGAAAGTAATGAAATTCAAAGCCCGGTTGGAGGGGTATGATGGGAACAGGACAAGGGTAGGGAATGCGGGTTATAAAAGGGAAATGTGGGAGGGGGTTGGAGTGGTGGAGCTGGCATGGTAATGAGAGGAGGGTAGGGGAGTATTACTTGAAATTGGAGATTTCAGTGTTCACACCATTGGGTTACAAGCTATCCAAGTGGAATACCAGATGTTGTTCTTCCAGTTTGCATTTGGCCTCAGTCTGGCAATGCAGGAGGCCAAGGACGGGGAGGTTGATATTGGAATGGGAAGGGGAGTTAAAATGGTCAGCAACCAAGAGTGGCAGCAGGCGTGGATGGACACAGTGCGAGTGAGCAGCGAACAAGTCACCTGGACAAGTGCTTGTTCTCTCTAATGAATGGATCTTTTCGAGCCAAATAACTTGTTGCTTTGCGCTGCAGACAGTCAGTTAGAGATAGGTCAGTTTAAACTGATAAATAACTGCAATACGAGAGATTAATCCTTTCTCCTACTACTTTGAGAAATTTTCCTATAGTGTTCCATTAAATCGATCACTGTGATAGCCATTTCATTTATGCCTGGCAAGAAATCAAACAATCAATTTTTAGGCTTTAGATCCAATAACCAAACGCTGTCTCTGGGACTATCTGAAATAATCCGCTCGACCTGCAGATATTATAAGTGCAGAGCAAAGAGCCCTTTATGTTCAACTTCAAGGATCTTAAAGTGCTTTGTAGTCTATGGATTAGTATTGAAGTGTTTTCATCATTGTTAAGAAATATTATATAAACATATATTATATAAACATATGTTTACAAAAAAATTGGATAGGTACATGGATAGTACAGGTTGAGAAGGATATGGTCAAATGCAAGCATGCGGGACATTTTGATGGGCCATTTTGAGCCACGTACACAATTTGGGCCTGTTTCGACGCTGTATGACTATGATTCGATGACTCTACAAAGGAAACACATAGAGCTTGGTACACTCTTGTAAACTGCTCAGGGAAAATTTGCAACATGCACTTTTAGCCAAAATCAACCACTTATAACTAAAAACTGTCATTATAATAAACTTTCATAGCAAAGAATTCAAAACTGAAACATGAAGACTGTTGAAAGTGTGCCAAATATCCAATATGTGTCTAGTTAACTATGAATTTTATAAAAAAAGAAAGTCCAGTCCAAAAATCAAGAGATGTCAGATAAAGGGTTTGTCCTCAAATGTCAAGAAATTTACAAATGTTCAATTAATATCTGTTTTAGATTTTCCCCATCTGGAAATGGATGTGCATTATTTGACAAGGGTAATATATCAGTATTTTGGAACATTAAACAGTGCAGTACAGGAACTGGCCTTTTAGCTCAAGGTGCCAAGTTAAACTAATCTCCTCTACCTGCACAGTTGTTCAGCCTCTCCTTATAAGTAATGCAGGCAGCATTGTAGTGAACCTCATCTGCGCCAGAACTGCACACAGTACCCCAAACGCAGCCTCATCACATCCTATAAAGCTGCAACATAACTTCCAAACTCTGATGCTCAATGCTATACCGATTAAGGCGAGTATACCATATGCCTTATTCACCACTCTATCTACACAAGTTGTCACTTCAGCCTCAAGATCCCTCGGTACATCTATACTGTTATGTGTCTTGCCCATAAATATATACTCATCCCTTACATTCGATCTGCCAATGTGCAACACAAAGATCTTAGAGCGGAGCAAAATGGTTCACTCCGCGAAAAGGCCGTAGTAGCTAATCTTCAGCAACATTCCCGTAACCGGCTTCTGTCATGGCGGCGTCATCTACAAGTGGAGTGTATTGCTCCACTATAATTGCAGGGTTCTTCGTAGATACGGCAATTCCACACTTTATTTTTTAAAATGTCAAAGTCAAAGTCAAAGTATCCATTATTGTCATTCAGACCTTTCGGTCTGAAGGAAATTTCGTTGCCTTGCAGTCATAACATATATTAAAAAACAAAACACATAATAAACACATATCTAACATCCACCACAGTGAGTTCACCAGGCACCTCCTCACTCTGGTGGAAGGCAAAAGTCTTAAAGTCTTTGGCTTCTTCCCTCCTTGTTCTACCCTTCTGCGGTGTGGGTGAGTGTCCAGTCACATCCGATGTTGTGTCGTCCAATAGGCCCGCGGGCCGACCTCTCCGAAAGCCGGGCCTGCCGCCACCGCTGTCGCCGGACATACTGGAACACCGCCACAGCTTCTAAAGCAGGGTCGCCGCTGGAAAAAACGACTGGAGACACAGATTCTGTGAGCCGGGTCGCCGCTTGGAACGCCACAGAGGACGCCGCTGGAGTCAACCCAGCTCTTGAAGCCGGAAGAAACGCCATCCGCTGGTAGCAACATCTCTGACGCCGGGTCGCCGCTGGAACGCCACCGCTGGAGCACCACAGCTCTTGAAGCTGGGCCGCCGCTGCCACTGGAATGAGTGAACGCCGCCACAGCTCCGAGGCCCACCAGCTCCCACCATTAGGCCTCAGTACAGACGGAGGACGGTGACGGGGGACACGACAAGAAACGTTGCACCCCCCCCCCCCCCGAAGGGTGAGACTCTCTAAAACCCTGTTTCTCCCACCCACTCCACACATATACACAGCCTAATAAACCAAAATTTTAACTAAAACAGACACAAGAAGACAAAAAGAAAAGAAAAAACAGACAGACTGCAGGCGAGCCGCAGTTGCCAGGCAGCGCCGCCACTTCCGGTTTGTATAAGCGCTATGGAATTACTTTGGAGGCACCTCTGCAATTCATCTCCTGTACATTACACCCCCTCCCCCCCCCCGAATATTTTATCTGGGGTTTTAGACTGAGCTCATTTTGCTTAGGGCTGACGGATTTTCCTTGCTAAAGGATTACTTTAAAAAATATATATATTTATTTTTTTATTTTTATTTTTTTATTTGCACCATGTTTTAAAAGAAGACAATCAATTATAATACCATACAGTGCTGGGAGGGAAGGGAAGCCCCAGAGGCCTTATACAAAGTTCGCTCCTTCTCGAAATGAGCTGTTAAGGCCAACGTGGGTGAGTAGGGAGAAATAAAAAAGACAATAATAAACAATAATACAGTTTAAGAATGAAAATTAAAAATATGAAATTAAACATATGAAAATAAATAAAATAATAAGGAATTGTATGTGATAAGAGTAACAGAAGTAGTTTGGGCCTCATAAAATAGCATTACAAAAAAGCATGGAGGCAAGAACTCAGGACATGCATGAGAAACTTTTTTAAGCTTCAATCTTAAAGGTGGCTAAGGAGATGTGGACTTTTAATGACAGAGGAGGGTTATTCCAAAATTTAGGACCTTTAAAAGTAATGCTTTGTTGGTATTTGGCCTGTTCGACCCAAAACGGAAGATGAAGATAATTTTTTCTTCTGGTTGGGTAATGGTTGAATATCAGAAGAAAGGGTGAAAGATCATGAAAAGAAACAGGCAAATGCATGTTTACATTTTAAGATATTGAAAATAAAAATACATATTTGGAATGCATTTCAGTTTATCTTACAGGACCAAATTTGAGTACCTCTTGAAGAGAGGGGCAGAAGGTTCTTGAGAATTGATTATGAGAAAATTAATCTAATGAATTTCTTCTGTTATGAGAGTAGTAGCTTAGAAGAAAGATCGAAGGATAGGTTGAACCCCAAACAATATTACAATAATTGAAATAAGGAAAAATCAAACTGTAATATATTGTTAGATGGGAAGACGGGGGAATAAATGCACAAACCTTTCTCAGTAATACCAAGCATTTTCATTGAACTCTTATCACAAACAATATTTGATATGTTTCTTTCCAAGTTAAAATTTGATCAATGGTTACTCCTAAACATTTTGTATATATTACTTCAGGAATTTCATGTCCATTGATAAAAATTATCTTAACAAAACCTCAAGTCCTCTGTCACGCTGGATCTTTGGTCTTCATGATGATGTGACCTTATGTGTAAGGATTAGCATGAAAAGCTGTGAGGTAATTCAGTGGGTCAGAAAGAGGGTCTCGACGAATGTCACCTTGTTCCTTTTCTCCAAAGATGCTGTCGGGCCCTTGAGGTGCTCAGCAGCTTTTTGTGTCTATCCTTAGTTTTACAACCGAAACATCTGCAGTTCCTTACCTACACCTTAATGTCATATGTTTTCGAATTTATTGAGTGCAATGTATAGTCCCATTTTTTGTATCAAAGGCTTCTCAGCTGTGATTACCAAATTGCAGACAATTTTGCCAATTCAGGCTACCATCAGTTTGTGAACTTATGACTGTACTCCATACCTTCTGATCCATGTACCGCTCTAATGTTTCCCTTAAATGTAACTGATAGTATGATATGCAAAAAAATGTGCCAGAACCCTGGACGTAACCAAACCATTGATCCGTCCCACCACATTTGTTTCATGATATTTTATTCACAATATTTTAGGATTTCGAATGAGAGGAAGAGAATAGGTTGAATGAATGAATGAAAAAAAAAGGGGAAAAAAAAAAAAGTGGTCAACAAATAATTAAGAGATCCACAAGAAACTAACAAGAGATTATCAGATATCGTGTGTTATATAGTTATGTACGTATATGTCCACATATATGTATAATGCATCATAGCATATATATATAAGACACACACACACACACACACACACACACACCACACACACACACACACATCACACACAAACACACACACACACACTAAACAAATTATATATATGTTTTTATTTTTATATAAATATATATATATATATATTATGATTTACTAAAAGTAAGATCTTTAGACGCCACAGCGATTTAATCTCCGAGAGAACGCCGCCACTTACGCCTTCATTTTTTTGCACCCTCGCTCAGAGCCAACCCTCTGCCAGACTGGACCAAGGATTTTCCCTCGATGAAAAATCAGAGAGATTTTAAGTTTTTTTAATTGCCATACTCATCTGTGTACCGCCTATCAGGTGGGAGGGGCGAGGGACTATAAAACCTGGAAGGTTGTGCCTCACCTCATCGCTGCCAGATGGTAGGTCAGCCATGTTTGTCCATCTCTCTGAGCTCTGAATAACACTGAACACAAGTTTTACTCAACTGTGAGAGCCTTAATGTGATTTGAAAATGAAAATAATGTAGGTTTGTGAAGTAAAAAAGGCACTGCCTGCAAATGGTTGTTTGGGGGGTTTGCGTTGAAGTAAAAAGTACTGCCGCCCAATGACTGTTTTGGGGGTTATATTTGGGTTGAAGTAACGAGGCACTGCCTGCAAATGGTTTTGTTTGGGGGGTTTGGGTTGAAGTGAAAAGGCACGCCTGCAAATGATTGTAAGGGGGGTTTTGGGTTGCAGTGAAAAGGTCACTGCCTGCAAAGATTGTTTGGAGGGGTTTGTGTTGACTTAAAAAGGCACTGCCCTGTAAATGGTTAATGAGGGTTTGGGTGAAGGAAAAAAGGCACTGCCTGCAAATGGTTGTATTCGGGGGTCTGGTGAAGTGAAAAGGCACTGCTGCAAATGATTGTTAGAGGGGTTTGGGTTGAAGTGAAAAGGGCACTGCCTGCAAATTGGTTGTTTGATGGCTTGGTTGAAAGTAAAGAGTCAACGCTTGCCAAAAGGTTGTTTTTGTCTAAAACTTGACAACTTCCATTTGATTTTAGCAAAAACGCAACACACTTACGGCTGTGATTTTTGTCATTTTACTCAGTGCACCCCTCTCTCAACGGGTTGCAGAGGATTCTTCCCAACAATGCAAAAACAAAATTGTTAATAGCGTTTAAAAAAAATGTATGAGACCTCTCTCCTGTCAATCACACCATGAAGGCCACACACCTATTCCGGTGAGAAGGCGGAGGGGATTATAAAACCCGAATTGTGGGTGTGGCTCAGTCTCGCATAATGGGGAGGGAGAGGTCATGACTCTGTCTGTGAATCAACTGAACACACTGAATGTCTACTGAACTGTGAGTGTTGTTTTATGTGGTTTTTATGGTGGTTTCACCCTGCTCTGAAGTAGTATAAACTGCCATTTGAATGTGGTGGTCTTGCACCCGCATGCAATGGTAATGAAACTGCATTTGATTGTGGTGTTGCACCTCCCGCATTAAAAGGTGTTGAAACTGGCACTTGAATTTGTGCCTTTCCACCCACTTTGAAAATGTTATGAAACTGCAACTTTGAATTTGGTGGCCTTGCACCCCTCTTGAAATGGTAGAAAAATTGATTTGAATTTGGTGGCCTTGCACTCTGCTTGAAATGGAATTTCAAGAAATAGCAGCACGTTCCATTGTGTGATGTCACAGTGCCAGCCTTCACAGATGGCCAATCACAATGGATCTCAATTACATTATGCTTAGGCACCTTGCCCCGCCCCCCACACCTGCTCCTTGTCGACGCACAGTGGAACACCCACTCGTCATCACTCCTCTCTCCTCTCTCCCCTTCTGTCCTCCAACCTATCTCCTCGCCCCTCTCTCCTCCCCACTCTCTCCCCATTTCCTATTCCCCTCAATCCTCTTTCCTCATCCCTCTCCCTTCTCTCTCCTCACCACTCCTTCCTCACCCCTCTTTCTCACCCCCTCTATCCTCACCCCTCTTTCCTCACCCCCCCTCCCCTCACCCCCCTCCCCTCACACCTCTCCCTCACTCCTACACCCCTCCCTCCTCACCCCTCTCACCGCACACGTACCCCCTCGTCCCACCCCTCCACACTCCTCTCCCCTCTCCTCTCTCCCCCCTCGATCCTCACCCCCCTGACCTCACCCCATCTCCCTCCCCTCACCCCTCTCCCTCACTCCTCTTCTCCCCCTCTCTTCTGCACCCCTCTCTCTGCAACCCCTCTCTCCTTACCCCCTCGCTCCTCACCCCTCGCCCCTCACCCATCCTCCTCCTCCTCCCCCTCTCCTCCCCCCTCTCTAAACCCCCATTCCTTATTCCCACTCACCACATCTCCTGCTCACCTTCTTCCTCAACCCCTCTCTCCTCGCCCTCTCCCCTCACAGCCTGTGGCTAAGATAGACGTGTGTGAGCATCGAGGGGGGTATGATATGTGTGGGTGGTGGGGGGGTGTGGGTGGGGGGTTGTGGGGTTGGACAAGTAAAAGCCCTAACGATAAAGAACCATCAAAAAGAGGCAAAAAGAGGAAAAGGTCAAAATGCGAAAAGAATAGAAGATGAGAAATAGATCATAAACATAAAGGCGAAACCGAAATAAAAAAGATAAAATAAAATAAAAGCCAAAAGAAAAATGCCCAATAGAAATTTGACCCGGAAGACGAAAGCTTCCCGAAGAAAAATGAGAATGCGCCTGCGACGCTCACAGCCTGAGAGGCAAGCGCCAGCTTAAACAGAAAGGGAGGCAGACGCCAAAATAAATAAGTTGAGATAATAACCAGAGCGACAAAACAAACCAAAGAGATAGGCCCAAAGGGGCGAGGACGAGGCTAAAAGCAAGAGATGGGGAGAAGACCTCGAAAAAAGCAAAGAGAGAGGGGGACAGAGCGCGATATGAAAAACGAGTGAGTGGACGGGCGCAAACCGAGCGAGCAAGGGCACAGAGAGGCCCTGGAGACAGCGCGCGAAAGAGAGAGAGAGAGGGCAGAGCCAACTCGTGAGCGGCTTAGAGGGAGATGAGAAATAGAGGAGAGTGGGAGGGAGAGCAGAGAACAAGCGGGAAGAGGAGATACAAAAAAGACAAAGAGAAGCAGCCAGAGGCAAAGAGCGAGAGCAAAACGTGAAACAAGAGAAAAAGAGAAGAAAAAAAAGAGAGAAAAAACGATAGAGAAATAGGAGGACAAGAGAGGCAGAAAAGATCAGAACCCAAACTAACATAAGAGAGCACAAAACGCCCTAGAACCCTACAAAAAGAAGAGTAAAAGAGAACAAAACAGAGAAAGGCAAATGTGCGAAAATCAGAGCAGACAGTGAGCGGCAACCACTTCGCTCACGAGGCCCCAACAACCAAAACCAGCATCGACGCTCTAGAAGAAAAAAACACCGAGCGGGCGCGAGCTCAGTCACACACCCTCTCTCTCTCTCCCCCTACCACCTCCCCCTCACCGTACCTCTCCTCCCCTCTCATCCTCGCTCTCATCACCCCTCTCTATCTCCCCCCCTGCTCTCTCCTCCTCTATCCCTCTCTCTGTCTCCCCCCTCCCCTCTCCCCTCTCTCCTCTCTCTCTCTCTCTCTCTCTCTGCTCACCACACCCCCCCACCATCCAGACCTACCACACCCCCCGGCAAACTCACCCCCCCATCACCCCCCCTCGCTCACATCACTCGCTCCCTCTCCCCGTCGCTCTCCCCAACCTCCTCTATTTCTCTCACCTCTCCCCTCTCCCCTCATCCCTTCCCCCTCTCTCTCTCTCTCCCCCTCTCCCCCTCCCTCTCTCACCCCCCTCTCCCCCCTCCTCTCCCCCTCCCTCTCTCCCTCCACACTCTCTCCCCCTCCCTCTCTCCGCCCTCACAGTCCTCTCTCCCCCCTCTCTCCCCCCTCTCTCCCCACCCTCTCTCTCTCCCCTCCCCCCCTCCATCTCTCCCCCTCTCTCTCCCACCTCTCGATATCTTCCCCCTCTCTCTCCCACTCGCTCCCCACCCCTTTTCTCTGTCCTCCCCTCTGTCCCTCTCCTCCCCCCTCTCTCCCCCTCTCCTCCTTCCCTCTCTTACCCCCTCCTCTCTCCCCCCTCTCTCCCTCCCTCTCCTTACCACCCTCTCTCCTCTCTCCCTCGCTCCCCTCTCTCTCGCTATCTCTCCCCTCCCCCCCCCTCGCTCCCCCTGTCTTTTCCCCCTTTCCCCCAAACTTCCCCCCTTTTCCTCCCCACCCCCCTCTGCCCCCCCACCACCCCTCTCTCCTCCTCCACACCCCTCCTCCACCCCTCTCTCCCCTTCTCCACCCTCCTCCCCTCCTCCAACCCCCCTCTCCCTCCTCCACCCCCCCTCTACCCCACCAACCCCCCTCTCCCCTTCCAACTCCCCCTCCAATCCCCTCTCCCCTCCCCTCTACCCTGATCTTTCCCCGCCTCTCTCCCCACTCCCCCTCCTCTCTCTCCCCTGATCTCTCCATCCTCTCTCCCCCCCCTCTCTCCCCACCTCTCTCTCCCCCCAACTCTCTTCCCCCCCGCCCCACTCTCTCTCTCTCCCCCCTCTCTCCCTCCCTTCCCCCGCAACTCCCTCTCCCCTTCTCCCCTCTCTCCCCTCTCCCCACCCTGTCTTCCCCTACCTCCCTCATCCCCCTCCCCCCTCCCCCCGCCCCCCGTGTGTGTGTTGGAGGCAGTTAGTGTGCATGTGAAGACGCAGCCCCCCCCCCCCCCCCACCCCCCCCCCACCCCGCAACCGCATGTTGAGGGGACAGGACCCAGCGGTCTCCCCCTCCCTCCCCTCTCCCCACCCCGTCTCCCCCCATGCCCCTCTCAACCCCCATATACCCCCTCCCCCCCCCCCCCCCCACGTGTGTGGGGGTTGGTTAGTGTGCGTGCGCACCCGCAGCACCCCCCCATCCAACCCCACATTGGAGGAACAGACCCAGCGGGTCTGCACTTGGTCTAGTATATTATATATATACAATTATACATATATAATTGCCTTTATGGGTGCATACAAGCAGTTGTAAACAATGGGATTAGATGAACTACAGAGCGCAAGTTTAATACAAAAATCAATTCAAACGCAGGACGTAAGCCATTAAAAAAGTCTTTAAAAACATTTAAAAACACACAAATTGTTCCCCTGCAACGCTGATTACTGCAAGTTTAATACAAAAAGCAATCCAAACACGGGACATGAGTCGTTTAAAAAGAAAAATGTAAAAAACTATTAAAACATTTAAAAACACGCAAACTGTTCCCCCGCAACGCTGATTACACTGCGAGAGGCATAACTGAAGTCGGGTCGGGTTTACTGGCATGGCGGAGGTTATGCTCCGTTGCGTTATACATTGCAGTCCATTGGATTTTGCAGGAGTGGACCATCTCGTTCCGCTCTAAGATCTTTGGTGCAACACCTCACACTTACTTGGAACAATTTCCATCAGCCATTTCTGTAGCTGATCTATTTCCCGCTGAATACTTTGTCAGCCTTCATCACTGTCCACCGGTATATTAATTTTAATTATTTCATAAAATTGTCATATTCAATAATGTAGTTAGCTGCATGGTAATACTTGCATGGTTTATTGTCCTTTTGTTAGTTTAAAGAATATTTTAAATGGATCTAAGTTAAAAGGCAGAGGCACAAGAGACTGCAAGTACTGGAATCTGGACCAAAAAACAAACTGTCCGGAAAACTCATAAGAGCCAGCAGCATCTGTGCAGGGAAAACAATTGTCGATATTTCAGGTCAAGAATGTGCTTCGTTAATGGCCTTTTTTTCTGGTGAGCAATTAGTTAACAAACTAGGTCAGTTAAAGGCAACATTGCAACACAAATTACACCCATTACTAAGGTTCATCTTCGTTATTGGCAAATGGATCAAAGAGGGTTTAACAGCCACCTGCTTTCTGCAAGAAAATAGCTAATTCAATCATGAAATGAAACCCAAAACTTGAATCTCAATTGAATCTTAAACCAATTATTTCAGTCTGAAGAAGGGTCTCGACACAAAATGTCACCTATTCCTTCTCTCCAGAGGTCGTGCCTGCCCCGTTGAGTTACTCCAGCAGTTTGTGTCTATCTTCAGTGTAAACTAGCATCTGCAGTTCCTTCCTACACATCTCTTTAAGTCGCCCATTATTTTCTAAGTAGTATATATTCTTTACTTTGAACCTTTATGGGCATTGATTTCATTTTATTGGAGGAAACATTAACACCGCACAATTTACATAGCAAATAAAATTCTTACTGATTAGTAAAGAATATAAAAATTTACACCTAACAAACAATTACAATGCTAATGAAGAATAGGTACTTTGACTTTACCTGATGGAGGTTCAATTTCTGTGACTTTTGGCATTTTGTGTATGTGTTTTATTGTTTCAATGATATTCGGCGCCAGGTTTGTAATCTCAGCAATATTGTTGATCCTGTGAACAAATGGGGCATCTCCACGGTAGGCAATAGTTTGCAGTTCACTTAAGTCGGAATCCTTTGTTCCAATGGAAATAGCTATCACGTTGTCATCTCTCAAAGCTGCGGAATAGTTTGCAACATTATCTTCTGACGGAGCGTTTGCAACTATTATTGCAATCTGAGGAATGCCTTTATCCTTTTGACTTTCAGCAAAAGTGGCGTGAAGAAATTTTTGAGCAGAAAATCCAGAGCGATACCTGTTTTTAGAGAAACTCCGCCCTTATACTGAAACCTTCTCTTCATGTAGTTCAACACATCCTTCTTGGTTTGAAATGTATCGAATTCAAACTCCTTATGCTGAACATCGCTGTACTGAGCCAGACCAATTCTGTACGCATTTGTTCCTACGTTCAGCCTGCTGATGGTTTTTATAATAAATGTACGTACTTGTTTAAATCCTTGTGCTCCCATATTTTGAGATCCATCAACCAGAAAAGCAATATCAGCAGCGGGTTTAGCGAGTACTGGCAATTTAGAAAAACATTATTAATTCCAAGAAGGAAAAATTAATATTAACATATTGTCTACAAAATTATGGAATGATTCTCGGCTCACAGTCAACCCATAATTTCAGATCTTATAAACTGATTTTGAAGTTGAAGTGTGCGGGAAAAAAAGGACATGTTCTGATATCAGCTCCTTACTGAAGTCTAAGGGGTCAAGTAACATTGAGATCCAGTGCACTCGGTGGAAGAACAAGAGCAGGTGTCTTTTGAAGAGTGAGAACAGACATTTTAAGCTAAATGTTCGCTTAATCATAGAGTCATAGAGTCATACAGCATGGAAACAGGCCCCTTGGCCCAACTTGCCCATGTCACCCAATAGCAACATTTCCGCCAGTAACCACCTGCCTGTATTTGGCCTATACCCCATCTACATCTTTCCTATCCATGTACCAGTCCAAATGTCTTTTAAATATGGTAATAGTACCTGCCTCAACTATCCCCTCTGGCAACTCATTCCACGTGCACTCCACTCTTTGCGTGAATTGCTGCCCCACTGGTTCCCAGTAAAGTGTTAGCTTGAACATTTAAAACTAAACATACAAGGTTCATGCATTAGTAATTCAGAATAGTCAGCTGCCTAGCTGTGCAACTCTCTCCTTTTCGCTTTTCTCTTCCATAGTTTGAGTCCCCTCAGCTCAGACATTCTGGACCATTTTGTCCTAATTCAAGCTAACATTTCACTTAAAGTGTCTGTTCTCATCTTTCAAAGAACACCTGCTCTTAGTGTTTCTCAGAGAGCACTGTACCTCCACATTATAGAGTCATGCAGCATGGAAACAGGCCCTTTGGCCCAACTGGTCCATGCCGACCAAAATACCCTATCTACCCTGGTCCCACCTGACCGCATTTAACCCATATCCTTCTAAGCCTTTCCTATCTTTCCCTATCTTCCTTGACTTCTCTGGTTTGCATCTGCTCAGGAAGACAGTAAGAGACAATTGTTACATCATTGATCTGCTGACATTTTGCTTACATTTTTCCATGTAATCTTATCTAGCTTACAATTTACTGCCCACTGCCACTTTTCCTAGTGAGGTAACAGGTTTCCAACTGTTTCTACTGGTTGTGTAGGAAAGAACTGTAGATGATGGTTTAAATCGAAAATAGACACAAAATGCTGGATTAACTCAGCGGGACAGCCAGCATCTCTGGAGAGAAGGAATGGGCGACCCTTGAAGGGTCTCGACCTGAAACGTCACCCATTCCTTCTCTCTAGAGATGCTGCCTGTCCTGCTGAGTTACTTGAGCATTTGTGCCTGTCCTGCATCTACTAGTTGTTCAGCTTCTTTGGGTGAAAGGACTTTATCGTGGCGTCTGCGACAAATTCCTACTAGAAACATAGAAACATAGAAAATAGGTGCAGGAGGAGGCCATGCGGCCCTTCGAGCCAGCACCGCCATGCATTGTGATCATGGCTGATCATCCCCAATCAATAACCCATGCCTGCCTTCTCCCCATATCCCTTGATTCCACTAGCCCCAACTCTCTCTTAAATCCATCCAGTGACTTGGCCTCCTCTGCCCTCTGTGGCAGGGAATTCCACAAATTCACAACTCTCTGGATGAAAAAGTTTTTTCTCGCCTCAGTCTTAAATGACTTCCCCTTTATTCTGAGACTGTGGCCCCTGGTTCTGGACTCGCCTAACATTGGGAACATTTTTCCTGCATCGAGCTTGTCCAGTCCTTTTATAATTTTATATGTTTCCATAAGGTATCCCCTCATCCTTCTAAACTCCAGTGAATACAAGCCTAGTCTTTTCAATCTTTCCTCATATGACAGTCCCGCCATCCCGGGGATCAATCCCGTGAACCTACGCTGCAATACCTCAATCATAAGGATATCCTTCCTAAGATTAGGAGACCAAATACTCCAGATGTGGTCTCACCAGAGCCCTATACTCCCTTACAGTATTTCCAGCTGTCCGATACTTTGCCCTACAAATAGATTCTGTATTCACTGCCTTATCACACCTGCCGCTGAACACGAACAATGTTTCATGCTGATACACTATGAGTTACATCAACTTTATCACACCTCCTCTAAAGTCCAGACTCCTGCTCTTGACACCGCTCGGTCCCCTTTTGCCACAAGGAAAGTTATGTCATAAAGTTGTGAGAGATTATTACCTGTGAGATCAATTGAACAAGTTTTCTCTCTGTCCTGACACATGCATGTTTCGGCTGTTATCTCAAACCTGAGCAGATCATGCTTACTGTTTTAACTCTACCTTTCTCCTCAAAGAGCCTTCTCTCACATTCAATCTTTTTTCCCTCTGGGTACAATGATCTCCAAATTCCAACCCGTGTTGTCTCTTCCCAGGCCTCTCTCCCCCTCCCCCTCCCCTTCCCCTCCCCCCACCTTCCTCTCCCCCTCTCCCCTAACATCCCCCCTCCCCCCTTCCTTTCCCTCTCTCCCTCTCTCCTCTCACCCTCTCTCCCTCCCATTCCCCTCTATCTCCCTCTTTCCCTCCCCCCTCTCTCTCTCTCTCTCTCTCTCTCTCTCTCTCTCTCTCTCTCTCTCTCTTTTCTTTCTCTCTCTCTCTCTCTCACTCTCTCACTCTCTCTTGGAATTCCCTTGATGGTCCATCCTGGCTCTTGATGCCCCATCCTTCTGATTGGTAAGCATGGCTTCCCCATCCTCAGAACTCACCAGCTTCCTTGCCAACAAGGGCCAAATTTACCAATTGCTTTCTCATCCTGCTCACCTGGTGCTGAATCCATGTATTCAAATGTTCAGGATACCATTCAGCCCCTCGTGTCAATGCTAGCTCAATGAGCAGTCGTGTTCCCCAATTAATTTTATGTGTAGCCTATTCTTCCAACAGGTTTATAATATCCCATCAGATTCTGCCAGCCATGTACACACCAGGAGCAATTAACAATGGTGAATAAACCAACAAATCTGCATGTCCTTGGGATGTGATAAGAAAGCAGAGTATCCAGGGAAAACCCATGCAGTCAGAGGAAGAATGCACAACCCCCACACAAACAACACTGGGGATAGGATTGTACCCTAACCTTAAGTTTTATTTTAGGTAATTCTATTCAAATATTTCTCTAAATGCATTGGCTTGCTGTACATTTGGGAAATTGAAAAGTGTTGTTTGTGTGTTTCTATGTAAGCTTATAATTGAACATGCTGAGGACAATTGTCCCACCTATAGAAACATTTAAATACCTTGTTCTTGAGAGATGGTTGTATACATTGTTAATGCCAGAACGACAAATGACATTGACGCTTCAAACATCCCCATATTGGCGAGAGCTCCAAAAGTTATCCTAGTAAAAAGCATGAAGAAGAACAGCAAAAAGTTAAATGTTATTTTGCTCTGTTAAATTCTTAAAAATCAGAAACTATTTTGTTCAACATGTGTTTCCTTTTAAACAGAATAACTGATATACCTATCATATAAAGTAAGGTATATCAGGTATCACTTTCAGGTAACATATTAGTACCTTATGGAAGGATGGATTTATCGAATTTTGATACGTCAAAAAGTAACAAAACTGGCAAAGTCCAATATTTTTGATTTACACTGCAACTTGGAAAATCAATTCTAATTCAATGATGTTTAAGAAGGAACTGAGGATGCTGGAAAACCGAAGGTATAAAAAAATGCTGGAGCGGGTGAAGCAGCGGGTCAGACTGATGAAGGATCTCGACCC
Source organism: Okamejei kenojei (assembly GCA_035221665.1). Taxonomy (NCBI): domain Eukaryota; kingdom Metazoa; phylum Chordata; class Chondrichthyes; order Rajiformes; family Rajidae; genus Okamejei; species Okamejei kenojei. The sequence continues at coordinate 139,094,965 of CM069132.1, forward strand.
TAAACGTCACCTATTTCCTTCGCTCCATAGATGCTGCCTCACCCGCTGAGTTTCTCCAGCATTTTTGTCTACCTTCTAATTCAATAATGTATCATATCTAATAGAAATAGATGATTAATTGGTGCTGAAACAATAATAATATTAGCAAACATGGGAGAGTTCAGGATAAAATGCTGCACTGTATTTATAATGGCTATTGGAGATAGAAATTCTCAAATGATTTTCATGAAACCAGAATAAAATATATGCCAGAATGGAAATTTTGAATATTATACCAGTCTATCGGTTGTGATATAAATGATAGAAGAATTATTTGCATTGGTGACTGTGTGTAGTTGTGCATTTGAAACTATTGCCATGCATTGTAAATAAGAATTAATTTAGCATCTGGCAGTAAATGGATCTGGTAAGCCATCTGCCCTACTCTGCAGATGTTTTTCAACACAATCTTTATTAAAAAAAGTGTGAATAATATTTGTTATTACTTTGCATATCCTTTTGATACCCAGAGTTGGGAAATCAAGTATCGGAGGGCCTAGGCTTAAGCTGCGAGGGGAAAAATTAATAGGACACTATCAGCGGAAGTTTGTCCATATACCCACCACTCATATGGTGGTGGGAATATGGAATGAGCTGCCAAAGGAGGTGGTTGAAGCTGGTACTATAACAGATATCTTCCTTGAAATGTGGGACCATGTGCTATTTTTAAGGTAAAATTTCCAGTTTTGTATTTTGATATGGATGTTCAGATATATTGTTATGCATGGACATCTGAAGTCAATGATATCTGGGAGAGAGTCATCCATATTTCTATATGATATAGAAAGAGGCCACTTGGCTCACTAAGTCTATGAAAGCTCACTGAGCAAAACTATTCCTCTACTAATTTTCCCCGTAACTTATTCTCAACAGTATTAAACAACATTTTCAAATTGATACTGAGAAAGCAGAGTGGAAATTAACATACTTAACAACCTTGGACAAAGTTTAGTATAGTTTAGTGTAGAGATACAGCATGGAAACAGGCCCTTCGGCCCAATGAGTCCATACACTAGTTCTGTGTTATCCCAATTTTGCATCCTACACACTAGGGACAAAGGAAACAGACAAAGGAGATGGTGATCAATTTCAAGAAGTGAAGCGGTATACATACCCCAGTTTGCATTGACGGTGTCAAACTAGAGGTGGTTGAAAACTCCAAATTCCTAGGAGTCAATATCACCAACAACTTCTGCTCGACCACCCAAAGACCAAGAAAGCACACCATTGCCTCTACTTCCTTAGAGTGTTTAGGAAGTTTGGCATGTCCCCTACATCTCTCACCAACGTCTACAGATGCACCATGGAAAGCATTTTATCAGGATGCATCACAGCTTGGTTCGGGAACAGCTCCATTCAAGGCCGCAAGAAACTGCAGCGAATTGTGGACGCAGCCCAGGCCATCATTACAAACCAACCTCCCTTCTATTGGCTCCATTTAGGGGTAATTTTACAGAAGCCATTAACCCCCGCACAATTTTGGTATGTGGGAGGAAACCAGAGAGAATCCAGGCAGTCACAGGGAGAACGTGCAAACTCTGCACAGACAGCACGCGGAGTCAGGATTGAACCCGGGTCTCTGGCACTTTAAGGCAGCAACTGTACCTCTTCACCACTATGCGGCCCCGCATTGTACAAAATAATTCCAGAAAAGTGGTGACTCTGGTGTACTGCCTCAGTGTACTATTCCTAACCTCTTGTACTAAACATGATTGTGCCTAAGTATGATAACATTTTTACTAAACTGTTTGCATAAAAGGAATTTTACTGTACCACTGTAATAGTGACAGTAAAGCACCATTGAACTGGATGGGTGGGTGGCAACGGAAATTTCATGCTATACAATGTAGAGCATTACATTTTGGCTAGTAGAATGAGAAAAGACAATCTAAATTGAGGGCCAACATTCTGAAATGGAACAAGAATAAAAAGATCTAAGGGTATCTATGCATGGTTCATTAAAAATGACAAGGTATTATGAGAAAGTGCATATAAAGTATTCAGGATCCTGGACATTATGAATAGAGGTATTGGCACAAGAGCAAGGAGCTCATTGTGAAGTAGTGGTTCCGCTACAAGTGGAGCATGGTGTTTGGTTCTGGGTGCCGCTCCTTAGGAAAGAAGTAAAGACTTTGGAGAGGGTAGTGCAGTAAATTAATTCCAAGGATGGAGGGGATCTTCAGTTATGTGGATAGATGGGTGAAGCTGGTGACATTCTCTTTGGAACATAAGAGAAAAATGTATATAATTGCCGTAATACATTTTAATTCCGGCACTCAAATCCTCTCGTAATATAGGCTAACATGTCATTTGTCATCCCAAATTGCTAGCTGCACCAGGATATTGACTTGCAGTTACTTATTTGTGAGCACTCCCGGGATCATTTGAATCCCAATATCACACTATTTAACAAATAATCTTCTTCTCTCTTATTACTTTATTTTATTTTAGTTTAGTTTGGTTTAGAGATACAGCGTGGAAACAGGCTCTTCGGCCCACTGAGTCCGCGCCGACCAGTGATCCCCACACACTCTATCTATGACTCTACGGCTAGCACTAGTGCTACACACACTCGGGACCATTTACATTGATACCTAGCCAATTAACCCACAAACCATGTTTTTGACCACTTCCTCTTTGTTCCCTTCAGACCTGTTGCTTCTCCCTCTACTTCACAAGTTCTGGTCGCCACACTGTTTCAGTTTGGTTTATTGTCACGTGTACCCAGGTACAGTGTAAGCCCTGGAGAGATTGCGGAGGAGGTTCACCGAGTAACAAGAATGGCCTGAATCATGCCGCAGTGGTCCGGCTGCCCACGACCACCGCCCAATGTACCTGCAAACCTGCATCTATCCTGGCTGGGTGGGATGTTCTACTTTCCCTTGTTCTCACCATTCTTGAGTCTAACAATGAGGTCCAGGCAGTGGGGTAGGCCACAGGCACTAATAAAGCAAAATATACTCCCTGAAACCAGGGTAAGCTGGGTTGAAACTTTTATCTCCTGGCAAAGTTCGCATTGATTTAGTAGTTTTTAAATGCTTGTTTTTTTTCTGCCAATGAAAGCTATTCCTGCAACAGATGTCATGCAATAGTGATTCAGCGGATTGGTATCTGGGATTGTGGATTGTCCTGTGATTAAAGTGACTGGATGTATATTCTCCTTGGGATTCAAAAGGATGAGAGACTACCTCATTGAAACATGCAACATTCTTACAGGGCATGCCAAGAGAGATGCAGAGCTGATGTTTCCCATGGCGGAGTCGAGTTAAACCACAGGTCAATTTCTCAAAATAAAGGATCATTCATTCAGGGCTGGGATAAGAATACATCTTCTCGCACATAGGAATTGTATTTTTGTGGGAATCTAGAGTTTGGGAAGTGCACTCACTAAGTGTACTAAGAATTGAGATCTACATGTTTTTTTAATGTTATGGATATGATGATGGTCAGGAGAATAACTCTGAGGTAAAAGATCAACCACAAGCTTATTGAATTGTGCAACAGGCACTAAGAGCCAAATGACCTAGTCCAGACTTTACTTTAATTATGTCATTTGGACAGAATACCAGATCCCTGGAGTTGTTGAGACAGCAGTAACTCATTGTTTAATTTTCTGCCATGTTAGGAGTCTGTTTTATGTAGGTCATCAATAGTTGCTTGGATCATTCCACTGCAACTTTAATTACGACTTTAAAGATTAACTCAATAAAATAGATTTTTGTTTGTCACTTATGTTGATCTTTAGCTCACAAAAATATTGTACAGTCTACACTGAATGAATTGTTAACAATAATCATTTTCCAATGGTTCAAAGCTGATAAATAAATACTGCTAGACAATATATTTGACAATTCACCTCCTGTGACCAAATTGTACATTTAAATGTTGGATGTTTTTCAAAATTGAACTAATTGCTTAAAACATGATTCAAATTACTTTTATATGTGGCCGATTCTTTTGATTTTCTTAAGAAAGTGAAAATGCAGTCCTGCTTTGCACCAGTTCTAATAGTCAATTCTCATTTTATACAACAATATGTAATTTATAATACAACACAAAATAATTGTAAAAATGTCAGTGAATATCAGTGCCATAAAAACAGTATCTAAATCTAAAACCTGATGTCAAAAAAAAAAATGTATTTGTGAACTAATTGTCTGTTTCTATTTAGGAAGGGCCACAAATGTACAGTATAAATCAGTACAGCACAGGACAGACCCTGCAGCCTACGATGTTTGTGTCGAACATGATGCCAGGTTAAACTGATCTCATCTGCTTGTATATTATCTATATCCCTCTATTCCTTACACTCCCATGTGCCTATTTAAAAGCCTCTTAAATTACACTGTTTTTAGAGTGTGGGAGGAAATCAAAAATCTTGGAAAAAAACCCACACGGTCATGGGGAAAATGTATAAACTCCATAAATACAGCATCCTTAGTCGGGATTGAACCAGAGTCTCTGGCACTGTAAGGGCTGTGAGACAGCAACACTTGCTGCCTTTAATACACACATTTTAATATATGCATTTTTTAATATAAATGTTATATACATATTTTAAAATATTACAACATCTTCAATACTATTTCAATGAATGAGACTGAATGCATGATCAGCCTTCTGAAGGTTTCCTTTTTTTCTTATTACATATTTTATATTTTACATATTTGACAACAAGCTACGTGGGAATTTGGAATGATTTGCCTTATAGATGGGATTCTTATTAAACATTTGTTTTGGAAACATATTGACAGATTAGTCATCTGACCAAATCCATGCAACAAATCTGTTAACTTAGACATAAAAAACTAGCTTCCTTTTACAATATAACCACGATTCTGCAGCATGATAAATGTGAGAGTTTCAGATACAAATCAAAAGAGCAATTAAATCTTCAATGAGAGAAAAACAACTTCAAATTTCAAATGCCACTCATAAGTAATCAATACAGAAACATTACAACTTTTCTCCAAAATTGTTAGCAATCCAATATTGATCCAAAAAGCAATGTTCAACAAAATGATTTACAAGAGAGCTTAATGTTCAAATGAAAATTGTTCCTTGTGACCTGATTTTATGCTGTGTAGAATCTTTCAATTTAAGTAATTATTTAATTCTTTATGATACATAATCACTGCAGATATCAGTCCGACTAAACCACAACTTAATGACCCAGGCATTAACAGATGTTGTATCAAAATAACTGCTATAATAAAAGCTGCCCCCTTGGTTATAGAATTGGCAGCAATAAGATGGTGTAGATAATTTATGCTCAGAGTCCACAATAGCGATATTTTTAATTGAAACAATACTTACTGTATAAGACGATTTACATCTACTCTGTTCAGAGTAGATTCTGAAACTCTAAGCTAATATTCCAGGTCCGCATTAAAAAAGCATTGGGAGGCTCCTCCTTATTCTCCCATTTCCAATGTTAGGAAACAACTCCCAGTGTCAAAACTTCAGGCAGATTAACCTTCCATGTGCTGTCTAGTTTTAAAACTATTCAACTTACTGGATAGCGTAACTTGGTGATGTCAAGTGTCGCTAATAGTTCCATAACCTGAAGCATTTTCTTGCTTACTGCCGACCTTGGTTATGATTTGTCAATTTCTTTGATAACAGACTCAAACAAAATATTGATACAGAATTCAAAAGCAGGTGAAAAAAAATCTGAAATAAAAAAGGAAAAACACTGAGAAAACTCAACGGCAGCATCTGTGGATCAACAAAGATGAAAGATCATAGTCATAGCATAGCAAGCATAGCAAGATCAGAGCAAGGGAACCATAGTCCCCTTGCCCAAAAAAAACAACATTTCCAGCCTCAATGACTACCGGCCCGTCGCACTCACACCAGTGGTGATGAAGTGTTTTGAAAAAACTGGTCGGGGGTCATATCACATCAATCCTGCCCCGAAGCTTTGACCCCCACCAGTTTGCGTACAGAGCGAACAGATCTACAGAGGGCGCTGTAGCTACAGCTCTCCATGCTGCACTGTCCCACCTGGAGCAGCGGGGGAGCTACGTGCGGATGCTCTTTGTGGACTACAGCTCTGCTTTTAATACTATCCTTCCCCACAAACTGGTGGAGAAACTGGGGGACTTGGGACTTCCACACTCCACCTGCATGTGGATAAATAGCTTCCTATCGGGTCGCAGCCAGAGAGTCAGAGTGGGCCATCACACATCCACGGCCCTCAGCCTCAGTACCGGCTCTCCACAGGGCTGCGTGCTGAGCCCCCTGCTCTACACCATCTACACACATGACTGCACCCCCACCCACCACAGCAACACCATTGTCAAATTTGCGGATGACACTACGGTTAGTGGGGACTCAACTCCGGGGGGGGACGAGTACGCCTATCGGGATGAGGCGGAACAGCTGACAGTGTGGTGTGGAGAAAATAACCTGCTCCTCAACACCTTAAAGACCAAGGAGATAATAATAGACTTCAGGAAGAACAAAACAGACATGGTACCACTGATCATCAGAGGGAACTGTGTGGAGAGGGTGGCGGATTTCCTCTTCCTGGGAATCCATATTGAGGAGGACCTGACGTGGAGCGTGAACACTTCTGCGCTGCTGAAAAAGGTCCAGCAGAGACTGCACTTCCTGAGGGTGCTCAGGAAGAATAACATCACTCAGAGACTGCTGTTGTCCTTTTATCGGTGCTCCATTGAGAGCATCCTAACATACTGTGTATGCGTGTGGTACACCAGCTGCACAGCGGCTCAGAGGAAAGCGCTCCAGAGGGCCATTGACAACGCCCAGAGGATTGTCGGCTGCCCTCTCCCTACCTTGGAAGACTTACACAGTTCCCGCTGCATCAAAAAATCCCAGAATATTATAAAGGACATTTCCCACCCTGACACTCCCTGTTTGAACAGTTGCCGTCAGGCAGACGGTACAGATCTACAAGGACAAGGACAAACAGACTTAAAAACAGTTTTTACCCCACTGCTATAAAGGCACTAAATGGAGCCACCAAGGAATGCAGGGACTAAGGGACTGGTTGGTACACTGTGAAATCCACAGAAGGGTGTAGGGTTGGGTGTTTATGCGTGCTATTTTCATATTTATTTTAGTTGTTTATCTTTTTTAATATTTTACCTTGTATGTAGCGTTAGCTTTTAGAAATGTTTGAATGGAGCACTGACTGGCTGACATTTTTTAAATTTTGTTGTACATGGTTCATGTTACAATGATAATAAAGAAACTATCCTAAACTATACTAGATGACTGGTTTCTCTTCAGACAGATGCTGCCTGACAAATTGAGTATCTCAAACATGTTCTGGTTTTGTTTCAAACATGACATACCTGATTTCTCTCCTCCCTTTATAGTCCATACATGAGTCATGAACGTTTCGTTATTACCCGATGTACTTGTGTATTTTGTCAGGATTTTGTCAAAGTGAAGGAAGGTAAATAACATCAAACCAGACTTTCATTCTTATACATCTTTAGTCATTATTATGGAACATAGAACCTATAACAGCAGACTCTTTCAGCTTGGAATGTCCATGATGGATATGATGCCAAGTTAAACTAATCGCCGCTGCCTGCACATGATCCATTCTCATCCCTTCCCTGCATATTCGTCCTTGTCCTTAGGTTCACCAGACTGATTCCTGGGATGGCACGACCTCCATATGAAGAAAGACTGGATAGACGCGGCTTGTACTAACTGGAATTTAGAAGATTGAGGGGTGATCTCATAGAGACTTACAAAATTCTTAAGGGGTTGGACAGGCTAGATGCAGGAAGATTGTTCCCGATGTTGGGGAAGTCCAGGACAAGGGGTCACAGTTTAAGGATAAGGGGGAAGCCTTTTAGGACCGAGATGAGAAAATCGTTTTTCACACAGAGTGGTGAATCTGTGGAATTCTCTGCCACAGAAGGTAGTTGAGGCCAGTTCGTTGGCCATATTTAAGAAGGAGTTGGATGTCGGCCCTTGTGGCTGAAGGGATCAGGGGGTATGGAGAGAAGGCAGGTACAGGATACTGAGTTGGATGATCAGCCATGATCATATTGAATGGCGGTGCAGGCTCGAAGGGCCGAATGGCCTGCTCCTGCACCTAATTTCTATGTTTCTACGTTTCTATATTCATATGCCTATCTAATTGCTTCCTAAATGCTAATATCATATCTGCCTCCATCACTACACCTAGCAGTGCATTCCAAGCACCAACCACTCGTTGTCCTACATATCTCCCTTTAAACTTTGTCCCTTTTACCTTAATGGGCTTGTCCCACTATACGAGTTTACCCAAGAGCTCTCCCGAGTTTAAAAAAAAATCAAACTCGTGGTAAGCATGTAGAATGTACGTTGCGGGTATGTCGGAGCTCGGGACGTCTCTTAGCGGCTCGTAACGCTAACGGAAGGTACTCAGGAAACGTGGTAAGCTCGTGAAGACTCGTGAAGATTTTTCAACATGTTGAAAAATGTCCACGAGAGCCCCGAGTACCCACGAGTGGCTATTATCGTAATTCTCCAAATCAGGGGAAACTCGGGAGAACTCTTGAATTAGCTCGTACAGTGGGACAGCCCCATAATGCTGTGGCCTTCAGCCTTTGACATTCTGCCCTTGGAGAAAGGTATTGTTTATTCAGAACTTTAACTTGTGGGCCCGGCATATCCTTATCCATAAATAGTTTAAAGTTAATGGAACTGTTGTCGCAGGTCCCACATGATTCTCCCACTGAACTTCAGTCACTTACCCTTCCCAACTTCCTATCACGTTCTAGAGAAAACAATCCTAGTTTATCCAACCTCTCCTTGTACTGTAGCTAAAACCATCTGATCCAGGCAGCATCCTGGTAAACATCCCTAGCGACCAGAACTGCATGCAATACACCAAGTGCAGATTAACCAAAGTCTTATCGAGTTGCATCATGATTCCCTGACTCTGTTACCCAATGCTTCTAGCAATGAGGACAAGCATACCATCCCAGGTCGAAATTCCCATAGAAACCAGTAGAAACCAGTAGAGGCCTTCTACTGGTTTATACTGGTTTCAGGATCCTAGTGGTTTCTATGGGAATTTCCAGTGGTTCAATATATGATTCCATTTAGAAACCAGTAGATCCAACTGGAAACGAAGACCAGAAGAAGCCAATAGAAACCAAGTAGATTCTATTGGTTTTTAAGAGGGGTATAAAATTCCAAAGTCAAACCAGTAGAAACCATTAGAAACCAGTACAGTGTCATGGTTTCAAGTAGGGAGTCAAACCTGTAGAAAACAGTAGAAACCTGTAGAGTCTACTGTTTGAAATGGTGTGTTACATACGAAGTTAAACCAGTAGAAAAAACCAGTGAAGACCACTACAATTTTGCATGTAAAAATAACAAGTCAAAACCACTTGAGACCAATATAAACCAGTAGAGTCTACTGGTTTAAGAGTAGGGTGGCAATAATGTTAAGTCAAACCAGTAGAGTCCAGTAGAGTCTACTGGTTCAAAGAGATTGGAAAAAACATGAAGTCAAGACCAGTAGAAACCACTAGAAGCAATTAGAGTCTACTGGTTTGAATTGGGTGGAAAACGCCATGTCAAAAAACAGCAGAGACCATTAGAAACCAGAAGTCTACTGGTATAAGAGATTTATAGGGTGGAAAAAATATGAAGTCAAACCAGTAGAATCCAGTAGAGTCTACTGGTTCAAAGAGATTGTAAATAATGCAGTACAACATTAAATATGCAATTCAAACAACAAAATATAAACACACACTTGAAAAAATTATTACATGATTTTAAGAAATCTTAATTTTTTTTGATGCATCAATATTATAACAAACCACGGAGTTACGGCAATTGGTTGCAATACTACGTCATACAAATTCGGCCCTTGAGTTCAAGCGAGACACAAAGAGCGCGGGTCAATTTGATTTTCAAGGTATACGACATGCGTGCGTGGCGTGCGACGTGACACATACATCGGCCAGGTACGTACGTGCAAAACCGTGGGGAAGAACACAACGATATTTCTGAATTATCCTGTACCGTTGAGTGTTAAAATCGATGAGCTCCGCATATTTCTACACAATAGTCTAGCTAGCGTTTACTTTCATTCTTTATGTAATAGCCCATAACGTTATTATAAAGTATCGTCCACATGGCGTCTCTCGAAGTGTCAGCATCATTATTCAAGCCATCACTACCAATTGATGTTCATGTCGCAACTTCGAGCAATGGCACAGCCAAAATTCTCGTACGCTTACGTGCGTTTCAGAGACGACAATGTCCATTAAGCCATTGTTCGAACCAGTGATATTGTGAAGTTCGATGAAGCCAGTGGGTATTGTGTATTATCAAAGCAAACATGTGGATTTTAATGTCTGAATGATTGATTGTATTTGTTGACGTAGAAAAAATAGTAATAGAAACCAGCAGTGGTTGTAGAACTATTATGACTTATGGTTGTATGGCTGAAGGTTTGCAGTTTCTTGTGTCTCTATCTTCTGCTATAACTTCATCTACAAGTTTGCAGATGACACCACCGTAGCGGGCCAGATCTCAAACAATGATGAGATGGAGTACATGAAGATAGAGAGTAACATGGTGTCAAGCCAACAACCTCTCCCTCAATGTCAGCAAGGCAAAGTTATTGAAAAAAACCACACAGTGCAGGAGTAACTCAGGTCAGGCAGCATCGCTGAAGAAGATGGATAGGTGATGTTTCATGTCGGGACCATAATTCAGACCGAAGGAAACGAGGTGGGGTATACGCTTGCGTCAACTTCCTAGGCATAAATATCACAATCAATTTGTCCTGGTCTACCCACTCTGATGCTACTGCCAATACTACATTCTGCACTCTGGTATTTTTCTTCTTGCACTACCTGTCATACTTATATACTGCTCGATTGTACTCATGCATTATATGATTTGACCAGATAGCATGCAAACAAGTATTTTCATTGTATATTTGGATGTTAATCCTGGCCAAATTGGAGGGGCCAGACCCTAAAATTGAGTAAAGGCTTCTGGGCTGCTAGACCATTTGTTCAATTTAAAAGTGCCTTCTGTGGAAAATGGGACAAGCTGCAGAATGGTGCCAGTTTGTCTAGAGCCTAGTTCAGAGCTGCTGGAAAAAAAATTGAACATCTGCAGGAATGACAATTATGTGCAAAATGGCATAGAATGGATTGGATGAATGCAAAACCAGATATACACGTTGTAAATAATGTTGCAAAACTTTACTTTGCTGGATGGTGATTGGATTAAGTATTGAGCCTTGTCTGTTTTCTTGCATATCAGTGCACATGTTGCGATGTTCGTTTTTTCTTTGAGAAACACTGTTTGAATACAATGCATTAGACCACTGTATGATTGGGTTAGGGAAATGTCTGTCATGTACGGGATTAATTGATATCTGCAATTGGATTGTTAAAGCGACCACCCCCCATGTGGTTCGGCCCCATCGAGGTTCGGGGACCTATAATAGTCGATCTTCTGGAGAGAGCACTTAGGATTGCGTGACCTTCTGGAGTGTTTCTGTTTTGAGCAAGGCCAGGAGGGCTTGAGCAGGCAGATACGAGGTCGAACCTGCGGTGGTTAGGTTACTGTAGTGGGAACTGTAATTGGTGTTTTGTCAAAATAAAGATTTGTTGCACAAGTGCTTGATCAGTAGTTTTTGATGGTTTTATTAACCATTATAGCCGCGGAAAACTGTTTATACTAATGGAACTAGAAACTTCATTGTTGTCAAGTCATTATTTTATAACATTCGAAGATCCATTCCACAACTGGCAAAATATATACTAGGCAATAGACTTCAGTCTCAGAGGGACCAGACCGAGAATAAAAAATGGCGGGAAATGGCAGTTTTGTTGGTCTACTTCTCGTTACTAATACTACAATCTAAATGGTATTAGAAATGTATTAGAAATTAGAAATGTTAGCTACAATGTAACATTGATTGTGAGACACTGAGGAAATGTGTAATATTTCATGCATACTCTCATCATAAAAATGGGAAAAAAAAGGTGGCTTCAAAACTTTTTGCTCGCCCGAATCGGGCAGACATTTTTTAGTCATTGTTCCAAAACACTTGCCTGGCTTTGATTTTCACTTACCCTGAATAATCAGGCAAGTGCTTATGTAGCACCTTGTATGAGCTTTTTCTGTCATGATAATATGTACTGTTTTAAAATATTTCGATTCTTCTAGATAACTTACGTATAGAGATCTAGACCTGTATGCCCCTTCAATTTCTGTTATTACTCTTCATCGATGATTACAGCAGCTGCCTCCATTTTGATGAACATTTATATAATGTATACGAGTAGAACAATCATGTAATCTGTAGCACAAAGAAATGAGACATGGAAATTGTTTGGAAATTCAAACTTATTTTTCCCACTATGTCAAACAGGGGATGTTGTCAATAGTCAGGGAAAGTAGTTGAGTGCACTAAGCACCAAAAGCAGTCACCTAAAATGTAAATAGAGTGTATGCATGAGCATTTGATAATTCAAATGTCTACTGTAATCATGGCGTCATGATGTTCTTTGTTTTTAATGTTACCAGTATCTTCTTTTTCATGTCTTTCAGAGTATTATACATGTTTCTTGCCACATGATCCTTCTCATTCTAAACCAAATAATGGCAATTGTTTTAACACTACCTCATAGAATTCAATTTATTTCCCCATGATGTCGAGAAAAAGCTGTTTACTTGGTATGTTGTCGATAGGGAAAGTAGTTGAGTGCGCTATAAAACCAGTCACCTAAAATGTAGATAGAGTATTCATGACCATTTGATAATTCAAATGTGGACTGTGGCCATCATGGTGTTCTTTGTTTTTACTGTTACCCAGTAGCTTTTTCTTATGTCTTTCTATGTATTATACATGTATATTTCTTGCCATGTGATCTCTCTCATTGTAAACCAAAGAATTATTTGATTGTTTTAATGCTACCTCACAGATTATCACTTGCCAAACAACACAAAGAGTGTATATTTTTGAATAACTCTTTCTATTGCTGTCATAAGTCAATATCATAATTGTTATGTCATGAAATTCCTGTTTTCCTTTCATTTGAAGTCACTGAAATTTCATTGAGTGTTCTTACAAGAGCAATCACCTAAAAATGTCAAGTAACTAAAGAGCAAGTGAGAATGAGAATCCATTTTAGTACTATAAATGCATGTGGTTTCGCTACAGGTATTTACTAACGTCATAGAACGTAGAAAAATTATTTGCTATGGATGTAAAGTAAGAATTTTTGAACTGGCAAAGATGACCCCGTTAAAAGTGCATACATAATTGGTGTGCTTACTAAAGTAAATATTCTTCGTGGTGCCAAGCAACGGAGTTGATTTTATGATCCACCTACTGTATCTGTATTAAAGGTTCATCATCTGAAGTCACAGATATTGAACATGTAAAAAAAAATCTTTTTGTGTGTATGCAATTTATATAGCATGAGTTTGTGTGATTGTTTGTGGAATGTGTTGTTGTACGTAAGCCTCCATTTGGTTTTTAGCATTCAGATTGTTTATGTCTCATTCGACCTGTGGACTTCTGGTGGCATCATTCCAAATCTACTTTTTCCTACCAATGTCCTGCCGATGTGCATTCTAACAGTCCAGTGACAGCATCCAAATACTCTGAAACTGCTCTTTACTGGAACTCTTCTACTGGATCCAGTAGGGATTCCTCCTGGTTTCTACTGGTTTGTACTGGTTCCAGTGTGATTAGCTACACTGGTCTTCTTACTGGTTGTTGTAAAAATTCCTACTGGTTTCTACTGGTTCATATGGGAACTTAAATTGGGTCTTTACTGGTTTCAGTAGAATTCCAACTGGTTTCTACTGGTTCCCATGGGAATTTTAATTGGTCTTTACTGGTTCCAGTAGGAAATCCAACTGGTTTCTACTGGTTTCAATGGCAGTTTGAATTAGTCTTTACTGGTTCCAGTAGGAAATCCCAACTGGTTTTCTACTGGTTCCAGTAGGAAATTCCATCTGGTTTCTACTGGTTCCATGAATAATTGTGTACTGGTTTTCTACTGGTTCCATGAAGATTTGTACTGGTTTCTACTGGTTCCAGTAGGAATTCCATCTGGTTTCTACTGGTTTCCATGAATAATTTGTACTGGTTCCATGAATATTTGTACTGGTTTCTACTGGTTCCAGTAGGAATTCCATCTGGTTTCTACTGGTTCCATTGAATAATTTGTACTGGTTTCTACTGGTTCCATGAAGATTTGTACTGGTTTCTACTGGTTCCAAGAAGAATTTGTACTGGTCTGCTACATGGCTCCAGTAGGAAATCCCTATTGGTTTTACTGGTATTATTTCACTTTCCATATTAAAACCAGTAGAGAATTGGACAGTAGAAACCAGTAAGACTCTACTGGTTTTAGCACTACTGGTTTCTATTGGAATTTCGACCTGGGATATGCATTATTTACCACCCTATCTACTTGTGCTACCACCATCAGTGAGCTATGAACTTGGACTCCAAGATCTCTCTTCTTATTAATGCTGCTAGGGGTCTTGCCATGAAGTGTATACTCTCGCCTAACATTCAACCTCTCAAAGGATTAAACACCATTTGCCGCTTCCATCCCCATTTCTGCAATTGATCTATATCCCACTGTATCTTCTGACAGCATTCCTCACAGTTTGTAACTCCTCCATTTTGGTGTTGTCAGCAAACTTACTCACCAACCGATCTAATGACATCCAAGTCACATCTTCCTTTCTGTAACACCTGTACCCTGGAACATTAAACAGCCTGTTCTGTGCCTCCTTTAGCCAGAAATGATTATGACATTCCAGTTGCACATATCAATCCATGCCCTGAGTTCATCCGCGTTATCCATCAGGTCTCGAGCATTGCATTAAATGCAACTTAAACCTGCCTCGCTTACTGCTGTGTTCCTTTTTCTCCCATCTATTAAACTAGCTTTATCACCGACTGTGTTGACTTACAGTTTCTCAACTGCCTCAGTCATGCATTGGAACCACACCCCTGCCAACCTAATTTAAACCCTCCTGAGTAGCACTTGTAAGCCTACCCACCAGGACATTGGTTCCCCTCCAGTTCAGGTGAAACCCATTCCTCTTCTGCAGGTCACGTCAACCCCAGAAGAGGTCTCAATAGTCCAAAAATCTGAATCCCTGCCTTCTGCACCAACTCCAAAGTCACACTCCTGTCCTATCTTCCTGTTCTTGCCATCACTAGCACATGGCTTGGAGAATAATCTGGAGATTACTACCCTCAAGGTCTTGCTTTTTAACCATTTAGTTTAGTTGAGTTTAGAGATACACCGAGTCCGTACCGACCCGCGATCCCCGCGTACTTACACTGTCCTACACACACTAGGGACAATTTTACATTTATATTAAGCCAATTAACCTACCAACATGTACGGCTTTGGAGTATGGGAGGAAACCGAAGATCTGGAGCCTGGATTGACACCTGGAAATATGATGTTGTGGCAATCAGTGAAACATGGTTGCAGGAGGGCTGTGATTGGAAACTAAATATTCCAGGATTTCGTTGCTTCAGGTGTGATAGAATTGGAGGGACCAGAGGTGGAGGTGTTGCCTTGCTTGTCAGAGAGGATATTACAGCAGTGCTTTGGCAGGATAGATTAGAGGGCTCATTTAGGGAGGCTATTTGGGTGGAACTGAGAAGTGGGAACGGTGTAGCAACACTTTTAGGGGTGTACTATAGACCGCCAAATGGGGAGCGAGAATTGGAAGAGCAAATATGTAAGCAGATATTAGTAGTAAGCATAAGATAGTGATTGTGGGAGATTTCAATTTTCCAAAAATAGACTGGGAAACACATTCTGTAAATGGGCTGGATGGTTTGGAGTTTGTAAAATGTGTGCAGGATAGTTTTTTGCAGCAGTACATACAGGTATCGATCAGAGAAGGGGCAGTGCTGGACCTCCTGTTAGGAAATGAGGCAGGTCAGGTGACGGAGGTATGCATTGGTGAGCACTTCGGGACCAGTGATCACAATACCATTAGTTTCAATATAATTATGGAGAGAGTCAGAACTGGACCTAGGGTGGAGATTTTTGATTGGAGAAAGGCTAACTTTGAGGGAATGTGTAAGGATTTAAAAGGAGTGAATTGGGACACTTTGTTTTATGGGAAGGATGTAGAAGAGAAATGGAGGACATTTAAAGGGGAAATTGTAAGAGCACAGAATCTTTATGTCCCTGTTAGGTTGAAAGGAAATAGTAAAAATTGGAAAGAGCCACGTTTTTCAAATGAAATTGGACACTTGTTTCGAAAAAAGAGAGATATCTACAATAATTATAGGAGGCATGGAGTAAATGAGGTACTAGAGGAGTATAAAGAATGTAAAAGGAATCTTAAAAAAGAAATTAGGAAGGCTAAAAGAAGATATGAGGTTGCTTTGGCAAGAAAGGTGAAAGTAAATCCAAAGGGTTTCTACAGCTATTTCAATAGCAAAAGGATAACGAGCGAAAATATTGGACCATTAGAGAGCCAGAATGGACAGCTATCTGCAGAGCCAAAAGAAATGGGGGAGATATTGAACAATTTCTTTTCTTCGGTATTCACCAAGGAGAAGGATATTGAACTCTGTGAGGTAAGGGAAAAAAGTAGAGTAGCTATGGAAACTATGAGATTCAAAGAGGAGGAAGTACTGACACTTTTGAAAAATATAAAAGTGGATAAGTCTCCAGATCCTGATAGGATATTCCCTAGGACATTGAGGGAAGTTAGTGTAGAAATAGCAGGAGCTATGACAGAAATATTTCAAGTGTCATTGGAAACGGGAATAGTGCCGGAGGATTGGCGTACTGCGCATGTTGTTCCATTGTTTAAAAAGGGTTCAAAGAATAAACCTAGCAATTATAGACCTGTTAGGTTGACGTCAGTGGTGGGCATATTAATGGAAAGGATGCTTAGAGATAATATATATAAGCATCTGGATAAACAGGGTCAGATCAGGAACAGTCAA
Organism: Okamejei kenojei; assembly: GCA_035221665.1. Taxonomy (NCBI): domain Eukaryota; kingdom Metazoa; phylum Chordata; class Chondrichthyes; order Rajiformes; family Rajidae; genus Okamejei; species Okamejei kenojei. The sequence continues at coordinate 139,111,964 of CM069132.1, forward strand.
CATGGATTTGTGCCTGGAAGGTCATGTTTGACAAACATAGAAACATAGAAACATAGAAATTAGGTGCAGGAGTAGGCCATTCAGCCCTTCGAGCCTGCACCGCCATTCAATATGATCATGGCTGATCATCCAACTCAGTATCCCGTACCTGCCTTCTCTCCATACCCTCTGATCCCCTTAGCCACAAGGGCCACATCCAACTCACTCTTAAATATAGCCAATGAACTGGCCTCAACTACCCTCTGTGGCAGAGAGTTCCAGAGACTCACCACTCTCTGTGTGAAAAAAGTATTTTTCATCTCGGTCTTAAAGGATTTCCCCCTTATCCTTAAGCTGTGACCCCTTGTCCTGGACCTTCTTGAATTTTTTGAAGCGGTTACTAGGGAAATTGATGAGGGTAAAGCAGTGGATGTTGTCTATATGTATTTCAGTAAGGCCTTTGACAAGGTTCCCCATGGAAGGTTGGTTAAGAAGGTTCAATCTTTGGGTGTTAATGGCGGAGTAGCAAGATGGATTCAACAGTGGCTGAATGGGAGATGTCAGAGAGTAATGGTGGATGGCTGTTTGTCAGGTTGGAAGCCGGTGACCAGTGGGGTGCCTCAGGGATCTGTGTTGCGTCCACTGTTGTTTGTCATGTACATCAATGATCTGGATGATGGGGTGGAAAATTGGATAAGTAAGTATGCAGATGATACTAAGATAGGTGGTGTTGTGGATAATGAAGTAGATTTTCAAAGTCTACAGAGAGATTTGGGCCATTTGGAAAAGTGGGCGGAAAGATGGCAGATGGAGTTTAATGCTGATAAGTGTGAAGTGCTACATCTTGGCAGGCCAAATCAAAATAGGATGTACATGGTAAATGGTAGGGAATTGAGGAATGCTGTGGAATAGAGGGATCTAGGAATAACTGTGCATAGTTCCCTGAAGATGGAATCGCATGTAGATAGGGTGGTAAAGAAAGCCTTTGGTGTGCTGGCCTTTATAAATCAGAGCATTGAATATAGGAGTAGGGAAGTAATGTTAAAATTGTACAAGGCATTGGTAAGACCAATTCTGGAGTATGGTGTACAATTTTGGTCGCCTAATTATAGGAAGGATGTCAACAAAATAGAGAGAGTACAGAGGAAATTTACTAGAATGTTGCCTGGGTTCCAGCAACAATGTTACAGAGAAAGGTTGAACAAGTTAGGTCTTTATTCGTTGGAGCGCAGAAGGTTAAGGGGGGAACTTGATTGAAGTCTTTAAAATGATGAAAGGGATAGACAGAGTTGACGTGAATAAGCTTTTCCCATTGAGGGTAGGGAAGATTCAAACAAGAGGGCATGACATGAGAATTAAGGGACAGAAGTTTAGGGATAACGTGAGGGGGAACTTCTTTACTCAGAGGGTGGTGGCTGTGTGGAATGAGCTTCCAGCAGAAGTGGTGGAGGCAGGATCGATCTTAACATTTAAAAGTAAAGTGGATAGGTATATGGACGTGAAGGGAATGGAGGGGTATGGTCTGAGTGCAGGTAGATGGGACTAGGGGAAAACAAATGGTCGGCACGGACTGGAAGGGCGAGAGGGCCTGTTTCCGTGCTGTAATTGTTATATGTTATATGTTATATCTCAGAGAAAACCCAAGCAGGTCACGGGACGAACGTACAAACAGCCATACAGTGAGCACCGCAGTCAGGATCGAACCCAAGTCTCTACCGCTACTCTACTGTGCCGCCCATGCTTAGCTTTGTACATTCATTCTGCAAGACCCCATCCCTTTTCCTACTGATATTGGTTGTAACAATGTGCCCAACGTCTGTCTTCAGGCTGCTCGCCCTCCACCATGAGAAAGTTCTGCAGCCGCATCGAGAAATCCTGAACCCCGGCTTCAGGGATGCAACACACCACCCTGGAGTCTCCTTTGCTGCCACTGAATATCCTGTCGGTCCACTTAACTAATGAATGTCCTGTCATAAAAGGACACAAAGTGCTGCAGCAACTCAGCAAGTCAGGCAGCATCTGTAGAGAACATGGATAGCTGATGTTTTTCCATCAGTTTCAGTTTTAGTTTATTGTCATGTGTACCGAGGTACAGTGAAAAGATTTTGTTCTGTGCTAACCATCAGCTGAAAGACAAGACATGATTACAATCGAGCCATTCACAGTGTATCCATGTCTTCAGACTGAAATGTCATCAACCCATATTCTCCACAGATGCTGCCTGACCTGTGGAGTTACTTCAGCACCTTGTGCCCTCTTGTGTATTCACCAGCACCTGCAGTTTGTTATTTCTACGAATCTCCTATCATTGTGGATATGCATGTCATCCAACATCCTTGCAATTCCTCAAGCCCAAGCCGAATGTCACAGACCTGACCGCTGGTCCACGACAGACTATTGGTAATATTAACCCCAAGGAGGTTGAAGCTTTCAGCCATTTCCACAACTGCACCATTGATGCTGATTACGGCATGTACTCCACCATGCTTCCTGAATTCCAACATGCATCTTCAATTCCTTCCTATTTGATGTACTGTTCCAACATCAGTTAACTAGATCACAAGCATCATGGCTTGGTCTTAACTTCTGTCTGTTTCAAATGAATATGGATTTACTCTGATATGGTTATAGTATTCTCTAAGTTTCAGACATTGGGACCGCTTGCAATAGGTTTGTCACTACCGATATCTCTGACAGTCCTTTTATACAGTGTTGACTGGTGTCCAGTAAGGTTCATTATGTAAATTAGGTTTAGGTTTAAATTTATTATTGTCAGGTGTAGCGAGATACAGTGAAAAGTTTCACTTTGCTTGCCTTCCAATCAGACCAGATAATACGGACCATGAATACAATCAAGCCAAACTTAAGTACAAAAGATAGAGCAAAGCGGAAGATATAGAATGCAGAATATTGTTCTCAGCATCGTAACACATCAGTTCACTATACAAAGTTCAATATCTTCAGTGGGAAAGAAGTGCATTGGACAGTATCCGGGCTTATGGAAAGACCGTTCAGAAGCCTGATAACAGAGGAGAAGAAATTGTTCCTGACTCTGGTGGTGCACGCTTTCAAGCTTCTGTATGTTTTGCCCGATGGAAATAGGGAAACAAAGGATGGGACAAGTCTTTCATTATGCTGTCTGCTTTTCCAAGGCAACATAAAGTGTAGATAGAGTCAATGGTAAGAAGTCTGGTCTGTGTGATGGACTGGGCTACATCTAGAACTCTCTGCAATTTCTTGAGGTTTTGGGCTGAACTGTTCCCAAACCAAGTTGTGATGCAACTCGACAGTATTCTTTCTACGATGCATCTGTAGAAGTTCATGAAGTAATTGGAGACATGGCCAATCTCCTCAATCGCCTTAGGAAATAGAGACATTGGCGTGTCTTGGCTGTCTCATCAATGTGGTTGGTTGGTAATATTAACACCAAGCAAGTTGAAGCTCCCAACCATTCCCACTTCAGCACCATTGATGCTGATGGGGGCATGTACTCCTTTGTCTTATTGATATTGAGGTTGTTGTCCTGACACAATATTACTAAGTTCTCCTGACACCATGTCACTAAGTTCTCTAGCTCTATAATAGAGCTCAGGCCAGATTAGATTTAGAAATAAAATACAATCCACCTGTAGTTAACAGGCAAAGGGGTATTAGTCTGCTGGTGATCATGTGTTGTAAATGGGGTAATATGTAAGATAGGATGGAGATAAGGAGCCAAACATTCCAAGGACTATTAACATTGGAATGGAGGTTTAACCAAATTAATAAACGATTACATTATTGGTGTTGATATTGTTTTATTATCGTCACCGAACGGATATACAATGAAAAACTTTGTTTTACGTGCTACCAAGTAAGATTATACCATACATGAGTGCAATTATACATGAATACAACATATAGAGCAAAAAAAATTAAACAGAGTGCATAATATAATGTAATATCTATTCAGAATTTACAGATCAAAGACAGTACAAGGGCAGCAATGAGGCAGATTGGAAACACAAGCAACTGCCGATGCTGAAATCTTGAGCAAAAAAACGCAGCACTGAAGGAACTCAGTAGGTTAGGCAGCATCTGCGGAGGGGAAGGACAGATAACATTTCAGGTTGGAATCATTCTTTAGACTGATGGAGTTGTGGGAAAAAGCTGGAAAAGAGAAGTGGGGATGCGACAAAGTGCTTGTCAACCATTTTGCTTATTAGATGGCTTTGAGGTAGATTGGAAGATCAGGAATACTTCCCGAAGACACACAGACCCTCAATTTTCCAGATAAGGATATTGGAGTTATTTTTGCTGCCTCATTTGCCTGATGCATTGATTAATATTACAGGCAATTACGTTATCTTGGTAATTCAAGTCTTTGACCATGTCTCGACCATGACTGCAATAAGGCCTTGAGCCCATTAACTCCAGCATAAAGTCAGGTCGGGGGGAGTTCCCACCACCACGGGTACCATGTAATCCCGTGCTATCTGCTCGATGGTCAGATAGTTAGCGACTAAACCGTCTCCCACACCTGGTTTGCCTATCAAAGGGTGGATGAGCACCTAGTGAGCCAACGGTTATCCACACTTCAGTAGAAATTGCGATCACTGTCGTACATCGCATTGTAAGGCACCGTGCCCATTGATGATGATGATGATGATGATGATAATGTTCCCAAATTACTGATATTTAGCTTTTTAGCAATTTTGATGCAACCATCTATTACCATGCCAACTGTTGGAAGTAAGTTGATAGGTCAGTAATTGTCAGCTTGAATTGTTCCTGGAGTTTGCAAACATGGCACGAGTTGGCACTTTTCATCATTGTTGGATAATTGGCAGTGGTTGTAATGGAATCATTTGGCTAAAGGTACGCCAGCTCTGGAGTATAAGTCTTCATGGTCTTCAACCAAGCTATTGTTGGAACCTATAACCTTTCCTGGGCAAACAGGCTTCAATTGGCTTTCTGATATCATGAGGAGTGAACCATTGTGGGTGGACTTGTGTGATTAAGCGGCCCTCAGGAACTCCATCTTATTATTGAAGATGGTCTTTTGCCAGGAAATATTGGCTGAGATTTTGTGGAGTTGTGATCATTATTCTGAGCTTAGTTTTGGGCTCATTGTGGGGGACGGATTTTTTTACATAGAAGCCTTCTTGACGCAATTCAGGGACGCAAGGGGCAGCAGACTTGCTGTTTTACAGCGCCAGAGTATCCGGTTTGATCCTGACAATGCGTACAGTCTGTACGGACTTTGTAGGTTCTCCCTATGACCGCGTGGTTTTTCTCTGAGATCTTCGGTTTCCTCCCACAATCCAAAGCCGTACAGGTATGTAGGTTGATTGGCTTGGTGTAATTGTAAATTGTCCCTAATGTGTGGAGGATTTTGTTAACTTGTGGGGAACGCTGGTTAATGCGGACTCAGTGGACCAAAGGGCCTGCTTCCATGCTGCATCTCTAAACTCAACATAACTATATTGGAAAGCTGTGGATTCTGATCAGGCATAATGCACAATTATATGGTTGGGACCGATCAAATCAGTCAAACTTCGGTGAAAATCATTGACTTTAAGGAAAGTCCACTTGTAGCCCATTGTGACAAATTCACCAACAGGGATTTCCATTTTAGAAGATGCATGCAGCACTCAACAATAATTGGGCCATTATCCTGTCTCTTCTGCTAAAAGTTGTTAACAGCTCTACTATGCAATTTTTGTACTTGCATTTCTCTTATTTTTATACACAGCAAAATAGTAGAATTCTGAATAAAGTAGAAAAAAATGATTTTTTTTTTTGCTCCTGATAAATATGAAATGATAACAGGGTAGGATTTTACTAGCTAACTAGCATTGCTTCTATGACTAGAAGCCCGAGGGATTCTTTGTAAGAACAGAATCTATACATAACTAAAACTCTGATCTTATGCTCTTCCGGTTTGTGTGGTTTTTCTATTTGCACAAAAAATGGTACATGATATCGCTATGATTTTTCGTCACCTTACTGACCGTTCTCCTGTGCTCGTGCAACAAGTTTTGTTCCAATCGATGGTATAGTTTAAAAGTCATTGTTTAAAAATGAGATAAAACTGTGTAAAATAAGAAAAGGAGTGAAATGTAAAGTCTGGGATGGAGGGATATGAGGGGAACAGGACAAGGGTAGTGAAAGCAGGGAATAAAAGGGAGATATGGGAGGGGGGTGGAGCTGACATGGTTACGAGAGGAGGGTAGGAAATTATTACTTGAAATTAGAGGTCAAATATGGAATAAATTGCAAAATGCAGATATTTAGATATGTAAGTGTGAAAACAAGACATTGAAGGGGATGAAGGTTAATGAAAATATAGAACAGATCATCGTTAGCTAGGGGAAGGTGAGCCCTGTCCCCTGCCCCCGCCCCCTCATCAGGGTCATCGCAAAGCTTCATTGACTCACGGCTCAGTAATCCTCAATATGAAAATGTTCACACGGACAATCCCAAAGGCTTGCCATTCTCCCCCCTGTATTCAACTCCAACCGAACAAACACAGCTGTGATTCTAGCTCTTGAGATCCTGGCTTGAGTCCACAATGCTGGAACGAGTTATTTCATTGCATCTTGAAAATTGAGGATGTTACTGAACTGCTAAGGATATAGGAAAGGGAATGATGTTTTATGTCTCCTTGCATATAGAATCTCGCTCCTGCGGATGATGTAATTGACCCGCCTCTCCAGGTTTAGTTTAGTTTAGAGATACAGCACAGAAACAGGCCCTTTGGTCCACCCAGTCCGCACTGACCAGCGTTCCCCATACATTGACACAATCTCCTACGCACACAAGTGACAATTTTACACACACACCAAGCCAATTAACCTACAAACCTGTACGTCTTTAGGGTGTGGGAGGAAACCGGAGATCTCGGAGAAAACCTACGCAGGTCACGGGAAGAACGTACAAACTCTGTACAGACAGCACCCGTAGTCGAGAACAAACCCGGGTCTCCAGCCCTGTAAGGCAGCAACTCTACCACTGCGTCAGGTGTCAAGCAAATCGACCCATTTGCCCAGATATTGTTGAACTCCCTCCTTGTTCATAGAACTGTATGTTCTCAGGCAAACAGAGAGCATTCCATCACAGCTTGAACATTGTTGATGGTACAAAGTCTTTGGGGAGTGAGCATTAGGGCTAAAACTTCCTCGGTGCATTTTTCTATTAGGATTTTAACCATCGCATTCATGCTGTTTCACAAGACCCTAAAAGGAAGCCAATATGTGACTTTAAAAAACATATTTTTTGTGCAATATCTCTGATACAATGGTACACTGTGTCAGTTTCTGTGGGGATTACTGAAGAGGGTTACATTGATCTTCTTGAGTCAGCCGCTTCGTAATGACATAGACATACAATACTGTTGACACTCCTTCAGTTCACCACCAGATTCAAGAACAGTCATTTCCAGCTGTCATCGAACCCTTGAACGGACCTCTCATAAATTAAGGATATATTCCCAATCTCGCAATCTACCCTGTTGTGGCCCCAGCATTCCTAGTTTTTGTTTAGTTTAGAGATACAAAGCAGAAACAGGCCCTTCGGCCCACCGAGTCTGCATCGACCAGCGATCCACGCACATTAACCCATTAACCCTATCCTACACAGACTAGAGGCCATTTATAATTATACCAGGCCAATGAACCTACTAACCTGTATGTCTTTGGAGTGTGAAAGATATTTTTAAGGCGGACATCGACAAATTCTTAATTAATACGGCTGTCCCGGGGTTATGGGGAGAAGGCAGGAGAATAGGGTTGAGAGGGAAAGATGGACCAGCCATGAGTGAATGGCGGAATAGACTGAGGGCCAAATGGTTTAATTCTGCTCCTATCACTTATGAACTTACAGTTTGAGCACCTGGAACATTTGCTAAAGGGAAGAGCTTCTTCTGCAATGGTGCTCAGCCTCTAATAAAGTTAAATCAGAATTCAACTGATAGAAAGCATAGAACCAGTGTATGGATTATGGGGAATAACATTTGTATTTAGACAATATCTCACTTTGATGACAATATGGATCTATTACATAATTTATTCTATTCTCAAGAACCCTATGCTCCCAATCCTTGCTGAGGATGAATGAACATAGAACATAAAACAGTACAGCACGGGAACAAGCCCTTCAGTGCAAAATGTCCACCTCAAACATAATGCCAGATTAAACTAATCTCCTCTGCCTGCATTTGAAGCATATCCCTGCATTCCCTGCATATCCATGTACCTCTCTGAAAGCTACTATCATATCTGCCTCCACCACCACCTCCTGCAGCACATTCAAGGCATCCACCACTCTGCGTAAAAATCTTGCCCCACACATATCATTTAAACTCTGCTCCTCTCACCATAAACCTCTTGGAGATTTCCACCCTAACAAAAAGATTGTGACTGTCTATGCCTCTCATAATTTTATATATTTGAGGAAGTTTGTGTCCATTTTAAGCTATGTGGCATTTTGAAAATCATTAGTGGTTAAAATGTGGCAGTATCACATAAGATATTATAATTGCTTTGAATGTCCAGCAAGTACAGTATGTTAATGATTTTGGAATGATACCACAGTGTGGGATAATTTTGGCAGATTCCAATAATCCTTCCAGGTTCAAACCCTGCCATAGAATTCTTTCAGAAAAATGTTCCTTTGAGGAAATATGGCATGGATTTTTGTATTGTTGAGGTTCTTGATTTTGTTGTTCTGCTTGGTGTTTTCTGGTCCTTCCTTGTGTTCACCTCCTTATTCCATCCCGACTAACAATACCTGAGGGTGTTCAATGGGAAAGTTATGCAGACCTTAACAGACCATGCGAGAGCTCTCTGAATTTGAACGTGACAGAGGGACACAGACAGCAAAATCACATTTTCAGCCACCCCACTGTGGCCTCCACTATGTCCTTGAATGTGTTGTAGCACTGGTCAAAGTATCATTCATTCATTCATTCATTCATTTATTCATTCATCAATTCATTCTTTCACTCATTCATTCATTCTTTCACTCATTCATTCATTCATTCATTCATTCATTCATTCATTCATTCATTCAAATGATGTGTTAAGAGTGCTAGACAGAGCAAACAATCATTTGAGTAGTGAATATTTATCATCCGCAAAATCCTCAAGAAAGTTAAAGGGCAGCTGTGACTGACTCCCAGCAAACCCGATATAGTCTGACTAAGAGAATGCATCTCCCTCCAACAAAATGGACATTTGTGAGGTGTAAACGGCAGATCCAATGACCACATGAGATCAGGCTGGCAGGGTCAGAGATCTGTGGAAGCCTGTGATGCCAGTAATTTAAGAAATGTGAGAATCTGGAAGGATGGATAACATGGGCACCATTTCTCTTGTAAAAGAAAGCTGAGGAACAAATTAATTGAGAATCATAGAAATTGTAAAAGGTTTTGCTAAATACAAATGTGTGAAATGTTGTCTTTTGGGTTTTCTGAGCAGTCATATAACTGTTTCAGCAAATTCCGTGTCCATTCCAACTGTTTATCTGTGGGTTTTAGTCCGTTGTAAAATTGTACGAGTTAGTGAAGTCAACCAGATGAGTTTTAATTTCCTGGCAAAGACTGCTATTCCCAAAAACAATATCACTGCCAAATTTAAAATGAACAGCCCCCAGCTTTACCAGAATATTTCCTGGATTACGGATATTAGCAGTTTCTTTCCCTCTTGGTGTCAGGCTTCTGAATGGTCCTGCATCTTAGGACTGAGATGAGGATAATATTTTTAGGACTGAGATGAGGAAAAACAAATTAGGACTGAGATGAGGAACATTCTTTTCACCCAGAGAGTTGTGAATCTGTGGAATTATTTGCCACAGGCAGTGGATGTCAATTTACTTGATGTTTTCAGGAGAGAGTTAGATTTAGCTCTTAGTGCTAAAGGAATCAAGGGATATGGGGAAAAAGCAGGAACCGATTACACATTTTAGATGATCAGCCATGGTCATATTGAATGGCGGTGCTGGCTTGAAGGGCCAAAAGGCCTACTCTTTCACCTACTTTTCTATGTTTCTATGTTACAATAAACCAGGGTACTACCATTGTGGACACTGGACATTGTCTATGGAGCTGGTGTGCTTCAATGTTGAAAACTATATGCTGCACTCTCTATCTTGCTCTTTGCTCTACCTATTATACTTGAATTCAAATCGATTGTGTTTACAAATAATATTATCTGATCTGATTGGAGAGCATGCAAACAAAGGTGTTCCTTGGTGCCTATGACAATAATAAAACTTAACCTAAAACCCCAACATACAAGTGTAGCATTTCCTGCGGTTGCAAGGGAAAGTACCAGGGGAGGGGATGGTTTGGGTGGGCAGGGACAAATTGACCAGGGAGGTATGGAGGGAGCGGGTCTCTGCGGAAAGCCAAAAGGGGAAGAGATGGGAAGATGTGGCCAGTGGTGGGATCCCGTTGGAGGTGGCGAAAATGTCGGAGGATTATCTGTTGCATGTGACGGGTGGAATGGTGGAAGATCAGGACAAGGGGGCCTCTGTCCTTGTTACGAGTAGGGGGATGGGGAGTGAGAGCAGAGCCACGGGATATAGATAGAGTCCTTACAGGAAGCAGGGTGGCAAGAAGTGTAATCCTGATAGCCATGGGAGTCAGTGGGTTTGTACTAGTAGTCTGTTACCTGCGATGGAGATAGTGAGGTCTAGAAACGGTAGGGAGATGTCGGAAATGGTCCAAGTGAATTTCAGTGCCGGATGGAAGTTAATGGTGAAATGGATGAAGTCAGTCAGTTCTGCACGGGTGCAGGATGCACCAATGCAGTCATCAAAGTAGCGAAGGTAGAGTTCGAGGATCGGGCCACGGTACGCCTCGACCAAGGATTGTTCGACGTACCCTACAAAGAGGCAAGCATAGGTGGAACCCATATGCATGCCCATAGCTACGCCTTGGATTTGGAGGAAATGAGAGGAGTCAAAGGAAAAGTTGTTGAGGCTAGGCAGAGGAGAGTATTGGTAGATGGGGATTGGTTGTTTCTGCGGTTGAGGAAGAAACAAAGGGCTTTAAGACCCTCCTGGTGGAGGATGGATGTGTAAAGTGACTGGATATCCATGGTGAAGATGAGGGAAAGGGGGCCTGGAAAACGGAAGTCATGGAAGAGACGAAGAGCAGGTGAGGTGTCTTGGACATAGGTAGGGATGTATTTGACCAGGGGGGATAGGATGGAGTCAAAGTACGTGGAGATAAGTTTGGTGGGTCAAGAACAAGCAGAAACAATGGGTCTGCCAGGACAGTCAGGTTTGTGGATTTTGGGGAGAAGGTAAAATCGGGCCATGCGGTGCTGGGGAACGATGACGTTGGAGGTTTGGGAGGACAGGGAGCCGGAAGTGATGAAGCCAGTGATGGTGTTTGAGATAATGGCCTGGTGCTATTATCTATTATGCTACAAGGAGAAGTTGAATAGAGTTGTAATAAACTACAAGGAAATTTAATGGGGAAATGGGATTGTGCGGTGAGCCAGTATAGACTTGATGGATGCCCTTTTTTTATGTCATAAGAAATTATTGCAGTGCATTACTAACACAGTTAGTTAGTTAGTTACATTTATTGTCATGTGTACAGAGTTACAGTGAAAAGCTTTGGTTGCATGTTAACCAGTCAGCAGAAAGATTATACATGATTACAATCGAGCCTTCCGCAGTGCACAGATGCGTGTGCAAGGATTAACATTTAGTGCAAGATAAAGTCCAGTAAAGACTGATCAAAGATAGTCTGAGGGTCTCCAATGAGGTACATAGTAGTTCAGCACAGTAACACAGATAGAAGAAGTAGAATGTGCCAGCTTAGAAACATAGAACATAGAAAATAGGTGCAGGAGTAGGCCATTTGGCCCTTTGAGCCAGCACCGCCATTCAATATGATCATGGCTGATCCTCCAAAATCAGTTCCCCATTCCTGCTTCAGGCCCGTACAAAGCTTTTCTAAAAGGGGGATGGCATGACAGGATTACAAAAGTTTTATGTGAAATAATGTGTGCGCTGCATTACGAACACTGGGGTTTTAGATGCTCTCCGGTGCATTATGAGCCTTATTTTGGAGCATTTTTGCACCAAATTTATGACCAATATTTCAGAAATTAACAAGAATCTGAGAAGCAGCTTTTTCACACAAAGGGTGGTGGGTGTATGGAACGAGCTGCCAGAGGAGATAGTTAAGGCTGGGACTATCCTAATGTTTAAGAGACATTTGGACATGTACATGGATGGGACAGATTTAGATGGGAATGGGCCAAACGCGTGTGAGTTGGACTAGTGTAGATGGGACATGTTGGTCGGTAAGGGCAGGTTGGGCTGAAGGGCCTGTTTTCACACTGCATCACTATGATTCTATGACTAAAAACTTAAGAAGAAAAATGCATGTAGATAAGTAGAGCAGATTTGAAAGAGGAGCGAATTGTAAAGGCAGAGAGAGGTTTATGGGTGGAAAGGAACAAAGGAAAGGAGGGGGGAGAGTGGGCTTGGGCAGATGAGTGAAGGGAAAATAGACACAAAGTGCTGGAGTAACTCAGTGGGTCAGGCAGCATCTGCGGAGAATGTGGAAAGGTGACATTTCACAGAGTGCTGGAGTAACTCAGCGGGTCAGGCAGCATCTCTGGAGAAAAGGTATTGATGACATTTCTGGTCAAGACCCATCCTAATTTGAGAAAGGACATTGATGGAGTGCAGCGTAGGTTTACAAGGTTAATTCCCGGGATGGCGGGAATGTCATATGCTGAGAGAATGGAGCAGCTGGGCTTGTACACTCTGGAGTTTAGAAGAATGAGAGGGAATCTCATTGAAACGTCTCCTCCATGGCCAGAGTGAGCAACACCGCAAGTTGGAGGAACAGCACCTCATATTCCGCTTGGGGAGTTTGCATCCTTTGGGCTTGAACATCGAATTTTCTCAATTCTGTTAACCCCTGCTGTCTCCTCCCCCTCCCACCTCTCCCTTAGCCCTCGGGCCCTGGCATTCCCTCTATCTCTATCTCCCTCCCCCACCCTAGTCGCATTAGCTTCTCATTTTCACACCACAAACAGCTTACAATGGCTCGTTCCCTTTATCATCGATACTTTTTTGCATATCTTTCATTCATTGTTCTTTATCTCTCACATCACCGTCTATATCTCTCGTTTCCCTGATCCCTGACCAGTCTGAAGAAGGGTCTCGACCCGAAACGTCGCCTATCTCCTTCGCTCCTTAGATGCTGCTGCACCCCGCTGAGTTTCTCCAGCATTTTGTGTAACCCCCTAAGATTGTTAAGGGCTTGGACACACTAGAGGCAGAAAACATGTTCCCGATGTTGGGAGAGTCCAGAACCAGGGGCCACAGTTTAAGAATAAGGAGTAAGCCATTTAGAATGGAGATGAGGAAACACTTTTTCTCACAGAGAGTGGTGAGTCTGTGGAATTCTCTGCCTCAGAGGGCGGTGGAGGCAGGTTCTCTGGATGCTTTCTAGAGAGAGCTTAGAGATAACGGAGTCAGGGGATATGGGGAGAAGGCAGGAATGGGGTACTGATTGGGGATGATCAGCCATGATCACATTGAATGGCGGTGCTGACTCGAAGGGCCAAATGGCAACCTCCTGCACCTATTGTCTATTGTCTATTGTCTATTGTCTATTGTCTATTGTCTATCTTCAGTAATATTCACAATGTGACATGTATAGACATTCCTGAATGTTACCCGAACCATTGTGAGCTACCTTGTGACGGAGCTGGCCCTCTCCTATAACGTCTCTGCTGCCTTGGGTGATGCAGGACAGACATGAGCTTTGGGACACTGTGTGAAGGTGTTGCAGCCTGTCCCAGCCTGGTAAATGCCTGGATGGAGTGGATGTGGAGAGGATGTTTCCAGTAGTAGGAGAGTCTAGGACCAGTGGCCACTGCCTCAGAATTAAAAGACGTTCCTTTAGGAAAGAGATGAGCAGGAATTTATTAAGTCAGAGGGTGGCGAACTGTGGAATTCATTGCCACAGACAGCTGTGGAGGCAAAGTCAATGGACATTTTTCAGGAGGAGATTGATAGATTCTTGTTTGATACAGAGGTCAGAGATAATGGGGAGAAGGCAGGAGAATGGGTTTGAGAGGTGTAACAATTGTATGGACGCTGTCTGGTGTTTAGGTCAGCTTTAATCATCAGTCATAATGGCACAGTACAATACATGTTAGTTCCACTCTACCACTAGTGCCACTACATAATATATGAAGTGAGTGTTAAGATGAAGTGTTCAATAGGGTGGAGTTAGTGGTAGTACATTACTCTGATTGGCTCACATGCAATAACCAATCTACATCCTTCCCCGTAGAGGAAAGAGTTGTTAAGCAGTTGTTAGAATACGTGTGGTTAGATGGTATGTCACATAACTCACGGAATTTTCGTAGCAGCACATTTGGGTTGTGCGCCGTCTCAGCTGGGACCAGCAGCTGGCCGTTCACGTCTAGTACAGGTGGCGCAAAGTCAAAGGTCTGCGCGCGAATCATAGCCTCGAGTCCAGCCAGGTTGAGCAAGAGAGATGCCTTGACCTTGTCTGGGTCGTTGCGATGGGCGATATTGGTGTAGTGCTCGTAGCCGATCTCAAAGAGCCTCCATCGCTCGCCCATGTCTGTATCAAAGATGAGTTGGGCTGGCTTTCTGCATGAGTGAGCCATCGTAGCAAAAGATCAAATCAATAAAATGCAAATAAAACCCGATAAACGGACGCGTTGGGTAGTTTCCAGCTTCCTTACACCATGTAAACAAGTGTACATATACTGTCTGTGTTTGTCAGCTTTAATCATCAGTCATAATGGCACAGTACAATACATGTTAGTTCCACTACCACTAGTTTGACTACGTAATATAGGAAGTGAGGGTTAATATGAAGTGTTCAATAGGGTGGAGTTAGTGGTAGTACATTACTCTGATTGGTTCACATGTAATAACCAATCTACAAGAGGGAAAGATAGGTAAAGTCATCGAGTGATACAGTGTGGAAACTGCCCTTCAGCCCAGCATGTACCATCTACCAACCAGAAGCCCTGGATGACCCGGGAGGTCCAGCGGCTGTTAAAAGAGAGGAACACCGCTTTTAGGACTGGCGATAGGGCTTTATACAGCACGGTCCGAGCTAACCTGAAGAGAGGCATCAGAGAGGGCAAGTCAGATTACAGGAAGAAGATAGAGGACCACCTGGACAATAACAACAGCAGGCAGGTGTGGCAGGGGATCCAGTATCTCACCAACTATAAGACAAACCTTGCTGAAGGTGACGCCTCGTTGGCAGAAGAGCTGAACCTCTTCTTTGCTCGCTTTGAAGTGGAGCCACCCGAGACAGCCACATCACACCATATGGTCCACAGCAGCTTAACCCTCAAAATAGAGGAGCACGAGGTGAGGCGCACGCTGCGGGCCATCAATCCGAGGAAGGCCACTGGACCCGACGGAGTCTCTGGACGCGTGCTGAAGGACTGCGCAGACCAGCTGGCTGGAGTCCTCACGAGGATTTTTAACCAGTCTCTGGCCCAGTCCACTGTTCCACCCTGTCTGAAGTCCGTAAACCATAGTCCCCTTGCCAAAAAACCCCACATTTCCAGCCTCAACGACTACCGGCCCGTCGCACTCACACCAGTGGTGATGAAGTGTTTTGAAAAACTGGGGTCCGGGGTCACATCACATCAATCCTGCCCCGAAGCTTTGACCCCCACCAGTTTGCGTACAGAGCGAATAGATCTACAGAGGATGCTGTAGCCACAGCTCTCCATGCTGCACAGTCCCACCTGGAGCAGCGGGGGAGCTACGTGCGGATGCTCTTTGTGGACTACAGCTCTGCTTTTAATACTATCCTTCCCCACACACCGGTGGACAAACTGGGGGACTTGGGACTTCCGCACCCCACCTGCATGTGGATAAATAGCTTCCTATCGGGTCGCAGCCAGAGAGTCAGAGTGGGCCATCACACATCCACGGCCCTCAGCCTCAGTACCGGCTCTCCACAGGGCTGCGTGCTGAGCCCCCTGCTCTACACCATCTACACACATGACTGCACCCCCACCCACCACAGCAACACCATTGTCAAATTTGTGGATGACACTACGGTGGTGGGACTCATCTCCGGGGGGGGACGAGTACGCCTATCGGGATGAGGCGGAACAGCTGACAGTGTGGTGTGGAGAAAATAACCTGCTCCTCAACACCTTAAAGACCAAGGAGATAATAATAGACTTCAGGAAGAACAAAACATACATGGTCCCACTGATCATCAGAGGGGACTGTGTGGAGAGGGTGGCGGATTTCCTCTTCCTGGGAATCCATATTGAGTTGAGGAGGACCTGACGTGGAGCGTGAACACATCTGCGCTGCTGAAAAAGGTCCAGCAGAGACTGCACTTCCTGAGGGTGCTCAGGAAGAATAACATCACTCAGAGACTGCTGCTGTCCTTTTATCGGTGCTCCATTGAGAGCATCCTAACATACTGTGTATGCGTGTGGTACACCAGCTGCACAGCGGCTCAGAGGAAAGCGCTCCAGAGGGCCATTGACAACGCCCAGAGGATTGTCAGCTGCCCTCTCCCTACCTTGGAAGACTTACACAGTTCCCGCTGCATCAAAAAATCCCAGAATATTATAAAGGACATTTCCCACCCCGGACACTCCCTGTTTGAACTGTTGCTGTCAGGCAGACGGTACAGATCTACAAGGACAAGGACAAACAGACTTAAAAACAGTTTTTACCCCACTGCTATAAAGGCACTAAATGTAGCTGCCAAGGAACGCAGGGACTAAGGGACTGGTTGGTACACTGTGAAATCCACAGAAGGGTGTAGGGTTGGGTGTTTATGTGTGCTATTTTCATATTTATTTTAGTTGTTTATCTTTTTTAATATTTTACTTTGTATGTAGCATTAGCTTTTAGAAATGTTTGAATGGTGCACTGACTGGCTGACATTTTTTAAATTTTGTTGTACATGGTTCATGTTACAATGACAATAAAGAAACTATTCTATTCTACTATTCTACACTAGTCCCACCTGCCCAGGTTTGATCAATGCCTCATTCTTCAGAGAATGGGGATTCCCCTCCCCCACTATAGATAAGGCTCGCACCAGGGTCTCCTCCATACCCCGCACCACTGCCCTCTCTCCCCATTCCCCCACTCGCAACAAGGGCAGAGTCCCCCTGGTCCCCACCAGCCGGCACATACAACACATAGTCCTCCGCCAGTTTCGCCACCTCCAACATGACCCCTCCACGTGCCACATCTTCCCATCTCCCCCCCCCTGTCTGCCTTCGCAAAGACTGCTCCCTCCGCAACTCCCTTGTCAATTCTTCCCTTCCCTCCTGCTCCACCCCTTCCCCGGGCACTTTCCCTTGCAACCGCAAGAGATGCTACACTTGGCCCTTCACCTCCCCCCTCCACTCCTTTCAGGGACCCAAGCAGTCCTTCCAGGTCCGACAGAGGTTCACCTGCACCGCCTCCAACCTCATCTACTGCATCCGCTGCTCCAGATGCCAGCTGATCTATATCGGTGTGACCAAGCGGGGGGAGAGATTGGAGTGAGACAGGGGAGTGGAGAAGTCGAGGCGGTTGATGTCCCGACGGCAGTTCTGGATAAATAGTTCTAGAGCCGGAAGGCTATGAGGAGGGGTCCAAGAGGAGGGGGTACGTTGGAGACAGGAAAAGGGCTCATCAGTGGGGGGCGAGGGCTTCTTCCCGTGGAAGAACGCTGTGAGGCGGAGGCGACGGTAGAAGAGCTCCAAGTCGTGGTGGGCGCGGAACTCATTGAGGTGGGGACGGAGGGGGACAAAGGTAAGACCTCTGGAGGTCTGAGGACCGACCTTTTTGGTGTCGGAGACGGGGAGGTCCGGGGGATTGGTAAACACGTGGCAAGAATGGGGGATTGTGGCCGGAGGAAGGCAGGTTAGTGCACTGAGGACGGAGCGTTGTGTGGTGGGGGGGTGGAGGGTGGTCAGGGGGTGGGGGGGGGGGGTGTATGGGGGCTGTGGTGTGGGTGGGGCAGCTTTTTCCATACACCTACCACCCTTTGTGTGAAAAAGATACCCCTCAGATTCCTATGAAATCATTTCCCCTTCACCTTAAACCTATGTCCGCTGCTCCTCGATTCACCTACTCTGTGCAAAAGACTCAACCTGGTCTATTTAAATCATGATTTTGTACACCTCTACTAGATCACCCCTCATCCTCCTGTGCCCCATGAAATAGAGCCCCAGCCTACTCAACCTCTCCCTATAGCTCAGGCTCTCTAGTCCTGGCAACCTCCTTGTAAATCTTCACTGTACCCTTTCCAGTTTGATGACATCTTTCCTATAACATGGTACCCAGAACTGAACCCTCTAAATGTGGCCTCACCAACTTCTTATACAACTGCAACATGACCTCCCAACTTCTATACTCAGCCTGACCCGCTAAGTTACTCCAGCACTCTGTAAAACGTCACAGAACAAGGCAGGATTAGCAAATTTGCTGATGAAACAAAAGTGAGTGGTTTTGCAGATAGTGAAGATGGAAAAGTGAATTGTGAAAGATTGCAGCAGGATCTGGATCGATTGGCCAGGTGGGCGGGGGAATGGTTGATGGAATTTAATACAGAGAAGTGTGAGGTGTTGCATATTGGGATGTCGAATAAGTCAGGACCTACACAGTAAATGGCAAAGATCTGCTCTAGTACTTTTGGTAAATGGTAGGCCTCTGGGTAGTGTTGTAGAGCAAACAGATATTAGGAGTGCCGGTGCATGGTTCCTTGAAGGTCGAGTCGCAGGTGATCAGGTGGTCAAAGAGTATTTTGGCACTTTGGCCTTCAACAGTCAGAGTATTGAGTTTAGAAGTTGTGAGGTCATGTTGCAGCTGCATAAGATGTTGGTGAGCGCATTTAGAATATTGTGTTCAGTTCTGGGCACCATGTTATAGGAAAGATGTCAAACTGGAAAGGGTACGAGAAGATTTATGAGGATGTTGTCAGGACTAGAGGGCCTGAGCTACAGGGACAGGTTGAGTAGGCTGAGACTCTATCCCATGGAGTGCAGGAGGATGAGGGGAGATCTTATAGAGGTGTACAAAATCATTAGAGGAATAGATTGGTTAGATGCACAGAGTCTCTTGCCCAAAGTAGGGGAATCGAGGACCAGAGAACATAAGTTCAAGGTGAAGGGGAAAAGATTTAATAGGAATCCGAGGGGTAACGTCCTCACACAAAGGGTGGTGGATGTATGGAATGAGCAGCCAAAGGAGGTAGTTGATGTTGGGACTATCCCATCAGTTAAGAAACAGTTAGACAGGTATATGGAAAGGACAGTTTTGGAGGAACAGTATATGGACCAAACGCAGGCAAGTGGGGCATTGTTAGCCAGTGTGGTCAAGTTCTGCCGAATGGCCTGTTTCCACACTGTGTCACTCTATGACTCCATCCATGTTCTCCAGAGATGGTGCCTGACCCGCTGAGTTACTCCAACACACTGTTGGCCACGGTGTTTGAGGCTGGAGCAGGTGGGAACACCAGGGAGGCGATGGCGTCCGGAGAATGGATCTGATTTTCATCTAAAGTAAGGTTGTGCGCTAACCCCGAGGTTCTGGTCGAGTTGATGAAGAGTGTGTTGAGATATATTTGTGTGTAGAGATTATAATTGTGCGGGACAGGGACCCGCAGGGCGGTGAGCTCTGCCGTCAGCTTGGCGGCAGTTCAGTGCCTGGGTGCCGGGGGCTGTATGTTGGGCCGGGGGAGAGCGGCTGGGCGGGTGTAGAGTTGGCCGCCGTGTGAAGGGTAGCTCGCCTGCCCGCTCTCTGGCGCCCTGGAGCCGGCTCTCCGCTCTCTGCCTCCTCGGCGGCTCTTCATGGAAGGGTTCCTCGGGTGAATCAATCAAAAAGTGAACAACATAACGAGTAAAAACTAATCAATTGAGACCTGGAGTGAAAGTCCTCTGGACCTGACAAGCTACTTAATACAATAACTAGACGTGAGAGGGTGGGACGTGGGAGATAATTGACACCATGGTGACATGAGGCAGCGGCGGCAGTAATAAATGGTTTCACTTGCCGCTGATGAGCTCAGAGGAACGGTGCGGGAGGTGACATTTCCAGCTCAGCCACATGTCATCAATCGGTAAACGTGACATCGTCACATCGCTCACCCTGACTCATTTCATCTTCTTTCTGTGGCTGGTTGTTAGCTGTGGTGCTGGCCTGGGCTGTGGTCATGTCCTACCCAAACCCAAACCCCAACCACACTCGATATCCCGCCATCACCTCAGTGCTACCGAGGTAGAGCCAAACCTCAAAAATCCCAGTGTGCAATACCTACAAAGCGGTTTCCCTAAATACCAATTTATTTTTTTTTACTCTGGGGAAAAAAAGGGGGAATGCGACTGCACCCATCGCACCTTCCCTTCGAACGGCCATGTGCTTTATTCCCATATCCCTTTATTCATTTAGCCCTAAGAGCTAATCTAACTCTTTTCATTGAGAAAAAACAATTTGAAGAATATTGATAAATATCCATGCTTTACTCTTGATTTTTTTATCTTTAAAAAAATCTATATAATCAATTTGGGGTTCGCTTTAGACGGGCATCCAGTTAACAATGCTCACTACATGTTTTAGATGGATACCCTGACAACCTCTGTCTTGGGCTATTTGATCACAAGATTGTTCACCTGGTCCCCAACCAATCTAAATCACAACTGTGATGGGAGCCAATTTTCCCCAGACAACGATGTATTCTTCAGGGTAGACAAAAGTGCTGGAGAAACTCAGCGGGTGAGGCAGCATGTATCAGACTGAAGAAGGGTTTTGGCCCGAAACGTTGCCTATTTCCTTCGCTCTATAGATGCTGCCTCGCCCGCTGAGTTTCTCCAGCACTTTTGTCTACCTTTGATTTTCCAGCATCTGCAGTTCCTTCTTAAACACATGTAATCTTCAGGAGTGGATATATCATTTGAGGAATGCAATTGGCTTGAACTCAAGAGTGTGGCTTGTACAATGAAAATCACTTCCTGATGTTTTGCTTCACTTTCTCTGGAAAGTTAAGTTTATCATGTGCGAATTATCCGATTGTTTCCTCTGGGATGTTGTTAGGATAGTTCACAATTGGAATACTTCCACTTCGAACAGCTGGCTATTTTGATGGTTCAATAAGTCTTTTCTCAATCTTCACTTTCTCATGTTCCATATAATAATATCTCAATTATTGTCATTGTGAGGAGAAAATGTATGTGTGAAAAAGACAAAAAAAAATAGGTGATGCTTGCATAGTGAAAATTGTGTTGTAATTTTTATTTCCAATTTATTAAAGAAATCCTTAGTAAATTAGCATTTAAATTAGTACCTTGAAGGGCGGCACGGTGTTGCAGTGGTAGAGCTGCTGCCTTACAGCGCTTGCAGCACCAGAGACCCAGGTTTGATCCCGACTATGTTGCTGTCTGTACGGAGTTTGTACGTTCTTCCCGTGACCATATGGGTTTTCTCAGATATCTTCGGTTTCCTCCCACACTCCAAAGACTTACAGGTTGATAGGTTAATTGGCTTGGTATCAATGTAATTTGTCCCTAGTGTGTGTAGGAGAGCGCTGATGTGTGGGAATCGCTGGCCGGTGCAGACTCCGTGGGTCGAAGAGCCTGTTTCCCCACTGTATCTCTAAACTAAACTATTTGCTGAGGGAGAGAAACATTTCCCTTTCCAGTGTCTTCTCACCACCATTGGATTCTCACCAAATAATTCTCAACATTTTCAGTGTATTAAGCACTATTATGTCCGTGATAATCACAAGGTTTAGTCCTATATTTGTTGCACTGGAATTTGCACACATGCAACGCTGATGACGAAAGTACACTGCTGCTAGTAGTTAATGAAAAATCAAGTGTTCAATTGTCATCGGTACCTAAACAGAAGTTATAACTTACAGCAGCAAAATAGGTCCGTAAACATAGTACTCAATAAATAATATAGTAAACAAACAGAAATAGCTCAATAAATTTAAAAAAAAAAGCAGGGGGATGGGAACCATTGCCAGGAGACAAAGAGGGCCATAAAAGGAGGACAGAAGCTAAAGGTAGAAGGGAGGTAAGAAAAACAAACCTGAAAGCTTTGTGCCTTAATGCGAGGAGCATTCGTAATATGGTGGATGAACTGAATGTGCAGTTAGTAGTTAAGGAATATGATATAGTTTCAATTATGGAGACATGGCTTCAGGGTGAGCATGGCTGGGAGCTAAACATGCAGGGGTATTCGATATTCAGGAAGGATAGACAGAAAGGAAGAGGAGGTGGGGTGGCATTGCTGGTTAAAGAGGAGATTCATGCAATAGCAAGGCGAGACATTAGCTTGGATGCTGTAGAATCGGTATGGGTAGAACTGCGAAATAGCCAAGGGCAGAAAACGCTTGTTGGATTTGTATACATACCACCAAGCAGCAGTAGGGAGGTTGGGGATAACATCAAGCAGAAAATTAGGGATGTGTGTAGCAAAGGTACAGCAGTTATCATATAACCATATAACCATATAACAATTACAGCACGGAAAAGGCCCTCTCGGCCCTTCCAGTCCGTGCCGACCATTTGTTTTCCCCTAGTCCCATCTACTGCACTCAGACCATACCCCTCCATTCCCTTCACGTCCATATACCTATCCACTTTACTCTTAAATGTTAAAATCGATCCTGCCTCCACCACTTCTGCTGGAAGCTCATTCCACACAGCCACCACCCTCTGAGTAAAGAAGTTCCCCCTCACGTTAACCCCGAAACTTCTGTCCCTTAATTCTCATGTCATGCCCTCTTGTTTGAATCTTCCCTACCCTCAATGGGAAAAACGTATCCACGTCAACTCTGTCTATCCCTTTCATCATTTTAAAGACCTCAATCAAGTCCCCCCTTAACCTTCTGCGCTCCAAAGAATAAAGACCTAACTTGTTCAACCTTTCTCTCTAACATAGTTGCTGGAACCCTGGCAACATTCTAGTAAATCTCCTTTGTACACTCTCTATTTGTTCTCATCCTTCATATAACTAGGCGACCAAAATTGTACACCATACTCCAGAATTGGTCTTACCAATGCCTTGTACAATTTTAACATTACTTCCCTACTCCTATATTCAATGCTCTGATTTATAAAGGCCAGCACACCAAAGGCTTTCTTTACCACCCTATCTACATGCGATTCCACCTTCAGGGAACTATGCACAGTTATTCCTAGATCCCTCTGTTCCACAGCATTCCTCAATTCCCTACCATTTACCATGTACTTCCTATTTTGATTTGTCCTGCCAAGATGTAGCACTTCCACACTTAACAGCATTAAACTCCATCTGCCATCTTTCAGCCCACTTTTCCAAATGGCCCAAATCTCTCTGTAGACTTTGAAAATCTACTTCATTATCCACAACACCAACTATCTTAGTATCATCTGCATACTTACTTATCCAATTTTCCACCCCATCATCCAGATCATTGATGTACATGACAAACAACAGTGGACCCAACACAGATCCCTGAGGCACCCCACTGGTCACCGGCTTCCAACCTGACAAACAGCCATCCACCATTACTCTCTGACATCTCCCATTCAGCCACTGTTGAATCCATCTTGCTACTCCGCCATTAACACCCAAAGATTGAACCTTCTTAACCAACCTTCCATGGGGAACCTTGTCAAAGGCCTTACTGAAAATCCATATAGACAACATCCACTGCTTTACCCTCATCAATTTCCCTAGTTACCGCTTCAAAAAATTCAAGAAGGTTTGTCGAACATGACCTTCCAGGCACAAATCCATGTTGACTGTTCCTGATCAGACCTGTTTATCCAGATGCTTATATATATTATCTCTAAGTATCCTTTCCATTAATTTGCCCACCACTGACGTCAAACTAATAGGTCTATAATTGCTAGGTTTATTCTTTGAACCCTTTTTAAACAATGGAACAACATGCGCAGTATGCCAATCCTCCGGCACTATTCCCGTTTCTAATGACATTTGAAATATTTCTGTCATAGCTCCTGCTATTTCTAACACTAACTTCCCTCAATGTCCTAGGGAATATCCTGTCAGGACCTGGAGACTTATCCACTTTTATATTTTTCAAAAGTGTCAGTACTTCCTCCGCTTTGAATCTCATAGTTTCCATAGCTACTCTACTTTTTCCCCTTAACTCACAGAGTTCAATATCCTTTTCCTTGGTGAATACCAAAGAAAATAAATTGTTCAATATCTCCCCATCTCTTTTGGCTCTGCAGATAGCTGTCCATTCTGGTTCTCTAATGGTCCAATTTTATCCCTCGTTATCCTTTTGCTATTAATATAGCTGTAGAAACCCTTTGGGTTTACTTTCACCTTTCTTGCCAAAGCAACCTCATATCTTCTTTTAGCCTTCCTAATTTCTTTCTTAAGATTCTTTTTACATTCTTTATACTACTCTAGCACCTCATTTAATCCATGCCTCCTATAATTATTGTAGATATCTCTCTTTTTTCGAAACAAGTGTCCAATTTCCCTTGAAAACCATGGCTCTTTCCAATTTTCACTATTTCCTTTCAACCTAACAGGGACATAAAGATTCTGTACTCTTACAATTTCCCCTTTAAATGTCCTCCATTTCTCTTCTACATCCTTTGGAAAATTGAAATCTCCCACAATCACTACCTTGTGCTTACTACTAATATCTGCTATCTCCTTACATATTTGCTCTTCCAATTCTCGCTCCCCATTTGGCGATCTATAATACACCCCTAAAAGTGTTGCTACACCGTTCCCACTTCTCAGTTCCACCCAAATAGCCTCCCTAGACGAGCCCTCTAATCTATCCTGCCAAAGCACTGCTGTAATATCTTCTCTGACAAGCAATGCAACACCTCCCCCTCTGGTCCCTCCAATTCTATCACACCTGAAGCAACGAAATCCTGGAATATTTAGTTTCCAATCACAGCCCTCCTGCAACCATGTTTCACTGATTGCCACAACATCATATTTCCAGGTGTCAATCCAGGCTCTAAGTTCAAAACTCTAAAAACTTATTTAGATATGTAAAAAGGAAAAGATTAGTGAAGACAAATGCAGGTCCCTTAAATTCAGTGACAGGTGAATTTATAATGGGAAACAAGGAAATGGCAGAACAGTTAAACGAGTCCTTTGGTTCTGTCTTCACTAAGGAAGACACAAACAATCACCTAGAAATACTAGGGGACCGAGGATATAGTGGGGAGGAGGAAATGAAGGGAATCCACATAAGTCAGGAAATGGTGTAAGGTAGACTGTTGGGACTGAAGGCAGATAAATCCCGAGGGCCCGATGATCTGCATCCCAGAGTACTCTAGGAGGTGGCACGAGAAATCGTGAATGCATTGGTGATTATTTTCCAATGTTCTCTCGACTCTGGCTCAGTTCCCGTGAACTGGAAGGTTGCCAATGAAACCCCACTTTTTAAGAAAGGAGGGAGAGAGAAAACAGGGAATTATAGACCAGTTAGCCTTACATCGGCAGTATCGATTGTTAAAGATGTTCTTGCATTTGGAAAGCAGGGGCAGGATCGGTCAAAGTCAGCATGGATTTATGAAGGGGGAATCATGCTTGACTAATCTTCTGGAGTTTTTTGAGGATGTAACTAGTAGAATGGATAAGGGAGTGCTAGTGGACGTGGTGCATCTGGACTTTCAATAAGCCTTTGACAAAGTCCCACACAAGAGATAAGTGTGCTAAATTAGAGCACATGGTATTGGGGGTAGGGTATTGATGTGGATAGAGAACTGGTTAACATAGAAACATATAAACATAGAAAATAGGTGCAAGAGTAGGCCATTCGGCCCTTCGAGCCTGCACCGCCATTCAATATGATCATGGCTGATCATCCAACTCGGTATCCTGTACCTGCCTTCTCTCCATACCCCCTGATCCCTTTATCCACAAGGGCCACATCTAACTCCCTCTTAAATATAGCCAATGAACTGGCCTCAACTACCATCTGTGGCAGATAATTCCAGAGACTCACCACTCTCTGTGTGAAAAATGTTTTCCTCATCTCGGTCCTAAAGGAATTTCCCCTTATCCTTAGACTGTGACCCCTTATTCTGGACCTCCCCAACATCGGGAACAATCTTCCTGCATCTAGCCTATCCAACCCCTTAAGAATTTTGTACATTTCTATAAGATCACCCCTCAGTCTTCTAAATTTTAGCGAGTACAAGCCAAGTCTATCCAGTCTTTCCTCATATGAAAGTCCTGACATCCCAGGAATCAGTCTGGTGAACCTTCTCTGTACCCCCTCTATGGCAGACAGGAAGCAAAGAGTAGGAATTAACGGGTCCTTTTCAGAATGGCAGGCAGTGGCTAGTCAGGTGCCGGAAGGCTCAGTGCTGGGACCCCAGTTATTTACAATATATATTAACGATTTAGATGAGGGAATTAAATGTGACATCTCCAATTTTGCGGATAACACAAAGCTGGGTGGCAGTGTGAGCTGCGATGAGGATGCAATGAGGCTGCAGGGTGAGCTGGATACATTGGGTGGGGAGATGCATGGCAGATGCAGTATAATGTGGATAAATGTGAGGTTATCCACATTGGTGACAAGAACAGGAAGGCAGATTATTATCTGAATGCTGCCAGATTAGGAAAAGGAGAGGTGCAACAAGACCTGGATGTGCTTGTACATCAGTCGCAGAAAATAAGCATGCAGGTACAGGAGGCTGTGAAGAAAGCTAATGGCATGTTGGCCTTCATTTGGCCTTCGAGAGGATTTGAGTATAGGAGCAAGGATGTCCTACTGCAGTTGTACAGGGCCCTGGTGAGACTGCACCTGGAGTATTGTGTGCAATTTTGTTATCCTAATTTGAGGAAGGACATTATTGCTAGAGAATTAAGGGAATGCAGTGTAGGTTCTATTGAGGGAATGTAGTGTAGGTTCACCAGGTTAATTCCCGGTATGGCAGGACTGACATACGATGAAAGAATTGATCGACTGGGCTTGTATTCACTGGAATTTAGAAGGATGAGAGGAGATCGTATCGAAACATATAAAATTCTTAAAGGATTGGACAGGCTAGATGCAGGAAAAATGGTCCCAATGTTAGGGGAGTGCAGAACCAAGGGTCACAGTTTAAGAATAAGGGGCACGCCATTTCGGACCGAGATGCGTGAGAAAAGTCGGTGGGGGCACTGCGAGACGGCTGCCCTGCCAGCAGTGTGTTAGTCAATTCTACTTTTTTTGTTTTTGTTCGTATGTACAAATGTTTGTTTTAATGTTTCTCGGTGTGTCTTGTGTTGGGGGGGGGGGGGGGGGGGGGGGGGGGGGGAAGGAGGGAACCGCTTTCGGCCGCCTCCTCCATGGAGAGGCGACTTTTTCCATGTCACCTCTCTCGCGGCCTAACACCAAGGATTGGTGCGACCTAACACCAAGGATTGTTGCGGCCTTTCCTGGAGTTGGGCCCAGATCTTCAGCAGAGGGTGCAGCGTGGACTTTTCATCGCGGAGCGGGAAAGCCCTTGCCGGGGGTCACCAGAAGGGAGTGCTCCGATCACAGGCCCACAGCAGCCTGAAGCCGTGGTCTGTAGAGATTCCAGCTGGCGCGGCCTCCGGACGGAGCCTGGGATCCCTCGTTGGGGACTCCGGAGGAGAAGAGCTCCGACAACCGGTCTGCGGCCTACAACAGCTGAAGCCGCGGTTTGTGGTGCTTCTTGCTGCAGGATCCCAACCGGAGCGGGATCCCTCACCGGGAATCCCTGGAGAAGAGCTCCGACCGCTGGCCTACGGCCTATGCCATCTTCAAGTCGTGGTCTCCGGTAGGGAAGCACCGATTCGGGACTTACCTTGCCTGTACATCTGGCCGCACGCAGCGACGACTGCGGAGGTTTATGGTCCCGACCACGGGAAAACTGGAGGAGGACTGACTGAACTTTGTGCCATACACAATGAAGTGCAGTGAAATGAACTTGCCAGCAGCAGTACAATAAAAAAGACCACACAATACACCATAAAAAATGTAACACAAACATCCACCACAGCATTCATCACTGTGGTGGATGTTTGTGTTACATTTTTTATTGTGTATTTTGTGGTCTTTTCTATTGTACTGCTGCTGGCAAGTTCATTTCACTGCACTTCATTGTGTATGTGACAAATAAATCTGACTATTGACTATTGACTATTGACTATTCACCCAGAGAGTTGTGAATGTGGAATTCTCTGCCACAGAAGGCAGTGGAGGCCAATTCACTGCATGTTTTCAAGAGAGGGTTAGATCATCATTGTTGAAAATGTCAAACGGCACGGTGCCCTACAATGCTATGTACGACAGTGATCGTAACTTCTACTGAAGTGTGAATGGCCGTTGGTTCGCTAGGAGCTCATCCGCCCTTTGACAGTCTTGTTTTTGGTCCTGCTGGGGGTCCACAGCCCCCTCCTCACCTGGCAAACCAGGTGGGGGAGACAGTTTAGTAGCTGACTATCCGACCTTGGAGCAGGTAGCACGGGATTACATGGTACCCTTGGCGGGGGGGAGCTCCCCCTAACCTGACCTGGTATATGAGTCATGCCAATTCCCTGGATACACGGGACTGGCAGTAACGGATTTGTTATTATCACTGCAAAGCGATAGTATGTGCAGTGAGTTATAGCTCATGAAATTCACATTGAGGATCCCCACAGGGATTCTGAAGTGTCATGTCAATATACCAAGTGAATAATTGCCATCACTCCCGCAATCTATAAGAACCCTGCGGGACTTCCGTTGGCACCCACCCAACACCCAGAAGGTTGAGGTATTGTATTACACCATCTGAAATAAAGGAACCAATGTAATTTACAATGCAAGCTGACCCTCAAAAGAAAACTGGAGGAATTACATTTTGTAGCTGGAATATTAGGGGCACTAATGAGCAAATTAAAAGGGGTAAGATTCTTGCCCAATTAAAATCACTCAATGCCGATATAATATTTTTACAGGAAAAACATCTGAAAGTTCAAGCTCAGATCAGGCAGAAGGCCAAATGGATCGGTCAAACATATCACTCCTCCTATCTCTCTAAATCCAGAGGCGCTGCAATTATAATTCCGTAAGGGCATATCATTTAAACATAAAAACACCATTGCAGACAAAGAGGGGAGGTATGTCATAGTCTCTGGAGAGATACATTCTACCCCACTTACCATGGTAAATATTTATGCTCCTAATTTTGATAACCCACAATTCTTTAACAAAATCTTGAATATAATTTCTGAGTCCAATCAGCAAAACGTGATAATCGGGGGAGATTTCAATTGCATTTTGGACCAATACCTCGATAAATCTGCCCAACAAAAGAGACTTAATATAAAATCAAAATCCAGTGAACTTTTAAATGCGTATATAAAAAATACAAATATAACAGACGCATGGGGGATTGCAAACCTGGCCGGAAGAGAATACTCCTTCTACTCATCAGTACATAAAACCTATTCACTTATTGACTACTTCCTAGTGGACACAAAATTAATCCCCTTTACAACTAATCCTAAATACCATAATAGTGTTATTTCCGATCATTCTCCACTAACCTTCTCCTTAAAACTAGAAGGAATGTTCAATAGAAAATCGTTTTGGAGGTTCAATCCTCAAATACTAAACAAACCGGACGGTTGTAAATATTTAAAACAACAGATGGATTTTTTTTTAGACCAATGATACCCCAGACATCTCGCCCTCCCTATTATGGGAATCTTTTAAGGCGTTTATTAGAGGTTCTATCATTTCATACCAAGCTTATCAAAATAAAAAGAATAGGACGGAACTATTGCAACTAGAAGAACAGATTAGACAACTTGATTTAGAAAACGCAAAAGATCCAACTGTAGATAAACACAACAAGATAGTAATATTGAAATTTAAACCAAATCTTATCTGCAAGAGTTATCAGATTATTTCAAATTACAAAACTGGAAAATTTCGAATTTGGCGACAAGCCACACAAACGGTTTGCACGTCAGCTGAGAAAAGTTTAAAAGAACCAGACTATTCTAAAAATCAAATCAGATAAAGGTGAATTGTTAATGCTTCCCAAAGACATTAACGAAAGATTTGCCCAATTTTATCAAAATTATACACATCCAAGACATCAACAGAAAGCAGAAAAATTACAAACTTTCTGGACAACTGTAATCTCCCAACACTTAACCCGATGGAACAAGAGGAATTAGGAGCACAGATTTCAATCAAAGAAATAGAAGAGACAATCAACTCACTGAAGAACGGTAAAACACCTGGAACAGACGGGTTCAGTAACGATTTTATAAAAGATTTCACGAGGTAATTTCACCATGCATACACAAGCTTTATACATATGCATTTAAAGAACAGACATTACCACAACACTTCTGAAGAAGGGTCTCGACCCGAAACATCGCCTATCTCCTTCGCTCCTTAGATGCTGCTGCACCCCGCTGAGTTTCTCCAGCTTTTTGTGTACCCCCAATACCACAACACTAGCTGAATCAACTATCACACTTATACCCAAAAAAGATAAAGAACTAGAAGACCCCGGTTCATACAGAGCAATTGCCCAGCTAAATACAGATCAGAAAACTTTGGCAAGAAGATTAAGTAAATACGTTAATAAATTAATACATTCGGATCAAACAGGGTTCATACCTAAGAGACATTTGTTTAATAATTTGAGACACCTTTTTAACATAATGTACTCCCACAGAATTAAAGAAGAAGACTCATCAATTATTTCATTAGATGCAGAAAAAGCATTTGACCAACTAGTATGGGAATACCTCTTCAGAGTACTGCAAACATTTCAGATGGGAAAGAATTTTATTTCATGGATAAAATTACTATGATAGGTCGATGCCAGAATACTGACCAACCACATACTTTCTCCAAAATTTCAACTATCCAGGGGCAATAGACAGGGTTGTGCATTATCACCGCTGTTATTTGCCCTTGCAATTGAACCCTTAGTGGAAAGTATAAGAGTACATCTGAACATTCGCGGCTATAATACTAAACACTCCAATAACAAAATATAATTATATGCAGATGATGTATTATTATATATCACCAATTCTCGTTAGTATTCCAAATATATTAAATCTTATAGAGGAATTTGGTTCCTTCTCAGGATATAGAATAAACTGGAACAAAAGTGAAATTATGGCATAAAACCTCAAGAGCCGACACACCTTTTAAAATTCCCTCCCAGCATTGCTGCAGAAAATACTTAATATCTGGGTGTCCATGTAACCAGAAAATATAGTCTGAAGAAGCGTTTCGGCCCAAAACATTGCCTATCTCCTTCGCTCCATAGATGCTGCTGCGCCCGCTGAGTTTCTCCAGCATTTTGTGCAATCAGAAAATATTCTTCTTTATTCAATGCAAACTTCCCGCCTTTAGTTACTAAATTAAACGCTCTTATTCAATTCTGGAACACACTTCTGATGTCTCTAATGAGCAGAATAAATGCCATAAAAATTATTTTCCTCCCACAAATTCTCTATTTGTTTCAATCAATACCGATATACCTACCTAAAAAATTCTTTAAAAATCTTGATTCCCGGATTACAAACTTTATCTGGAATTATAAATCACATAGAATTCATAAACGTAAACCCATGTATAAGTAAACCCAAAGAAATGGGCGGATTGGCGCTCCCCAATTTCTTATACTACTATTGTGCAACGAATATTAAAAATATAATTTACTGGCTGGATAATGCATGCCAACAGGGAGACTAGTTAATAATGGAGAGAGAGGATTGCTTGCCTTTTAATATAGGCGCAAATCTTCTCTTGCCCAATAAAGTCGAAGAACACAATAGATTAGAAAAATCCGATTATTCACAGCACTTTACGAATCTGGAGACAAGTAAAATCAACTTTTAAACTAAGAAATGTATTTCTTCTTTCACCAATAGCAAATAACTCGTTGTTTAAGCCATCTATTATAGATAAAATGTTTATTTATTGGGAAAGACTAGGAATTAAAAAGCTTGAAGATCTGTACGAGATGGGAAATCTCCTGTCATTTCAGAAATTACAGTCAAAATACAGTCTGAAAGATAATCAATATTTTAGATATCTTCAAATTCGAGATTATTTGAAAACATATACCCATGATTATCAAACTCTGCTGCCAGATATATTAGACGAAGGTATGAATAGAAACTCAGATTCAAACAATCTAATATCATACTTGTATAATACCCTTCTAAATATAGAAATTCCATCGTCAGATGCAATTAGAAGAGAATGGGAAGAGGAATTAGGCCTAAAAATTTCCAAAGACAGATGGGAAAAATCTCTCTGATAAAAACATAATTGTTCGATTAATGTTAGACACATTTTAATCCAATTCAAAATACTGCACAGACTCTACTGCTCAAAGACTAAACTGAATAAGATTTTTTCATATGTATCTCCTACTTGTGAGAAATGTCTCCTTGAAGAAGCAACTATAACACACTCCTTTGCCTCTTGCATAAAACAACATAACTTTTAGAAAGGAATCTTTGAGATTTTCTCAAAAACATTAAAAACAAAACTGGACCCCCATAAGGAACTGATTATTTTCGGAACAGCAGAAGCCTGCCCTGAGCTATCAATATTTCAAAGACGTTTCCTTAATTATGGCCTGATAATGGCGAAAAAACGTATACTTAAATTTTGGAAGAATACATCTGCCCCTACTCTTAAAATGTGGATTACAAACATGTCTGAGATGCTACATCTTGAAGATATGAGTCTTGTCTTAGCAGGAAAATCAGAGCAATTTTCAAAGATATGGATTCCTTTCATTGATTCATTACAAGGATCATATGGTGCAACACAACATTGGGATTAAACCGATTTACGGACTGGGTGATGGGTGGAGAGAGAAATGAAGCAAGTATATCAACACTTTTTTTTCTGTTTTTGTCTTTTTTATTTCTTTAAGTTTTTACTTACTCACTCTTTGCCTACACTCATTTGGTGGTTTAGGGGTTCTATTCTTACACATTCACTTTCTCTTTCACTTTCTTTCTTTCTTGCCCTTCTTCTCTTTTTCTATTTCATCTTTGCTAAAATTAAAATGGAAGCTGTACAATAAATGTATTATGTCATATGCCGTGGTTTATTTTTATGTACACTGCTTCTAATAAAAATATAAATCAAATAAATAAATAAAAAGAACTCTGTAATTTTTGTAAATCCATCAGCAAAATCCACTTCACAGTCTCTACTCATGGGCAAGATGTGAAAGTCCTTCCCTGACCCAGTAACTGGCTTTAAATGGCAACTATGGCCAGCTGCTGTCAACTGGAATGATCCAGAGATGGGGCAG
The DNA here is from genome assembly GCA_035221665.1 of Okamejei kenojei. Lineage (NCBI taxonomy): Eukaryota > Metazoa > Chordata > Chondrichthyes > Rajiformes > Rajidae > Okamejei > Okamejei kenojei. The sequence continues at coordinate 139,145,227 of CM069132.1, forward strand.
TTCAGGACAGTCACAGTCATTTCACAGACACTCCCTCATGAGTGTCCACAATGTCATTTAACCAAAGAAACATAATTCATTTCCCACTGGAGATGCTCCAGAGTGACTGATGTCATTGGTGCACATTTTAAATGACACATGTCCTGAAGGCACACTCTGCATTTCCCAGTGTCATATAAAGCTACTTGCCTTACCAATCTGAAGAAGGGTCTTGATCCGACCACATCACCCTTTCCTTCTCTCCAGAGATGTCTGTCCCGCTGTGTTACTCCAGCTTTTTGTTCTATCTACCGGCTTACAGTGCCAGAGACCTCAGTTTTGAACCAGACTACGGGTGCTTTTCTGGATGAGTTTGTACGTTCTACCCATGACCTGCATGGTATACACAGAGGTATTTGGTTTCCTACCATACTCCAAATATGTACAGGTTTGCAGGCTAATTGGCTTGATATAAATGTAAATTGTGCGTAGGATAGTGTTACTGTGTGGGGATTGCTGGTTGGTGCAGACCCGGTGGGCCGAAGGGTCTGTATCCATGCTGTATCTCTAAACTGAATTAAACTAATAACTTGTGTAATTGGAGTAAGTTTTAACAATAGACAAAAGACAATAGGTGCAGGAGTAGACCATTCGGCCCTTTGAGCCAGCACCGCCATTCAATGTGATGATGGCTGAACATCCACAATCAGTACCCCGTTCCTGCCTTCTTTCCATATCCCTTAACTCCACTATCCCTAAGAGCTCTATCTAACGCTCTCTTGAAAGCATCCAGAGAACCAGCCTCCACCGTCCCCTGAGGCAGAGCATTCCACACACTCACAACTCTCTGTGTGAAAAAGTGTTTCCTCATCTAAGTTCTAAATAGCTTACCACTTATTCTTAAACTATGGCCCCTGGTTCTGGACTCCCCCAACATTGGGAACATGTTTCCTGCCTCTAGCGAGTCGAAATCCTGAATAATCTTATGTTTCAATAACATCTCATCCTAAATTCCAGAGTATAGAAGCCCAGCCACTCCAATCTATCAACATATGACAGTCCCGCCATCCCGGGAATTAACCTTGTGAACCTACGCTGCACTCCCTCAATAGCAGGAATTGAAACTCCCTCCAGTTTGGAGACCATTTCGTAGGGTCAAATGGCCTCCTCCTGCGCCTATTTTCTATGTTTCTAAGTTAAGAACCATTTTTTCTCAGAAATAATAAAGACTAGAGAGCATACCTTTAAGGTGAGAGTTTAAAGGCGATGTGAGGGGCAAGTTTTTTTATACAGAGTGGTTAGTGCCTGGAACATGCTGCCAGGTGTAGTGGTGGAAGCAGATATGATAGTGGCATTTACTAGATGGGGATAGGGACTTGGATATGCCCCCCTGTCCTCTTCTGCCTATATCATAGAAACATAGAAAATAGGTGCAGGAGTAGCCCATTCGGCCCTTCGAGCCTGCATCGCTATTCAATATGATCATGGCTGATCATCCGACTCAGTATCCTGTACCTGCCTTCTCTCTATACCCCCTGATCCCTTTAGCCACAAGGGCCACATCTAACTCCCTCTTAAATATAGCCAATGAACTGGCCTCAACTACCATCTGTGGCAGAGAATTCCGGAGACTCACCACTCTCTGTGTGAAAAATTTTTTCCTCATCTCGGTCCTAAAGGAATTCCCCCTTATCTTTAGACTGTGACCCCTTGTTCTGGACTTCCCCAACATCGGGAACAATCTTCCTGCATCTAGCCTGTCCAACCCCTTAAGAATTTTGTAAGTTCCTATAAGATCCCCCCTCAATCTTCTAAATTCTAGCGCGTACAAGCCGAGTCTATCCAGTCTTTCCTCATATGAAAGTCCTGACATCCGAGGAAAGTCCTGACATCCCAGGAATACTCCAGGTATGGTCTCACTAAGGCCATGTGCAACTGCAGGAGGACCTCTTTGCTCCTATACTCAAATCCCCTTGTTATGAAGGCCAACGTGCCATTTGCTTTCTTCATTGCCTGCTGGACCTGCATGCTTACTTTCAGTGACTGATGAACAAGAACCCCCAGATCCCGTTGTACTTCCCCTGTTTCCAACTTGACACCATTTAGATAATAATCTGCCTTCCTGTTTTTGCCACCAGTGGATAACCTCACATTTACCACATTAAACTGCATCTGCCATGCATCTGCCCACTCACCCAACCTGTCCAATTCAACCTGCATCCTCACAGCATCCTTCTCACAGTTCACACTGCCACCCAGCTTTGTGTAATCTGCAAATTTGCTAATGTTACTTTTAATCCCTTCATCCAAATTATTAATATATATTTTAAATAGCTGCGGTCACAGCAGCGAGCCTAACGGTACCCCACAAGTCACTGCCTGCCAGTCTGAAGGGACCCAATAATCCCTACTCTTTGTTTCCTGTCTGCCAACCAATTTTCTATCCATGTCAGCACCCTACTCCCAATACCATGTGCTCTAATTTTGTCCACTAATCTCCTATGTGGGACCTTATCAAATGCTTTCTGAAAGTCCAGGTACACTACATCCACTGGCTCTCCCTTGTCCATTACCCTGGTTACATCCTCAAAAAGTTTCCGAAGATTAGTCAAGCATGACTTCCCCTTCATAAATCCATGCTGACTCGGACTGATCCTGCCACAGCTATCCAAATGTGTCGCTATTTCATCTTTTATTATTGACTCCAGCATCCTCTTCACCACCAATGTCAGGCTAACTTATCACAACTCAACACAATGCCCTGCGAGGTTGCCGTCTGAGTCCACTACTGTATTGCCTGTACACTCATGACTGCATGGCCAAATTCAGTTCTAACTACATCTACAGGTTTTTCACATGACACCACTGTGGTGGGCTGGATCACAAACGATGATGAGAGGAAGTACAGGAATGAGTAGAGAACTTAGTAACATAGTGTCAGAATAATGATAACTCCCTCAAAGTCGGAGAAACAAAGGAGCTAGTTATCGACTTCAGGAAGCGTGGTGGAGTACATGGTTGAGAGTTTCAAGTTCCTTGGCATTAATATTACCAGCGATCTGTCGTGGACCAACCATATTGATGTGACAAACAGGATACCAATGCCTCTACTTCCTAAAGTGACGGAGAAAATTCTGCATGTCTCCAAAGACTCTTACATACCTGCAGCTGCTGCACACAAAGCATACTTTTGGGTTGCATCGCAGCTTGGTTTGGAACAGCTTTGTCCGACCACAAGAAATTGCAGCGAGATGTAGATGTAGCCCATTCCATGACATAAACCAGACATCCCTTCATTGACTCTATCCGTATTTCACGATGCATTGGAAAAGCAGCCAACATTATCAGATTTGTCCCACCCTAGTCATTCCTTTTTCTCCCTGCTCGCATCTGGCAGAAGGCACATAAGCTTGAAAGCAAGCACCACCAGACTCAGGAATAGCTTCTTCCCTGCCATTACTGAATGGTCCTTCCATAAGTTAGGGCACTGTCAAATTCAACTCTACCCCATTGTAGACATAGAGGGTCAAAGAGTCACAGAGTGATAGAGTGTGGAAAAAGGCCCTCTGGCCCAACTTGCCCACACCAGCCAACATGTCCCAGCTACGCTAGTCCCACCTGCCTGCATTTGGTCAATATCCCTCCAAACCTGTCCTATCCATGTACCTGTCCAACTGTTTCTTAAATGTTGGGATAGTCCCTGCCTCAACTACCTCCTCTGGCAGCTTGTCCCATACATCTACCACCCTTTGTGTGAAAAAGTGACCCCTCAGATTCCTATTAAATCTTTTCCCCTTCACCTTGAATCTATGTCCTCTGGTTCTCGATTCTCCAACTCTGGGCAAGAGACTCTGTGCATATACCTGATCTATTCCTCTCATGATTTTATGCACCTCTATAAGATCACCCCTCATCCTCATGCACTCCAAATAGAGTCCCAGCCTACTCAACCTCACCCTACAGCTCAGATCTTCCAGTTCTGGAAGATCCTCATAAATCTTCTCTGCACCCTTTCAAGTTTGACAATATCTTTCCTATAACACAGTGCCCAGAACTGAACACAAAACTCTAAATGGAGCTTCACGAACGTCTTATACAACTGCAACATGACCTACAAACTTCTATACTCAATACTCTGACTGACTGACTGACATTGTACTTTGTCTATATAACTGATGCACTACACTGCTGAGAACTATATTTTGCAGCCTATATATTCCCCGAGGCTCTATCTATTGTACATAAGTTTGACGATTGTATTTATGTATTGTATATCCGATCTATTTGGATAACATGCAAAACAAAGCTTTTCACTGTACCTTGGTGCAAGTGACACATGTGACAATAGTCAAACCTAATCCTAACGCTAAACAAAACTTGAGTGTGATTAATGCAGAAAGGCATCAAAATACAACATGTTGCACAAAGGGTTTCTCTGTGCAGTTTCTGTGCCATATGAAGAGATCACAATGTAAATTGCAGTTAGCTTATTTATGGCCCTGTCTCACTGTGCGAGTTGACCCACGAGGTATGTCATTGCTGCGATGTTCCAAGTTCCTCTCCCGAGTTACCAAGTTCCTCTCCCGTTACTCTTGATGAATGAAGGTATGTTTTAAGCAACAATGCATCCATCCTGTGGTTTTGAGTTATTTTCAGCGCGGCGGCATCGCGGCGGCACCTACTGGGAAAATTAGTAACCAAGCATTTCTTGTTGTTCTCGTTATGTGTCAAATAAACTGTAATCTCAGTGGATTTTTTTCCAAATCTAGAAGTGTCAAATAAAATCCACATGCAGCTATTAAGTCGTGGTAATGATGAAAATAAACCTTGTGTATTTTCAGAATTTCTAATGCACAGAATATTCTACATGGAGAAAATGAGTATTTTAACTTGTGTCATGGTTACACAGGAAATATTTCTACCATGCATTACCATAAGCATATCCAATTTCCAGTGCCAATTTCTTAATGCAGGGTCTTTATTTGAGATAAAAAGAATGGAGACTTCCAAGTGCCAGTTATATGTATACAGCACAGTATACTTGATGTGCAACTTTAGGGAATCAGTGAGACAAGTGGCGCAGATGTAGAGTTGCTGCCTTACAATGCCAGAGACGCGGGTTCGATCCTGACTACTGGTGCTTGTCTGTACAGAGTTTGTACGTTCTCCCCGTGACCTGTGTGGGTTTCCTCCGGGAGCATCGATTTCCTCCCACACGCCAAAGACATACAGTTTTGTAGGTTAATTAACTTGGTATAATTGTAAATTGTCGTTAGTGTTTGTAGGATAGTGTTAAGGGGCTGTCCCACGGTACGAGCTAATTCAAGAGCTCTCCCGAGTAAAAAAAAAATCAAACTCGTGGTGAGCACATAGAATGTACGTTGCGGGTACATTGGAGCTCGGGACGTCTCTTAACGCTAACGGCAGGTTCTCGGGAAACGTGGTAAGCTCGGGAAGACTAGTTAAGATTTTTCAACATGTTGAAAAATGTCCACGAGAGCCCCGAGTACCTATGAGTGGCTATTACCGTAATTCTCCGAGTTCGAATCGGGAAACTCGGGAGAACTCTTGAATTACCTCGCACAGTGGCACAGCTCCATTAGTGTGCAGGGATCGCTGGTCGGTGTGGAATCGGCGGGACGAAGTGCCTGTTTCTGCGCTATATCTCTGAACTAAAATAAAGGAAATTCTCCTTTTTTAAATATCTGGGAGTGCTATTTCACTGTTGGAATGATATTGAAATGTGAGAGTGATGTTGTACAGTATGATGTAAGTGATATCACAACATGGGAGTGATACTACAATGTGGACAAGTCTTTATCCAATGCGGAAATTATATTACAAAATGGGACCAATATTTCAATGCCTCCCATGAGATTCTGCTAGACAGGGTAACACCCAACTCAAAGACCACATAAATAAACTGTACAACTGAGATGTGGATTGAGAGTGTGCAGGCATATGTTCATATTCCTTTGCAAGAATATCACTTGCCACAGCTCTAGAAGACTCTGATGTTAGCCCCGCATACAACGCTGTTTCAATGTTGTTTCTGAAATTCTTGGCCGGTGAGGGGTCCCACCCCGAAATGCCGCCTGCCCTGTTCCTTTCACAGATGCTGCCCGACCTGCTGAATTCCTGCAGCACTTTGTTTTTATCTTCAAAATTCCAGCAGCTGTAGTTTCTTGTGTCTTCAAATAAATTGCAGATTGAGAGCAGAGCATAAATGGAAAGTGCTGCAATTGTACAGCTGGTCAGCAGCATTTATGGAAAGAGAAACAGACCGGGAATTTCAGGCACACCCTGAGCACTGGAGATCAAAGCATATTGCAAACTCTTTCCGTTCTGTACATTTGAACAGAAATTAGTGTTAGAGTTAACTAACTCCAATGTACTGTTGAGAGGCTATCTGTGGTGAGGTCACAAACTGTCCATCTTCACTATCAGCTTTATTAAAAGTTGTACAATTTTGGACATGTTTTTCAATGCCTTTGCCTATGACATTTCCTTTTTTTTTAGCAGAGGTCTTGATATCATAAAGATGTTCTTAAGCCATAAAGTGACCTTTTTTATTTAATACTCCTATGCAAAGTATCACTCTTTTCCATTGATTTTTGCTCCATTTTGTGTAGATCATCATGTAATGTCTGCTCTATATTGAAACTACTGTATTGTTGATACATTCAACAACTACTTGAATGGATCAACCTTTGGTGTTAAGTGGTTGGGGAGAGATGAGTGCTGGTTTGAGAGAATTCCAGCTGGCAGCCCTGCTGTTGAAGATTTTGACACTGATTACATTACAACTATTTTTTTCCCTATTAGTTTCTATAGAGACGAAAATAAATAAGTAATGCAGCATACTTTCTGCTTCCTAGTTTTGGGTTATTTCATCGTTTACGCAGGTTTTCTTCATGCCAAGTATAGGAAAACCAATTACTTTAAACTTAAGATGTTGGTGAGGCCATACTTAAGAGTATTGTGTTCAGTTTTGCTTACCCAACGATAGGAAAGATGTTGTTAAGCTGGGAGGAGATTTGGAGGATTTTGCCAGGACTTGAGGGCCTGATCTATAGGGAGAGGTTGGGCAGGCTAGGACTGTACTCCTTGGAACTATTATAGCAAGATAATTTGAGTATAGGAGCAAGGAGATCCTGCTGCAGTTGTACAGGGTCCTGGTAAGGCCGCACCTGGAGTATTGTGTGCAGTTTTTGTCTCCTCATTTGAGGAAGGACATTTTTGCTATTGAGGGAGTGCAGCGTAGGTTCATCAGGTTAATTGACAGGACTGACATGTGATGAAAGAATGGATCAACTGGGCTTATATTCTCTGGAATTTAGAAGGATGAGAGGATATCTTATAGAAACATATAAAATTCTTAAGGGATTGGATGGACCAGATGTGGGATAAATGTTCCAGATGCTGGGGGGTCCAGAGCCAAGGGTCACAGTTTAAGAATAAGCGGGTAGGCCATTTAGGACTGAGATGAGGAAAAACTTTTTCAGCCAGAGAGTTGTGAATCTGTGGAATTCGCTGCCACAGAGAATACTGGATGTAGTCAAGAGAGTTAGATATAGCTCTTAGGGGTAATGGAATCAAGGGATATGGGGAAAAAGCAGGAACGCAGTACTGATCCTGGATGATCAGCCATGATCATGTTGAATGGCGGTGCTGGCTCAAAGGGCCGAACGGCCTACTCATGCATCTACTTTCTATGTTTCTATGTATTGTGTTCAGTTTTGGTCAACATGTAACAGGAAAGATGGTGTCAAGGTGGGAGGAAATTTGTGAGATGTTGCCAGGACTCGAGAGCCTGGGCAACAGAGATTCTGCAGGTTAGGACATTTATTCCTTGGAACGCAGAAGGATGAGGATGGGGTCATATAGAGGTGTACAAAATCATGAGAGAAATAGATCAGGTAAATGCACAGAGTCTTTTGCCCAGTGTAGGGGAATCGAGAACCAGATGACATGCAGTAGGTTTAAGGTGAGGGGCTAAAGATTTAATAGGAACCTGAGGGGTTGTGGATGTATGGAACAAGCTGCCGGAGGAGGTAGTTGAGGCAGGTAGTATCAAGGTCGCTTCCTAATGGGCCGCTGCTGCAGTCAAACCCGACAACAGGCCTAGCTCGCTGCCGCGGTAACGAGAACCAGCCCATGAAGGTTGCTGCCGCACCCCACCTCTGCTCGCCCCGTGCACCAGAGAGGAGGAAGTGGGACAGACGGCTGGTAAGTGGACTGGTCGTGGGGACAGTTTCTTCTCAGGATTGATGATGGCACGGCATTGTACGATCCACAGCAGCTTGCCGGGCTGCCGGGCCGAGCCCCAGGCTGCTGCAGGGACTCCACGCCCCTCTCCACTGTTGAGTCCCTGCAGCAGCCTGGGCAAGCTGCTGAGAATCTTACAATGCCGTGCTATCAGCAGTCCTGAGAAGAAACTAGTGACACAACATTTGCAAAATAAAACTTAGCTTTCCACACGGCTGCACTTGGAATATTGTGAGCAATTTTGGGCACCATATCTGAGGAAAGATGTGCTGGCTATGGAGAGGGTCCATAGGTTTACAAGATTTATCCCAGGAATTACTAGGTTAACATATGATGAGCGTTTGACAGCACTGGGCCTGTACTCACTGGAGTTCAGAAGAATGAGGGGGGACCTCATTGAAACGTACAGTATAATGAAAGACTTGGATAGAATGGATGTGTAGAGGATGTTTCCACTAGTGTGAGAGTCTAGAGCTAGAGGTCGTAGCCTCAGAATTAAAAGTTGTTCTTTTAGGAAGGAGACAAGGGGGAATTTCTTTAGTTAGAGGGTGGTGAATCTGTGGAATTCTTTTCCACAGAAGGCTGTGGAGGCCAAGTCAGTGGATATATTTAAGACGTGTCAGAGGTCATGGGGATTGAATGGCAGAGTAGACAATGGCTGAATGGCCTAATTCTGCTCATATGTTTTCAAGAGGGTTTTAGATTTAGCACTTCGGGCTAAAGAAATTAAGGGATATGAGGAAAAAGCAGGAATGGGGTACTGATTTTAGATGGTCAGCCATGATCATTTTGAATGGCAGTGCTGGTCCGAAGGCCCAAATGGCCTACTCCTGCACCTATTTTTCTATGTTCTATGTTGCTATCAATTATGATCTTATGATCCACTTACAATATGGAGAACCAGGATTAGCCCTGATACACGAAGCATGTGGGCAATATGAGAATATGGAAGACTACAGAAAAACTACAGGATATCTGCAAAAATTGACCCCACATTAGTGTTTCAGTGCACTGTGGTGTATAGGGTTTATTCCAATCAAAATGCATTCAACACCTGTACAAGTGCAAGTATTACTGGACACCATATTACTTTCATCTAATATTTATGGAGTGCATCGCTCAGCAATAAACAGCTTAAGAGATACAGCATGGAAACAGGCCCTTCAGCCCACCGAGCGTGCCGACCAGCGAACACCCATAAACTAGTTCTATCCTACACATTAGGGACAATTTACAGAAGTCAATTAACCTGCAAACCTGCACATCTTTGGAATGTGGGAAGAAACCGGAGCACCCGGAGAAAACCCACGTGGTCACAGGGAGAACGAACAAACTGTGCAGACAACACCTGAAGTCAGAATCGAACCCGGGTGTCTGGCGTTGTAAGCCAGCAACTCTACCACTGCTCCACTATGCCACCCCTTAACAGCAACACAGTTAATTCTGAAGAAGACACAAAATGCCAGAGTAACTTAGCGGCAACATCTCAGGAGAGAAGGAATGGGTGACATTTCGGGTTGAGATTCTTCTTCAAACTGAGTCAGGTTAGAGGGAGTCCAGAGATATGGAAAGGTAAGGTGTGAAAATAACAGATAAAAGCAGATGCTGCTAAGGAAATGTAGAATAGTTATTAGTATTGTTAGCTGAGGGGAAGGTGACAACGCGGCATACAATCAGTAATATTGAATCAGAAGGATAGTAGAATTAGCCGAAGAACTAGGATGGGGGTGGAAAGCAAGGGTTACTTGAAGTTAGGGAAATCAAGATTGATACCGCTGGGTTTTAAGCTGCCCAAGCAAAATATGAGGTGCTATTCCTCCAATTTGCATTGGGCCTCACTCTGCCAGTGGAGGAGGCCCAGGACAGAAAGTTCAGTATGAGAATGGGAGGGGGAGTTAAAGTGTTTAGCAACCGGGAGCTCATGTAGGCCTAAGCGGACAGAGTAAAGGTGCTCAGCGAAACGATTGCCAAGACTGCACTTGGTCTCGCCGATATATAGGGGATGAATAGATTGGATAGATGCACAAAGTCACTTGTCAATAGACAATAGGTGCAGGAGTAGGCCATTCGGCCCTTCAAGCCAGCACCGCCATTCAATGTGATCATGGCTGATCATCCCTAATCAGTGCCCCGTTCCTGCCTTCACCCCATATACCCTGACTCCGCTATCTTTAAGAGTCCTATCCAGCTCTGTCCAGAGTAAGGGAATTGAGAACCACAGGGTATAGGTTCAAGGTGAAGGGGGAAAGATTTTATAGGAATCTGAGGGGTAACTTTTTCACACAAAGTGTGGTGGGTGTATGAAACGAGCTGCCGGAGGAAGTAGTTGGGGCAGGGACTATCATAACATTTAAGAAGCAATTAGACAGGTACATGGATAGGACAGGTTTGGAGGGATATAGGCCAAATGCAGGCAAGTTTGATGGAACATATTGGTCAGTGTGGGCAAGATGGGGCAAAGGAACTGCTTCCATACTTTATGATTCTACTACTAACAGATTTAAGATCATAGGAAGAAAGTTTAAAGGAGATATGTACAGCAAGTTGTTTTACATAGAGAGTGATTGGTGTTGACCAGGTAGACACAAAAAGCTGGAGTAGCGCAGCAGGACAGGCAGCATCTCTGGTGAGAAGAAATGGGTGACGTTTCGGGTCGAGACCTTTCTTCACACTGGTCACAGTGTGGTCCAGGTGCCTGGAGGGGCTGACTTATAGGGGGTGATTGGGCAGACTAGGACTTTATTCCTTGGACGTTATTGCTTGGAGGTTTAGAAAATAATGGGAGGGGTAGGGTGAATGCACAGAATATTTTATCCATGGTAGAGGAATCAAGAACAAGAGCACCAGTGTTTAAGATGAGAGGGATAAGATTTAATACAAACCTGAAGGGGATTTAATACAAACCTGAAAGGGAAGAGGGTGGTGAGTACATGGAATGAGCTGCCAGAGGAGGTAGTTGAGGAAGACCATGTAAAATACACTTGGGCAGGTACATGAATAGGAAAGCATTGGAGGAATATGGTCCAAAGGTGGGCAAATGGGACTAGATTAGATGGAGCATTTTGGAGGCATAGATGAGTTGGGCCAAAGAGCCTGATTCCATGCTGTATGAATCTATACATCTATTTTCCTCCAAATGCGAGTAAACCCTATCCCAAAGAATTATCTCCAATCCAATCCTAACGTGAGGCCCACTAGTTTATAATCTCCTGGATTATCTCCACTACCCTTCTAAAACAAAAACAAAAATTGGCTATACTCCGGTATTCTGGGTACACTTGTGCCTAGAGAAGATTTGTAGTGACAGGTTTTCTCTCCGGGTGCTCCGGTTTCATCCCACAGTCCAAAGACGTACAGGTTTGTATGTTAACTGGCTTTTTAAAATTGTAAATTGTTCCTAGTGTGTCCGATAATGCTAGTCCAAATGTTATCATTGCTCGGCTCAAGACTCGGTGGGCTAAAGGGGCAGTTTCCACGCTGTATCTTTAAAGACTAGAGCCAAAGAAAAAAGTAAAATGGAGACAGGAGCAGAGATTCCATAGGCTGGCATTCCATGGCCTGAACCAGGAAGGAAAGGCGCTGGAAGTACTAATGCATCCAAAAATTAGAGATGTACTTTCTCAATTTTTACAATCAGTGATTATACTGAGTAATAAATATCTCCTTCTTCAAATAAGTTTCCTTCTTACGAAGAACTCTTCTGTATCGGCGGCATAGCTTTAGTCCAAGGTGCAGCATGACTCATATAAATTAAGTGCCCCCACTGCCTGTGCCAACTCTCAATGGTTCAATAGTGTTTTATTTGTATGTAGTTATTTATGTAACTGCACAGTGAAATTCTTTATGCACGGTTTCCATAAGACATTCCCATTCTGGCATTGTTATTGATGGAAAGAGTTGTGGACGTAGCCCAGACCACCACATAAACAACCACCCTCCCTTTGTTTGACTCCATCTACACTTCACGCTGCCTTGGCAAGGCCACCTACATAATCAACGACCAGTACGAGAAGTACAGAAGAACAGGTTCTTCCCAGCTGTTATCAGGGAACCGAACAAACCTCTCATCAGCTAGAGTGCAATCCTGACTTCCCATCAACCTCATTGGAGATCTTTATCAAACCTTTATCAAACGTCAACATTATACTTTCACTGAATATTGTGCCCTTTATCTTTTATCTGTGTAGTGTGGATGGCTTGATTGTATTCATGTAGTCTTCTCTTTTACTGGATTGCACGCAAACAAATGTTTTTCTCTGTAACTTGGTACACATGATAATAATAATAACCAAACTAAAAAAAATGAAAGTGTGTGTGCCTACAAATGTGATCTACAAGTTATGCTGCAGACAAACAAAATGAGAATTAATTCCATGATGTAATTTTAAATAAAAAAATTAGTACACGTTATATTATTTAACTGCAGTTCTCTCCTCATTATATTGGCATTTCATTGAAGCTATCGGGTTTTTCTGTTGACACAGAAGTACCACATTTAGCAGGACCTTTGGAAAGACAAACAAGGAAACGTGCAAACAATCACATTCCCTATCCTGAGCAAAGAACAATAATAATTCGCTTGTAACAACCTCACCTGGAATATATAGGAATTTATTTTTTTCAGTTATAACAGTTTTTAAAATTGCTGCAATTAGAAAACATTTTTAAAATAGTGTCTGGAATTGATCAGCAAGCGAACAATTGGCATACACATGGTTCATTGAACTTTGCAGATGTTACAAACATATTATTGTGAGAAACACGAATAGCTGAAAATGTAAAGCTGACTACAACACATTAGAAGAAAATCTTGTGAAGTTGAATTAGAATCCCTAACACCCTATTAATTTTGCCAAGTAAGGATTTCACTTATGAAATGTCCTTTGCAAATATTTTCAATATTCATATCAAATTAAATTCTGGTAAATGTACAACCAGTTCACCAAGATATTTTCTACATGAAATAGCACCATACCTTTAACATAATCTGATATATAAAATAAATGACATATTTTCTGAAATGCTTGCACCACTTGCCCTTAAGTGCATTAAAACAGATAAATTAAGCAATTATCAAAAGCGATTAAACTTCAAAAATGCTGGAGAAACTCAGCGGGTGAGGTAGCATCTATGGAGTGAAGGAATAGGTGACGTTTCAGCCGGAAGAAAGGTCTTGACCCGAAACGTTACCTATTCCTTCTCTCCATAGATGCTGCCTCACTCGCTGAGTTTCTCCAGCATTTTTGTCTACCTTCGATTTTTCCAGCATCTGCAGTTTTTTCTTAAACAACTTCTGGAAGGCACTCATTTTTAATACTTATGACAATTGACTGAACTGGAAAATTTTATATATTTAATCGGAAAGAATATTTCACAAATAATTCACATTTGGGTTGCAATGCTTTACTAGTAGCTTTCAAATGTTAATTTGTCACTACAAATAGTGCCAGGCCAACCCGTTGTCTCTTTGCTGCACCAACTGACTTAGTCATAATACGGATTCATTTTAGTTTCCGTCTCATTCTTCCATGTTAATTCTTGATCAGTGCCCTGCGAAACATTTTCTGTTAAACTGGCAGTTATTCCGGTAAGTTAACGAATTTCCTTGCAAGTAGAATTTTCTTTTTTGTCTTCCATTACTTCTCTTGCCACTACAGCCATGGCGCTTACACACAGACACCGCACAAACACACGCGCACAGACACATGCACAGACACGCGCGCACAGACACATGCACAGACACGCGCGCACAGACACATGCACAGACACGCGCGCACAGACACATGCACAGACACGCGCGCACAGACACATGCACAGACACACGCGCACAGACACATGCACAGACACGCGCGCACAGACACATGCACAGACACGCGCGCACAGATGCTGGAAAAATCGAAGGTGGACAAAAATGCTGGAGAAACTCAGACATATGCAGACACACGTGCAGACACACGTGCACAGACACATGCGCACAGACACATGCACAAACACACGCGCACACTGACAGGACAGACACGTGCGCGCACAAACACATGCAGACACACGCGCACACACACACACATGTGAACGCACACGCGAACGCACACGCACAGACACACACACACAGACACACCCGCACACAGACACACGCACACAGACACACGCACAAACACAGACACACGCACAGACACCAGCGTACACACACATGCAAACTTAGGCACGCGCACACAGACACACACGCACAGACACACGTGCACACACAGATACACGCGAACGCACACAGACACACGTACATGGACACACATGCACACGGATACACAAACATACGGATAATTAAATGTTTTCAGCATTCTAGCTCATGCTCGGCATGGTATTCCTGATATTAGCAACATTGCTGCTGTTTCTGATTTCCTGCTCTAGAGTGTGGAGCCTCCCAGAAAAATTGGGAGTTTTCCTGGAAGGACAGGAGTGGAAGAATTAGGTCCCTTCATTTGGTCTTATTTGATTGCAAATGTTTAGACTTAAAAAAAATGTGTAAACTATTTCCTCAATTATTTCTGGACAATCTTTCTGCCATCCACCTGCTCTTTTACTTTTGCAAACAAACAAAACACAGAAGAAAGATGTCCGTATCCATTGTAGGCTTTCCTGCTTTACGAGAGTATAAATAAGGATATCCTGTCTATTAATTATTACTCAACACCGAGTGGTACGTACCTAAAACCCAGAGCGCCAATATGAATAAGGTATTGTATATGTAAATAAAAAATGACATGTACACTGGAATTTCATGCCTGTTATCAATGAATGTTCATCCATAATCATAGCACCGCAGTATTTAGAAGGAAGATGTTAGACACAGGGCTTCACATTCTGCCCTTGTGTCAAATCTGTTCTCATTTCCTTTACATCCACCGTACCAGAACCTTCTGCAGCTCCTTAATGTTTTGTCAAAGTACCATTTTAAGGAATGGTTGTTGCAATTCCCTGGATCTTTATTCAATCCGCACACAGCTGGAGCTGAAAAGAATTAAACAGCTTAAGAAAGATGTATGTAGCCACAAGAGACCGCAGTTGCTGGAATCTGGAGCGAGAACATATGCTGCTGGAGGTAATTAAGGCAAAAACATCGTTAGCATTTCTGGTCGAGAAGTTGTATCAGGGCTGGGCCTGGGATGGTCAACTATTGCAAATGGAAAAAAAAAACACGGATGTCCAAGATAGACACAAAATGCTGGAGTAACTCAGCGGGACAGGCAGCATCTCTGGATTGAAGGAATGGGTGACATCTTGGGTCGATACACTTCTTCGGACTGAGAGTCAGGGAGGCACAGAGATATGGAAGGATAAGGTGTGAAAACGAGACATTAAAGGGGATGAGGCCAATGAAAATATAGAATAGATCGTTGTTAGCTAGGGGAAGGTGAGCCCTGTGCGCCCATCATCACGGTCTTCGCAAGCTTCGTTGACTCATGAACCCTTCTGAAGAAGAGTCTCAACCCGAAATATCATGCATTCCTTCTAATCAGAGACGCTGCCTGTCCTGCGGAGTTTGCTTCAGCATTTTGTGTCTATCTTCAGTATAAACGAGCAGCTGCAGTTCCTTCCAACACAGAAGATGTGTAGGCTTCTGGACTCTTTGCCTGCACAGATGCTTCCTGGCTGACTCAGTTCCTCCAGCAGTTTGTTTTTTGCTATGAAAGATTTATATCAATTGCGCAAAACCTTCTCCCAAAAAATGATTAAGCTGGAATATTTATTTTTTACTGGACTTTTTGTCTTGCAATGAACATTTAAACCCTTTATCCTGTGTCTGTACACAGTGGATGGCCTGATTGTAATCATGTGTAGTCTTTTCGCTAACTGGATAGCAGGCAACAAAAAAGCTTTTCACTGTACCTCTGAACATGTGACAATAAACAACTAAACTGAACTAATTAAAAATATGGGTACCAGAACAAAATATGTGGCATTGTTCATCCAAATATTTCACTCAGCAATTTGTCATTATCATCTTTTGTAAAGACATGAAAACTGTAAGATCCTTATGATCCTATCCAAAACTGAACAGAGGCAAGTTACAGCAAAAGGCATGGAACAGCAGGGATGGAGATCAATTGGCATGGACTACCACAACCTCCCTCTCAAGAGTTTCAATTCTCAACTGCTAACAGCAACTTATTTCCTGCTGGCTAATATGTGAAGTGCTGTTTGGAGCAAGGGCTGACTCCCCAGTAAATTGTACAGATGGCTTCCTCTATTCATGTCATTCCCTGAGCTGCATGGTGAAATTGGCCATTAACTCAGGAAAACGAGTCAGGTCCCAAATTCTGCAAAGAGAAAGAGAAGGCCACTTTCTCCCTCCAATTTGGCATTCTGTCCTGCACATTCCTTAGTCTTAGCCAAGACCCAGAAACCCTTTTAAGGCTCTTCTCCCCCTCACTTCCTCTTAAGTTTGTTGCAACAAGACTGTTTATTTCATGTTCATAAGTTGTAGGAGCAGAATTAGGCCATTTGGCCCATCAAGTCAACTCTGACATTCAATCGTGGCTGATCTATATTTCTCTCTCAACCCCATTCTCTCCATAATCCCTGACATAATAGCTTACTAATCAATAATCTATCAATCTCTGCCTTAAAAATATCCATTGACTTGGCCTCCACAGCCTTCTGTGGCAAAGAATTCTACAGATTCACCACCCTCTGACTAAAGAAATTCCTCATCATCTCCTTCCTAAAGATACGTCCATTTATTCTGAGTCCATGGCCTCTAGTCCCAGACTCTCTTACTAGTGGAAACATCCTCTCCACATCCACTCTATACAAGCCCATTCATTTTTTTAACCCAGGCAAACACAGCCTTACCAAATGAGCTACTAAAGTCTCATTTCAATTCTCACACTTCTACACCTTTTCTCTATTTCGCAAATCTTTCGCTATTTTCCTTTTATGGTTGTAAATATAAACTGTTGCTGGGAAAAACATTTCGATGTTAAATGCCAGATTTTTAACTCAGGTGCAAATGCACTGTGAAGGTAGCATAGCAAGTGAGGGGCAGAAGATGCATTGCTTGGGCATTGTTTCAATTTTTCAGATCAAGCTAATGGCCAACATCAGGAACAATGATGTACAACTGGCTAAAAAGAGTCAAACATGTGCAGCCTATCCAAGGATAAGAAAGCAAGGACTAACGTGAAAGGCACTAATAGGGGAAAGTGAGTCCAGGAAGAGATGGTCCTTGCAACTATATCTTGTCATTAAAGGGTGAACGAGTATCTACATGCATTGTATAATTTCCAAAGATTATTAACATTCACAGACCACATGGGAAGCAATCATATCATTCTCTGTAGAATGGAATAACTGTCCAAATCCATTCTTAATTAAGGTCATACGGTCATCAGGAATAAGAGTAGAACTAGACCATTCGGCCCATCAAGTCTACGCCATTCAATTATGGCTGATCTATGTCTCCCTCCTAACCCTATTCTCCTGCCGTCTCCCCATAAACTCTGACACATGTACTAAACAGGAATCTATCTATTTCTGCCTTAAAAATATCCACTGATTTGGCCTCTACAGCCTTCTGTGGTAAAGAATTCCACAGATACAACATTTCTCCTCATCTCCTTCCTAAAAGAATGTCCTTTAATTCTTAGGCTATGACCTCTAGTCCTAGACTATCCCACTAATGGAAACATCCTCTCCAAATTAAAACCCTTCTCAAGGAAATATTTTTCAGCTATACCCACCATAGACATTGATTTCATCTTTCTGTTCTTCAACATCTTCCATAATATTCACTCTGCAATGAAGAAGTGAATACATCAATCAACAAAGTCAAATTCCATTCCTTGACCAGAATTTGATACTGATTGTTACAAAACATACGGTTCATTGGGAAATGTTTCCTTTTCTTCCGTGTGCTGAGAATATTTTTCTTTGCATTCCTTCTTTAGGGCTGGAGGCGGATAGTTGTTAATTCCAGCTATAAAATAAATAAGTACATTATTTGTTTAGAGTGACTGCAAGGCACCTATGATACACACAAAAAAATGAAGTGTAATTTTCCAAAAGGCTTTTTCTTAATGGTTCAAGTTTTAAATAGCAACAGTGAAATAACCCTTTCAGCGAATCATGGTGGAGAGTCAATATTGGCCCCAGACTCTTTATCCTGACCAAGTTGCCCAACTCCTTTCATGGATTCACTGTCAACAACTTTGTCAACTTGAGCATTCATGGCCTGAAAGTTGTCTGAGGGAAAACACTTCACCTTATCTATTCTACAGATATTTTCCAGTGATATTACATTCACGTCCACTTGATTTTAACCTACTCACCAATAATATTTATTTGTGACCTATATATTAGAAAAGACACAATTTTACAGTTGCATATTTTTGCAATTTGTGGGCAACACAAATAGGTGGGAGGAGAAGTTAAGAAAAGGATACAAACAGTGTGCGTGCCTAATGGCTATTTCTCTTCTTACTTGTGGACTTAGACCAGAAGACATAGGAGCAGAACCAGGAATATCTGCCCATCGCGTCTGCTTCACTATTCAATCATGGCTGATCTATTTTCCCAATCAACTCCCAACCCCATTCTGCAGCTTTCTCCCCATAACCTTTGATACTCATACTAATCAAGAACCTACCAATCTCTGCTTTTAAAATACCCAATTACCTGGCCTCCACAGTCATCTGTGGCAATGGAATTCATTGGAAACAGATTCACCACCCACTGGCTAAAGAAATTCCTCGTCATCGCCATTCTGAAGGTATGTCTTTTTATTCTGAGGCTTTCCCCTCTGGCCCTAGACTCTCCCACTATTGGAAACATCCTCTCCACATCCACTATATTTAGGCTTTTCATTATTTGGTAGGTTTCAATTAGACCCCCCTCAACCTTCTAAACTCTAGCAAGTACATATCCAGAGCCATGAAACCCTCCTCACATGTTAATGTCTTGCACTCAACAACCCAGTCTTGTATCTAATGAACTGATTCAGACCAACTTGGAATATTGCCAAGTACAAGATGCTGATATGTGGTAACTATTTCAAGTACCTGAACAGGCTGTACCTAGCCTGCAATTGATACTAAGTCATTCTTCACACCACTACTGAATAACATTATAATTTTATGGGTATTCCTCTCCATAACATTGCAATAACCTTCAGTATGTTTAGAGTGCTAATAGAAATGTAATGGTGAAAATAAGGATTCATTGGGAACTGGGTATTTTTTAAGATAGCTTCACGTTCTACGAATCAAAATGTTGGAGCAAGAACTGCAATGTTGAGTGTGAATGCATCTGGAAGCTCTTGGGGATGGTGGAAGGAACTCACTGTGCTTAGGAAAACTCCTTTTGTAAAAACCATTATGCAAAATGCTTTGAATGTGCACTTTGGGATTTCAGAGCTTTAAATGGCTTTACTTTTACTTAAATCATTTCCAGATCTTGTAACACACAAGATGCCAACAATCTGTGTTATATATTGACAGCCAAATAGTCAACATACGCTGATATAATGTCCCCTCCCCCCTGCACCACTCCTACAAGAACGTTTAAGAGAATAGCTTCAATTGTCACTTACAGTGCAAGAGAATTCCTGTCTATGGTATTTCAGGCAGAGGTAGATTGCGTTTGTAAGTTTCTCCAGTATCATCCTTTTCCACGGGTCTACACTCCGTGGGCACTGCACTCTCAGGACTTGCTGTGCTTTAAGTGGGCTCCACAAATCTTTTGAGGATCACTCTAGAGAAAGGTCCCAACGCGAAATGTCATCTACGAGTGTGAACAAGGTTTCCGGACTCCAAAGGTTGCTTATGACTCTGAGGAAGGTGTCCCGACCCAAAAACGTAATGTAACCAGTCTGAAGAGGGGTCCCAAAACAAAACATTGCCTATTCTTGTTCACCAGAGATGCTGCCTGACCCATTGAGTTATTCCAACACTTTGTATCCTTTTGCGTAAACAAGCCTCTGTGTTTCTTCACAGACCTTTTCTCATGATTTACTGACCTTGTCTTGCTTGACTTCCATTAACCAGATCTAGCTAGTTATGCCATTATCAGTCAACATGGATTTGTGCCTGGAAGGTCATGTTTGACAAACCTTCTTGAATTTTTTGAAGCGGTAACTAGGGAAATTGATGAGGGACATGAGAATTAAGGGACAGAGGTTTTGGGGTAACGTGAGGGGGAACTTCTTTACTCAGAGGGTGGTGGCTGTGTGGAATCAGCTTCCAGCAGAAGTGGTGGAGGCAGGATCGATTTTAACATTTAAGAGTAAAGTGGATAGGTATATGGACGTGAAGGGAATGGAGGGGTATGGTCTGAGTGCAGGTAGATGGGACTAGGGGAAAACAAATGGTCGGCACGGACTGGAAGGGCCGAGAGGGCCTGTTTCCGTGCTGTAATTGTTATATGGTTGTTATATGGTTAAAGCAGTGGATGTTGTCTATATGGATTTCAGTAAGGCCTTTGACAAGGTTCCCCATGGAAGGTTGGTTAAGAAGGTTCAATCTTTGGGTGTTAATGGCGGAGTAGCAAGATGGATTCAACAGTGGCTGAATGGGAGATGTCAGAGAGTAATGGTGGATGGCTGTTTGTCAGGTTGGAAGCCGGTGACCAGTGGGGTGCCTCAGGGATCTGTGTTGGGTCCACTGTTGTTTGTCATGTACATCAATGATCTGGATGATGGGGTGGAAAATTGGATAAGTAAGTATGCAGATGATACTAAGATAGGTGGTGTTGTGGATAATGAAGTAGATTTTCAAAGTCTACAGAGAGATTTGGGCCATTTGGAAAAGTGGGCTGAAAGATGGCAGATGGAGTTCAATGCTGTTAAGTGTGAAGTGCTACATCTTGGCAGGACAATCAAAATAGGACGTACATGGTAAATGGTAGGGAATTGAGGAATGCTGTGGAACAGAGGGATCTAGGAATAACTGTGCATAGTTCCCTGAAGGTGGAATCGCATGTAGATAGGGTGGTAAAGAAAGCCTTTGGTGTGCTGGCCTTTATAAATCAGAGCACTGAATATAGGAGTAGGGAAGTAATGTTAAAATTGTACAAGGCATTGGTAAGACCAATTCTGGAGTATGGTGTACAATTTTGGTTGCCTAATTATAGGAAGGATGTCAATAAAATAGAGAGAGTACATAGGAGATTTAGTAGAATGTTGCCAGGGTTCCAGCAACTATGTTACAGAGAAAGGTTTGAACAAGTTAGGTCTTTATTCTTTGGAGCGCAGAAGGTTAAGGGGAGACTTGATTGAGGTCTTTAAAATGATGAAAGGGATAGACAGAGTTGACGTGGATACGTTTTTCCCATTGAGGGTAGGGAAGATTCAAACAAGAGGGCATGACATGAGAATTAAGGGACAGAAGTTTAGGGGTAACGTGAGGGGGAACTTCTTTACTCAGAGGGTGGTGGCTGTGTGGAATGAGCTTCCAGCAGAAGTGGTGGAGGCAGGATCGATTTTAACATTTAAAAGTAAAGTGGATAGGTATATGGACGTGAAGGGAATGGTCTGAGTGCAGGTAGATGGGACTAGGGGAAAACAAATGGTCGGCACGGACTGGAAGGGCCGAGAGGGCCTGTTTCCGTGCTGTAATTGTTATATGGTTATATGGATACCAGGAAGACTAAACAAACCTTGTTTACCGATTTGTGCCAGTGCAAATTAAAACAATGGTGAGAGAATTTTAAAGTGAAGGGAAAATCACGTTTTTGATCACTGTCCACCAGACTTTTCCCCGCTATTTATACGCTCAGTATATAGCATTACTTGCAGTGAAGTGGCGCAAGCTGTGGGAAATGGTTTGAAATGTGGAAGGATATCTAAGTGTACAATAAGTGAATTGGGAAGGTGGGCCAAGGAATGGCAAATAGAATGTAACTGAGACAAGTATGAGATGTTGCACTTCACTCCACGGCAGGACTTACAAAGTAAATGGTAGGTCCACTGGAAGTGTGTTTGAAGAACAAATAGATCTGGGAGAGAGACACCAAAAGCTGGAGGAACTCAGCAAGACAGACAGCATCTCTGGAGAGAAGGAATGGGTGATGTTTTGGGTCCTGTCCCTTCTTCAGCAGCGAGAGAGGATGGTGCTGAACTCTCCTTGGAGAGAGGAGGAGAAATTCTTCAAAGTAGACATACCTTGAGGACATTATGCAGTGGAGCAGCCAAAGTGTATAGGAAGGAACTGCAGATGCTGGTTTAAACCAAAGCTAGACACAAAGAGGTGGAGTAACTCAGTGGAACAGACAGCATCTCTGGAGAGAAGGAATGGGTTACGTTTCAGGTCGATACCCTTCTTGGAAGTACATGTGCAAGGTTTCCTAAAAGTGGAGCTTCAGGCGAGCAGTGTGGTGAAGAAGGAATTTCACATGCTGTTCATACTCCTGGATAAAGGTATTGATTTCAAAAGTTGGCACAAAAAAGTGCAGCTATACAAGTCAATGGTGAGACCACACTTGGAGTACTGTGTGCAGTCCTGATCACTCAGCTATAGGATGTTCAGTTTTGGGCACCATTTTATGGAAAATAAGTTGTTAAGCTAGAAATGGGTACAGAGAAGATTTCCAAGGATTTTGCCAGGACTAGGTGGTCTGAGCTACATGGAGAGGTTGAGTAGGCTTAGTCTCTATTCCTTGGAGTGCAAGAGGATGAGGGGTGATCTTATAGTGTATAAAATAATGAGGGTAATAAATTGGGTAGATGCACAGAGTCTCTTGCTCAGAGTAGGTAAATCGAGGACCAGAGGACATGGCTCGAGGTGAAGGGGAAAGGGTTTAATAGGAATCTGAGGGGGTAACACAAAGGATGGTGGATGTATGGAACAAGCTGTCAGAGGAGGTACTTGAAGCAGGGACATTTAAGAAACAGTTAGACAGGTACATGGATAGGACCGGTTTGGAGGGATATGGGCCAAACGTAGGCAGGCAGGACTAGTGTAGCTGGGGCATGTTGGGCAAGTTGGGCTGAAGGGCCTGTTTCCATGCTGTATCACTCCATGATTCTATGTTTGTCATTAAGTTGTGAAGATTGCAGAAGAGATTTTCTAAGATATCACCTGACTTGACGCTTAAGTAATAGGGAGAGGTTTGATAGACTGACACTTTTCTCTTTGGAGGGGCAACTTTAATGAAATGTACAAGATAGCGAGGGGCATGGACAGAGTAAATGCACAGTCTCCTTCGCAGGTAGAGGCCATAGGCTTAAAGTGAGGGATAAGATTTAAGAGAGACCTCAAGGGCAACGTTTTCATTTAGAGGATAATCCATATCTGGAATGAACTACCAGAGAAAGCTATAGAAGTAGATACATAAAAGACATTTGGACAGATATATAGATGGGAAGAGTTTGCAGGGCTATGGGGAATAGTACTTTCAAGGGAATTGAATAATTTCATTGTTGTGTGTGCAGCGAGTAGCCACGAAGGTGCTAGAAGTGAAGTATGAAATAATCTCAGAGAAGGAAAAGCAGCTGATCAGCTATTTCAGCATTCCAAGTGGTGTGTATGTAATGAATTGAACTAGAGAGCGTAGATCTCTATTGAAATATCTCACTTCCTTTGATTCTGTTGATGTACGTTCATCTGAGTGGAGTTTCACAAGAAATCCATTGTTATTTTTTCCAACTGATTTAACTATTTCCAACTGATTTAAACTCTCTTCCATAATTCAAACCAGTGGGTTTTTTTTTTAATATTTATGTGCATGGCATGGCGACTTTAGCACTAAAAAGAGACAGGAAAAATATTTGCTAACAGCAAGGGAAACAAACATTCTCTTTTTCCACGTTATGAATGAAATTTGGAGGTGAGCACTTTCATGGAATGCTTTCCAGTCATTTACACTGATGGTCCATTATGTAATTAGGACTGAAGAGAGTATTGAAATAAACAGATAAATACTAGCAACTCTTTAATGTGTTCTAATAGAGGGATCATTTCTTTTCCATTTTAAGACTGAAATAAAATTGTGACTTTTTAAACAGACTAATGTTCGCCATGTGGAATAAGTAATGCACTGTGTGCAAGATAATATATAGATTAAATGTTTCCCATGGATCGGATCAGATATGGATTAGATATGGGGGAAAGCAGCAAAAACAAAACTGAAAACAGACACACTGGAAACAACGGGCAGGATAACCAATATAAATGAAGAGTTCTGGTGAAGAATCACTAACTTGAAACATTAACTGTTTATCTTTCTGCAGAGGCGACCTGACCTGTTCAGAGAATCCAGGATGACTAATTTTTATGTTTTATTTGCTCTTATTCCCTGGTGTTTAACCTTCTCCATACAGATCATGTAAAGGCAGATGAGATCAGTTTAACTTGGCATCATGTTTGGCACGAACACTGTCTACTGAATGGCCCATTTCTGCATTGTACTCTGCTATGTTCTACGTCAACAGAGATTTAACTCTTAGGGCTAAAGGAATCAAAGGGAAAACAAATGGTCGGCACGGACTGGAAGGGCCGAGAGGGCCTGTTTCCGTGCTGTAATTGTTATATGGTTATATGGGGAAAAAACAGGAACGAGGTACTGAGTTTGGATGATCAGCCATGTTAAATGGAGGTAGGTGCTGGCTTGAAGGGCTGAATGGCCTACTCCTGCACCTATTTCTCAATGTGTCTATGTTTCTATGTTCAATGAATCATCATTGCAGTACCTCCAGAGATACTATACATGCCATCCTCAGGTTACAAACACCTGAC
Organism: Okamejei kenojei; assembly: GCA_035221665.1. Classification (NCBI taxonomy): domain Eukaryota; kingdom Metazoa; phylum Chordata; class Chondrichthyes; order Rajiformes; family Rajidae; genus Okamejei; species Okamejei kenojei. The sequence continues at coordinate 139,170,195 of CM069132.1, forward strand.
TTATGGTTGCTCCAACACATGAAGAAGCTCCCACATTCTTTATAAATTCCAAAGCCCAATCTAAATACATATGTCCTTACCTACAAACAGCAGATCTATTTCCCTCTCTCTCACTCTCTCACTCTCTCTCTCTCTCTCTCTCTCTCTCTCTCTCTCTCTCTCTCTCTCTCTCTCTACGTTTAGTAATTGTTGTTTCTTATCTGTCTTATAGACAATAGACAATAGGTGCAGGAGTAGGCCATTTGGCCCTTCGAGCCAGCACTGCCATTTAATGAGATCATGGCTGATCAACCCCAATCAGTACAATCAGTCTTCTGAGCTTTTGATAGCATTTTTTACTATACTGTGGAGATATGGTGACCATTTAAAATGATTTTGGTGTATTTTTCAACTTATGGTCAAAATAGACTTATAGACATTTGTAAAAAGTGGAACATGTTAGATCCCTGGGAATCGCCTGATCCTTTTTTATTTACGAGAACTAAATATATTCACACTACTCCAAGTGTGAACTCCCCAATACTGTACTCCCAGAACAAAATGTCCTTATTTTTAAACTCTAACCCCTTTGTAATAAAAACTAAAATGTCATTTGCCTACTTACCTACCTTTGTAACCTGCTGCTACCTTTTTGTTTACTCATGTCGCAGAACATCTAGATCCCTCTCTACTTCACTCATTTGCAGTCACCCTTCATTTAGTAATAACCCATCACTTCATCCACATTAAATACAAACCCAGCCTATCCAATCTCTCCTCATTAATTAATTTTCATCCCAGACACCATCCTATTAAATCTCCTCCACATATTCTCCAGTGCATTCAGACTTTCCTATAGTGTGGTGGCTGGAACTGCACACAATACTCCAGCTCTGGCCTCAATGTTTAGTTTTAGTTTAGTTTAGAGATACAGGGTGGAAACAGGCCCTTTGGCCAACTGAGTCCATGCTGACCAGCAAGCACCCATACACTAGTTATATCCTATAACCCTTATCTACATTTTAGTAGTACAAAACCTCCATGTTCTTATATTCTATGCTCATGAAGGCCTGCATATGCCTTCTTCATCACCTCATAGAAACATAGAAAATAGGTGCAGGAGGAGGCCATTTGGCCCTTCGAGCCAGCACCGCCATTCATTGTGATCATGGCTGATTGTCCCCAATCAATAACCCATGCCTGCCTTCTCCCCATATCCTTTGATTCCACTAGCCCCTAGAGCTCTATCTAACTCTCTCTTAAATCCATCCAGTAACTTGGTCTCCACTGCCCACTTTGGCAGGGAATTCCACAAATTCACAACTCTCTGGGTGAAAATGTTTTTCTCACCTCAGTCTTAAATGACATCCCCTTTATTCTAAGACTGTGGCCCCTGGTTCTGGATTTGCCCAACGTTGGGAACATTTTTCCTGCATCTAGCTTGTCCAGTCCTTTTATAATTTTATATATTTCTAACACCCTCATCTTTCTAAACTCCAGTTAATACAAGCTTAGTCTTTTCAATCTTTCCTCATTGGACAGTCCCGCCATCCCAGGGATCAATCTTGTGAACATACGCTGCACTGCCTCAATCACAAGGATGTCCTTCCTCAAATTAGGAGACCAAAACTGTACACAATACTCCAGATGTGGTCTTACCAGAGCCCTATACAACTGCAGAAGAACCTTTCTATTCCTATACTGAAATCCTCTTGTTACGAAGGCCAACATTCCATTAGCTTTCTTCACTGCCTGCTGTACCTGCACGCCAACTTTCTGTGACCGGTGTACAAGGACACCCAGGTCTCGCTGTACCTCCCCCTTACCTAACCTAACCCCATTGAGATAATAATCTGCCCCCTTATTTTTGCCACCAAAGTGGATAACCTCACATTTATCTATATTATACTGCACACGCATCTGCCCACACACTCAACCTGTCCAGGTCCCCCTGCAACCTCCTAATATCCTCTTCATAGTTCACACTGCCACCCAGCTTGGTGTCATCCACAAACTTGCTAGTGTTGCTCCTAATTCTCTCTTCCAAATTATTAATATATATGGTAAACAGTGGCGGCCCCAACACCGGGCCTTGCGGCACTCCACTTGCCACTGCCTGCAATTCTGAAAAGGACCTGTTCACTCCTACTCTTTGCTTCCTATCTGCCAACCAATTTTCTATCCATGTCAACACCCTACCCCCAATACCATTCTCACTAATTTTAGTCACCAGTCTCCCGTGCCGGACCTTATCAAAGGTTTTCTGAAAGTATACATACACTACATCCACTAGCTCCCTTTCATCCATTTTACTTGTCACATCCTCAATAAATTCCAGAAGATTAGTCAAGCATGATTTCCCTTTCATAAATCCATGCTGACTTGGACTAATCCTTTTACTGCTATCCAAATGCCCCATTATTACCTCTTTAATAAATAACTCCAGCATCTTTCCCACCATCGAAGTCAGGCTAACTGGTCTGTAATTCCCCGTTTTCTCTCTCGCTGTTTTCTTGAAAAGTGGAATAACATTAGCAATCCCGTAATGCACAGGAACTGATCCTGAATCTATTGAACGTTGGAAAATGATCACCAATGCGTCCACTATTTCTGGAGCCACCTCCCTGAGTGCCCTGGGATGCAGTCCATCAGGCCGAGGGGATTTATCATCCTTCAGTCCCATTAGCCTACTCAATACTATTTCTCGCCTAATGAAAATTTATTTCAGTTCCTCTACCCCCTTAGTTCCTCTGTCCTTCAGTATTTCTGGGAGATTGTTTGTGTCTTCCTTAGTGACGACATAACCGAAGTACCTGTTCAACTCTTCTGCCATTTCCTTGTTCCCCACAATAGTTTCACCCGTGTCTACCTTCAAGGGACCCACATCTGATTTTGCTACTCTTTTTCCCTTAACATATCTAAATAAGCTTTTACTGTCCTTCTTTACATTCCTGGTCAGCTTCCCCTTGTACTTCATCTTTTCAGCCCGTATTGCTCATTTTGTTTCCTTCTGTTGTCCTATGAAAGTTTCCCAATCCTCTGGCTTCCAGCTACTCTTTGCTGTGTTATACATCTTATCTTTTAGATTTATTCTATCTACTTCTACTTGTGCTGTCACCATTACTCATCTACTTGTGCCGCCACCATTACTCACCTACTTGTGCCGCCACCATTACTCACCTACTTGTGCCGCCACCATTACTCATCTACTTGTGCTGTCACCATTACTCATCTACTTGTGCCGCCACCATTAGGGATCTAAAGACTCATGCACCAAATTTCCTCTATTCGTCAATACTCGCTATGGCTCTACATCATGATGCATGTCCTCCATATTGGACCTCATAGGGTCATAGAGTGATACAGAGTGGAAACAGGCCCTTCGGTCCAACTTGCCCACACTAGTCCCACTTGCTCGAGTTTGGCCCATATCCCTCTAAACCTTTCCCTGTCAAGTACCTGTCTAACTTAAATGTTGAGATAATCCCTGCCTCAACTACCACCTCTGGCAGCTTGTTCCATACACCCACCACCCTTTGTGTGAAAACGTTACCATTTAGATTCCTATTAGATTTTTTCCCCGTCACCTTAAACCTATGTCCTCATCTTCCATTCACCCTACTCTGGGCAAGAGACAATGTGCATGTATCCGATCTGTTCCTCTCATGATTTTACAGACCTCCTTACGCATATCACCTCACACTCATTGGATTAAATTCCATCTGCCATTACGATGCGTAATTTACCAACTGATCAATATTATTCTGTAAACTAACATTTTCCTCTCATCAGTAATTATAGTCATTATACTAATCACACCTCCTACACTCATATCCAAATTATTAATGCATTTGATAGACAGTAAGGATCCCAGCACAATTCCCTGTGCTATACCACTGGTCATAGTCTTACAATCACCAAAGTAACCCTCCACCACCACCCTCAGTCTCCGATCAGCAAACCAACATTGGATCAAATTTGTCACTTGACTAGGGACATCATGAAATATAACATTAACCAACCTTTCATAAGGGACCTTGTCAAAACCTTGCTGAAGTGAATGGAGGCAACATCAACTGCACTGCCATCATCAATAAATGTTGTTACTTGTTCTAAAAACAATCAAATAGTCAGAAAGGGTCGCTCACCAACTAAACCATGCTGACGATCCCTGATTAGCCTCTGTCATCCCAAGTGTAGAATAATCCTGTTACTCAGATTTTGTTTCCCAATAACATCTCTAAGACTCACTGGCACATAATTATCTAGCTTATTCCTGTAATCCTTCTGAAATAAAGATACCAATCTGTTACTATTTTAATAACATTTAATAATATTCCTACTTTCTTTTTACCTTCCACCCACTGACTTAGACTGTCTGTATGATCAAGAAGACTTTTTGCATCCTTACATTCTACACTGCCATCTAGCTTCTGCATGATCAACAAACTTTTGAATACTTCGATTTTTTTCACCCAAATCAATGAGGTAGATTGTGAATAGCTGGGGGCTCCAGCAATGGTCCCTGCAGCACACCAGTCATCACAGCTTACAAACCAAAAATTGATCCAACAAAAAAAACTTTTGTTTTCTGTCCATCAACCAATCCCTAATCCACAACAGTATGTTACGTCGGGACTCTTCTTCAGACTGATTGTAGCAGGGGGGAAGAAATCTGGAATAGATGTGGGGCAGGACAAAGCCAGGCAAGTGATAGGTGGATATAGGTGAAATGAGGTAGGGGGGGGAGGGCGGTGGTTTGATTGGACGAAGGTTGAACAAAGGCTAGAGATGAAAAGACAAAAGGCTGTGAGACAAACAGAAAAGAGGCATGAAATGTGAAACTAGAGGAAGGAAAGGGATATGGATAGGGCTAACGGATTCAAGGGATATTGGGAGAAAGCAGGAATGGGGTACTGATTCTGGATGATCAGCCATGATCACATTGAATGACGGTCTTGGTTCGAAGGGCCAAATGGCCTACTCCTGCACCGATTTTCTATGTTTCTATGATATAGGCAGAAGAAGACAGGGGGGCATATCCAAGACCCTATCCCCATCTAGTAAATGCCACTATCATATCTGCTTCCACCACTACACCTGGCAGCGTGTTCCAGGCACTTACCACTCTGTATAAAAAAACTTGCCCCTCACATCTCCTTTAAACTATCACCTTAAAGCTTTGCTCTCTAGTCTCTATGACACCAAGCTGGGGGGTATAGTTAGCTGTGAGGAGGATGCTACGAGGCTGCAGGGTGATTTGGATAGGCTGAGTGAATGGGCAGATGCATGGCAGATGCAGTATAATGTGGATAAATGTGAGGTTATCCACTTTGGTGGCAAAAACATGAGGGTAGACTATTATCTGAATGGTGGCAGATTAGGAAAAGGGGAGATGCAACGAGACCTGGGTGTCATGGTACACCAGTCATTGAAAGTAGGCATGCAGGTGCAGCAGGTAGTGAAGAAAGCAAATGGTATGTTAGCATTCATAGCGAAAAGATTTGAGTATAGGAGCAGGGAGGTTCTACTGCAGGGTTTTGGTGAGACCACACCTGGAGTATTGCGTACAGTTTTGGTCTCCAAATCTGAGGAAAGACATTCTTGCCATAGAGGGGGTTCAGAGAAGGTTCACCAGACTGATTCCTGGGATGTCGGGACTTTAATATGAAGAAAGACTGGATAGACTCGGCTTGTACTCACTGGAATTTAGGAGATTGAGGGGGGATCTTATAGAAACTTACAAAATTCTTAAGGGGTTGGACAAGCTAGATGCAGGAAGATTGTTCCCGATGTTGGGGGATTCCAGAACAAGGGGTCACAGTCTAAGGATAATGGGGAATTCCTTTAGGACCGAGATGAGGAAAACATTCTTTACACAGAGAGTGGTGAGTCTCTGGAATTCTCTGCCACAGAAGGTCGTTGAGGCCAGTTCATTGGCTATATTCAAGAGTTGGATGTGGCTCTTGTGGCTAAAGGCATCAGAGGGTATGGAGAGAAGGCAGGTACGGGATACTGAGTTGGATGATCAGCCATGAACATATTGAATGGCGGTGCAGGCTCGAAGGGCCGAATGGCCTACTCCTGCACCTATTTTTCTATGTTTCTATGTTTCTAGTCTTTATTATTTCTGAGAAAAAAAGGTTCTTAACTTAGAAACATAGAAACATAGAAAATAGGTGCAGGAGGAGGCCATTCGGCCCTACGAGCCAGCACCACCATTTATTGTGATCATGGCTGATCCTCCCCAATCAATAACCCATGCCTGCCTTCTCCCCATATCCCTTGATTCCACTAGCCCCTAGAGCTCTATCAAACTCTCTCTTAAATCCATCCAGTGATTTGGCCTCCACTGCCCTCTGTGGCAGGAAATTCCACAAATTCATAACACTCTGGATGAAAAGGTTTTTTCTCACCTCAGTCTTAAATGGCCTCCACTTTATTCTAAGACTGTGGCCCCTGGTTCTGGACTCGCCCAACATTGGGAACATTTTTCCTGCATCTAGCTTGTCCAGTCCTTTTATAATTTTATATGTTTCTATAAGATAACCCCTCATCCTTCTAAACTCCATCTTTCCTCATATGACAGTCCCGCCATCCCAGGGATCAATCTTGTAAACCTATGCTGCACTGCCTCAATGACAAGGATGTCCTTCCTCAAATTAGGAGACCAAAACTGTACTCAATACTCCAGATGTGGTCTTACCAGAGCCCTATACAACTGCAGAAGAACCTCTCTATTCCTATATTGAAATCCTCTTGTTATGAAGGCCAACTTTCCCTTAGCTTTCTTTACTGCCTGCTGTTCCTGCACGCCAACTTCCAGTGACCGGTGTACAAGGACACCCAGGTCTCGCTGTACCTTCCCCTTACCTAACCTAACCCCAACTTCCTATTATTAATTTATTAGTAATAGACTCCAGCAGGTTTCTCATTATTGTCAGGCTAGTTAGTCTTCAAGGCATCCTCCAGTTCTTATTTTTAGTACTTATCAAACAGAACAATATAAATATATGTATTAACATTGTAGCGTCAATAATGCATGGTAATAAATTATAGTTTTATCAAGGTTATAATTATAATTATAGTTCCTCAAAGTTCCAGCCCACTTACTTTCCAGGTTTTTCAGGAAAGCTACTGCAAACTTTTGTGCATATTCCATTTCCATCTCCAGAGTTCTGTGCAGATGGACTAAATGTTGATCATGAGGGGAACTGACACACTCCTTGAGGGCTGTGACGTTGGATCTCTCTCCAAGGACCAATGCAAAGACAACAAATCCTTTACATTTGATATCTTGTGATATTTCCAGCAATCTCTTCTCATCAATATTTGTGTCGGCTGAAAGTATTATAAAAATAACCCTGTGTGTCGTCTGCTTTGTAGCATTTGAGAAGAAATGTTTCAGGCTCCATTCGACAGTGCGGTCAAGGCTGGAGGTGACCTCTGGTTGATCAAATGACTCTTGGATGTGTCGCTTTTTCAGTGTTTTTGCATTGTAATCCAAAATCCCAAACTCCAGGTTAAATGGTTCTTTCCCATAACTCGCGGCATGTTGTACAATAGCCACTCTAGGATGAAGACTGGAAGCTTTTGGCTCTTCGGAAATCACAAACTCGTTAAGCATGGAACTTAGGAAATGCTGAACATTTTCTGAACGTGCAGTTTCCATCGCATCTACATCATCGAGAATAAACGCAATATCCAGGTTTACTGGAAAGGCAGGAGGGGGCCCAGCTCCTGTACACTTGCTATCTGGTTTACACTGATCTGAAAAAAGAAAACATATTTATTGACCAATATTTTGGAGTTTGATCCACATTTTTAAATGTGCATTTATTTGCTGTAATTTAAAGTTGTATGAAATCAAAATTTAACTAATTACCTATGAAATGTATAGTAGAAATATTATTTTCTGGCATTGAAGTTGGAAAGTGCCAGAAATATAATCAACAAAATCATATATTGAGTCGAGGTTAGTTTATTGTCATGTGTACCGAGGTACAGTGAAGAGCTTTTGTTGCATGCTAACCGGTCAGCAGAAAGACCATACATGATTACAATCGGCCATCCACCGTGTCAGACACATGATAAAGGGAATAATGAGAATAACGTTTTGTGCAAGATAGTGTCCAGTAAAGTTCAATCAAAGATAGTCCAATGGTCTCACAGTTATAAATACTGTACATTGTGAAAGGTGACATTAAAATTGAAAACCTTCATTCCATTTGTCCGAATAGGTTTAAAGTATGTGAATGATAGAAATCATGATCAAAATCATGACACCATGAGATGGGCAGGACAAATCCAAAGGGCTTTGTTCAATAATGATAAACCAATGCAGAAATCCAAAAAAAAAACGGAAATATTGGAAAACTTCAGCTGGTTTACCAGTGTCGATTGAAAGAAAACCAGTGAGTTGTTGGTCAATGATGCTTCTAAAGACTGAGGGATGGGGTGGAGGGGAGAGGAGAGTTTGTGGTCTCCAAAGCAGAACTGGCAAGGAGGAGCAAGGTGCATTAGATGGGTATAGAAATACACAATTCAGTCCCAATCAGAAAGTAAATTATTTTACTATGAATGGTGTATATATTTTAATTGTACATTACTGAGGGGAAAACGTATGACAATCTGGGAAGAAGAACCAATTGAATATAAAGGCTGAGTTACGGACAGACACAAACCTGCAGTACCAGCTTTGTCTCGGGTATACAACACATAGAAAGGAACTTACAACAGAAAATGATGACAAAACATGAGACAGCAAGTGCAATACCAGGAAGTCAGATGTCAGAGGTTATGGGGAGAAGGCAGGAGAATGGGGTTAGGAGGGGTAGATAGATCAGCCATGATTGAATGGCGGAGTAGACTTACATAGAAACATAGAAAATAGGTGCAGTAGGAGGCCATTCGGCCCTTCGAGCCAGCACCGCTATTCATTGTGATCTTGGCTGATCGTCCCCAATCAATAACCCATGCCTGCCCTCTCCCCATATCCCTTGATTCCACCAGCCCCTAGAGCTCTAGCTAACTCTCTCTTAAATCCATCCAGTGATTTGGCCTCCACTGCCCTCTGTGGCAGGGAATTCCACAAATTCACAACCCTCTAGGTGAAAAAGTTTTTTCTCACCTCAGTCTTAAATGGCCTCCCCTTTATTCTAAGACTGTGGCCCCTGGTTCTGGACTCACCCAACATTGGGAACATTTTTCCTGCATCTCATGGGCCGAATGGCCTAATTCTACTCCTATTCCTTATGATGTAAATTATTTTGAAAAGTTAGTGAAAGCAAAAGAGATCTCAGCATAATACAGGTTGAATTTGATTAATTAAAAAAATTACCATAACACAAAGTGCATGAATGGACCTGACTCAAAAGTTCTTGGGCCCTTTGCTGTTGTCTTGGCAACACGACCACTGCATCCTTGGGAATAAAAATGTAAAAGTTTAGTTTAGAACTAAAGAAAAATAAATCTGCAAGGTTAACAAACACATAATGCACTTTACTTATATAACTACGGTTCTTGATTTTAACTGTTCCCAGCTTGGTAGATATTAACCAGGTCCGAGACAGTTAAATAAAGATAGGCACATGCACATTTTTTTAGTTGAGAGATACAGCACGGAAACAGGCCCTTCGGCCCACCGAGTCTGCGCCGACTAGCGATCCCCGCACATTAGCACTATCCTATACAGACAAGGGACAATTTACATTTATACCAAGCCAATTAACCTACAAACCTGTACATCTTTGAAGTGTGGGAGGAAACTGAAGATCTCAGAAAAACCCACATGGTCACGGGGAGAATGTACAAACTCCGTACAGACAGCACCCGTATGCGGGGTCGAACCCGGGTCATCGTCGCTGTTGCGCCACGATGATGCCCTTCTTAATCTTATTTCCATCCCATCTTACACTTTCTGCTCATTTGAACTGAGAAACCACAGCCATCATTAATTGTGCAGATATGATACAACAATCTAATCAGGAACCACTTTGCAATTCCATTGCATGAGCACTGGAGCAGAGAGTCCGCAATGAGATGAAACTAAGAGGAGCCAGTTCCTTGCCAAGACTTGTAACCCTGTAGTAAATCTTAACTTTCCTTGTAAGGCAGAAGAGCAGGTCATCCTTGCTAGCCTCATATAAAGTCTCAAGACTCCCATGTACTGATCTATTCCTCAATGGTTCATTGGTATTTTATTGTCAGAGGCACAGGGAAATTCCTTTTTTGCATACAGGTCAGTCAAAATCTCACTATACATAAACCTAATCATACTTGATTACAAGAGTGCAAGAATAGCAGATTGCACTGAGGAAGTACACAAGAGTCACCATCTTTCCAGCACCATCTTGTACCCTTCAAGTTTAGAATCGTTAAAAATGTTAAGGGTCTGCCCCACTTAGGCGATTTTTTCGGCGACTGCCGGCAACTATCACAGTCATAGCAGGTCGCCGAAAAAGCGGCAACTGGATCCCCCTCCCCCCCAAAACAATGTTTACGACAAGCAATGACAGCCTACCACCTAGTTGACGTCAAGCAATCAACATCAGGCGACCCATTAGGACGTCCACCTACGACCACACTTACGGCAACCTACGACCACACAGACGACAACCTACGACAACCAAAGTCAACCTACGTCCACCCGCGACAAGCTACGACACGCAAGGACCCTTTCGGCGACAACTGAAGACAACTGACGACAATTCAGTTGCCGGTACCTGTCGCCGGTTGACGTAGGCTGACGTAGGTTGTCGCCAATGGATTTCACTGAAGGCAGCACCCGGCAACGACCAACGTTTCCTGGCGACAACATTCGTCATCCTGGCGTCAACCTACGACAGCACCTATGACAGGAGATGACAAGCTACATCAAGCCCACAGTCGCCGAAAGGTTTTGAACATTTCAAAATCCAGTGGCGACCAGAAAAACGTTCCGACTCTTTAGGCGACTTGAGGAGACTTCGCACGACCATACAGGCGTCACCCCGCGACCATGTGGCGACAGCCTAGTTGCCTGTAGTTGCCGAAAAAAATCACCTAAGTAGGACAGGGGCCTTAGAGTCTTAACTTGGCCATAAAGTTCCATAATTGACTAAAGCATTTTCTCCTTTCCAATCCCTGATGGGGTTGTGCAGGTAGGATACTCCGGGGTTGAGTGCTTGTGGCCAGACCACGCTATACATGGTTATCTGCTGGATACTCAAAGGATCCTTTAAGCTCCAAACACCGAGGATATGGACAACATAGCTCAACCCCTCCATGACACACTGGTCAACCTGAGGAGCACCTTCAGCAACAGACTGGTTCCACCAAGATGCAGCACGGAATGCCGCAGGAGGTCCTTTTTCCCTGTGGCTATCAATCTGTACAACTCCTCCCCCTTCTGTCATGGGGTAGACTGGCTCCCGTTTTCCACCCTTCCTCCCCAGTCTTTGCACATCACCATCCTAGATTTTCCACTCATCATTTTAATTTCATGTTTCATGCACCTTGTTTTGTTTTATGATTATTGGCACACCAATTTCCCACCTGGGATAAATAAAGTTCTATCGCATCGTATCGTATATTTTGGGAAATATTCTTCTCGGACTTGTGCTACCAAGGGATGTCATAGATTTGTTCTGCTCCATGATAATTGAATACAAAGAACTGCTACAACAGAAGGTGGCTATTGGGCCTGACCCAGTGGAACAATCCTTTCTCGCATTCTTACCCCATTTCCCTACAAATGATCTTCCTTCAGGGATCTATTCAACTTCTTCTGGAAGGTACTAATTAATTCTATTTCAAGCACCCCTACAGATCATAACTTCCCATGTGCATTTATTCGTCATAAACCTCTTGTGAATCTGACGACATTTAAAATTATGCACATCTGACTGCTTATAACTCCAGTAAAGTGATACCACACGGAGAATAAGCTTTGAACAGGTGGCATGGTGGTGCAGAGATATTGCTGCCTTACAGCACTTGCAGCGCCAGAGGCCCTGGTTCGATCCTGACAATGAGTGCTGTCTGTACGAAGTTTGTATATTCTCCCCCTGATCTGCATGGGTTTTCTCCAGGATCTTTGGTTTCCTCTCACACTCCAAAGATGTGCAGGTTTGTAGATTAATTGGCTAGGTTTAAATGTAAGTTGTCCCTAGTCTGTGTAGGGTAGTGTTAATGTGCAGGGATCACTGGTCGGCATGGACTCAACGGGCCGAAGGGCCTGTTTCCGTGCTGTATCTCAAACTAAACTAAGAATGTATAAAACAGAAATGTGGAATAGCCCTCACCTTAAAAACTTTTTCCACCTCAGGGATGCTTTTTAAGGAGATGATGATGGGAATGATACTTGAAGCACTGAACTGTGTGGCAGCCATTACCATAGCATCAGAGTCCTGCGATCCTCCATTGGTGAGAAACACAGCTATTTTCTTCACGAGGACACCATTACGAACCCGTTTAAAAGTATTTCTGGCAACAAACTGCATACTGTTGCCGATATTGCGAATGCTTCTCGATCGATCATGAGCTAGATCTTTTATTTCTTGCAGGAGTGCCTTTTTTTTCTTAAAGCGAGGAAATCGAATGAAAGGCTTAGCTTCGTTACTGTAAGTAAGGAGAGCCACACGGGCACCTATGGGACAGTTGTTTTCAGCGATGTCAATGTCCTGCACAAAACGAATTACAATTTTCTTCATCCTTTCAAATATAGCAGGAGTGACATCTGCAGACGTGTCCAGAGCAAAGGCCAGCTCCATGGGGTAGGATGGACACGCTCCACTTCCTGAAAGAATGCAACAACATTTTGCATTTGAAGATTACATTTATTCGAGAAAAGTGCAGGTACAGTAATTTATTTTGAAAAACGTTTTAAAGAGCCACTTACTTTGTGAACTACAGGCTAGAGAAACAAAAGAGGAAGTAAAATTAATACAACAAAGGATATTTTTTACTTCGCAAAGTTAATCAATAATCTTAGTGACTCTTTCTATAAGTGGATTTGCTCATCATGTGATTTTGGTATCTGATTTTCAAAGCCCTGTGTAGCCATGAGTTTTAGTGCCGAGTTTTGCCCTTTGGCATTAGTTCAGACAGTTATCAGACAGTAAATCAAAGAAAACAGTCCCCAGCATCAGCATCATGCCTAGCCTACTACACCTGTGTGATGATTTAAACTTTCCGCGCCAGGAACGTCTATTACCAACTTAATGTCAAATTAGCTGAATATGTGCAGGGGGCTCACACACATCAGTAATGTTCCAAAGGCAGCATTCAGGGCCACAATGATTTGATCAATTCAATTTAAATTCAAGGTGAGGAGAAAGAACATTTTATAATATTCCGCCATCTAATTCCAAATACAATTTTAGTATTGTTTCCTCTTAAAATAATTACCGAGATTTAAATATAATAATTCTTAAGTTCATAAGTGATAGGAGCAGAATTAGGCCATTCGGCTCATCAAGTCTACTCCACCATTCAATCATTCATGGCTGATCTATCTCTCCCTCATAACCCCATTCTCCTGCCAGATTGGAAAATCCGCTTGAATTTAAGAACATTTAGACAAATTTGCTTTTCATTTTTTAACATTTCTAAAATTCTACAAATTTAGTGAGATTCCAGCTTTTAAAATATTACTCAAGGGGAAGAGGTTGTCACTTACCGCAGTTGTCTCTTATGTAATTTACAAGCTCACATGGCTGCAAGGAAATTGCAAAAGTGTAAGCTTTCAAACATTCTACGCAGAAAACTTGACTATCAGATTGTATCTTAGAACATAGAACATAAAACATAGAACAGTACTGCACAAGAACAGGCCCTTCAGCCCACAAGGTCCTTGCCAAACATTATGCCAAAACTAACTCTTCTCTGCCTGCACATAACTCATTCTCACGATATCCATATCCCTATCCAAAAGTCTTTTAAATTCCACAATTGTATCTGCCTCAAGCACCACCCCCTGCAGCGTGTTCCAGGCACTCACCACCTCTGTGTAAAAACATGCTGCAAACACATCCTGTATCCTTTGTCCCACTCACCTGAGAGCTATGCCCTCCAGTGTTTAATTGTTTTACCCTGGGGAAAAAAAGGTTCTACCCTATCTCTGTTTCTCATTTTTTAAACACTTCTATGAGATCTCCCTGCAACCTCGGGCAATCCAGAGAATGTCAGTCCAAACTTTCCCTGTAGCTAATACCCTGTAATACAGGCTCCATTACAGTAAGTCCCCTCACCACCCTTTCCAAAGCAACTACATCCTCCCTATAATGGGGTGACCAGAACCACAGGTAATACTCCAATGCGGCCTAATCAATGTCCTTTAAAGCTGCACCATGGCAGTCCCAACTCTTGTACTCAATGCCCCAACCTATGAAAGTAAACATTCCACATGCCTTCTTTACCATTCGATCTACTTGTGTTGCCACTTGCAGGGAGTTATGCACTTGGACACCAAGCCCCTTCTGTATATCAATGCTGTTAGTGGTCATGCCGTTAATTGTATATTTTCCCCTGATATTCCACCTCCCTAAATGCAACGTACAAGCAGTTACATACCGTTTGTGATCTGCGGCCAGGTTGTCCTTTGGGGCCCTGGTGGAAAGGAAAGATACATTTTAAATAACGTCTCTAATTTCTCATTCTTCTTAAGATTCCCTATCCCCTTCTACTTAACATATTAACATTTTGCTGTTTATGCCCGCATGGATACGTGACACATTCTTGTCCAGACACCTTTTCTTCACATGTGAACTTAACAATTTTTTTTTTTTTGTAAAATGGTTATTGTTCGTAAGTGGGATTACAGAAAGTTCAACTGTTGTTTCCTACTAAGTCACAGAGTCGTGGAGTCATGCAGCATGGAAACAGGCCCTTTGGCTCAACTTGCCTATGCTAACCAAGATGCCCCATCTGCACTAGTCCCACCTGCCAATTGTTTGGCCCATATCCCTCTTAACCTTTCCTATCCATGTACCTTTCAAAATATCTTTTAAATGTTGGTATAGTACCTGCCTCAATTACCTCCTACATCAACTCGTTCCTTATACCCACCACACTCTGTATGGTCATCTGGCCTCAGCGGGCTCCAAGCAGAAGACTGCTTCTAGAGCCATGCTGAAGTAACTGGCCCTAATTACTTCTTAAATAGTTCAAAGGTTCTATCCTGCAGTGAAAACGCACACATCCAGATTCAGGGACAGTTTCTTCCCAGCTGGTACCAGGCATCTGAAGCACCCTACCACAACTAGAGAGCAGTGCTGAACTACTATCTACCGGGATCCGATCACCCGGCGCGGGGGATCTCCTACAGCTACGAGAGCCAAGATTGTCCTGTCAACTGAAGGCTTGATGACCCCGACCACAGGAGAACAAAGAAGGGAAGAGTTTGAATTTTCTTTTCGCCTTTCAATTCAATTCAATTCAATTCAATTCAAATTTAATGTCATTGCACAGATACAAGTATGGGTACAACGAAATGCAGTTTAGTGTCAGTACGTAGTGATAGCAATGTTTAAATAAATACAGATAAATAAATACAGATGTCGGAATCTATCGGCGGGACTCCGAGTTCAGCAGTGCGATGGTGTTATTGTAGAAGCTACTCCTCATCCTGCTGGTGCGGGACCTGAGGCTCCTGTACCGCCTCCCCGATGGTAGGAGGGCAAACAGTCCATGGTTAGGGTGGTAGGGGTCCTTGATGATATTCCCAGCCCGTCTCAGACACCGTTTTTGGTGGAGGGCATCCAAGGCAGGGAGCGGGGCACCGATGATGTACTGGGCGGTTTTCACCACCCGTTGTAGTGCCTTCCTGTCTGCTACGGTGCAACTGCTGTACCATACCGTAAAGCAGGTGGTCAGGATGCTTTTGATGGTACAGCGGTAGAAGTTG
This sequence comes from Okamejei kenojei, assembly GCA_035221665.1. Taxonomy (NCBI): domain Eukaryota; kingdom Metazoa; phylum Chordata; class Chondrichthyes; order Rajiformes; family Rajidae; genus Okamejei; species Okamejei kenojei. Next base: position 139,186,060 of record CM069132.1, read on the forward strand.
GTCAGGATCAGGGGGGACAGGTGGGCTTTTTTGAGCCTCCTCAGGAAGTAAAGGCGCTGCTGCGCCTTTTTGATCAGCTTGGAGGTGTTGAGGGACCAGGACAGATCCTCCGAGATGTGTACCCCGAGGAATTTGTATCAGGAATTTCATCACAGTGAGGAACGTGGTGGAGTCACTGTGGTGTATTTTATGTTAAAATGTATTTTGTGTGTCTTGTTGCTTTTTATTGGCTTGACTGTATGGCAAATCAAATTCCTTTTATGTTACTAAACATACTTGGCTAATAAAGTATGATTATGATTATGAATATGGTTATGATTATGAGACCCTCGGACTAACTTTGATCGGACCTTATTGGCTTTATCTTGCACTAAACGTTATTCACGTTATTATCTTTATCATGTATCTGTGCACTGTGAAAGGCTCGATTGTAATCATGTATTGTCTTTCCGCTAACTGGTTAGCATGCAACAAAAGCTTTTCACCGTACCTCGGTACACATGACAATAAATAAACAAATCTAAACTAAACGCACTACTAATTTTCCTGCTTTCAAGACCACAACTTACCATTTCTCCAGGAGGCCCAATCGTACCTGGATCTCCAGCATCACCATCCTGGCCAGCTGTACCCTAATTTGATAAGAATATGTCGTTATTTGTCATCCACAAATAATAATGGAAACATTCTATTTTGATTTGACAGCCATTGTGATGGAAACTTTCTCATACATTGAAATTATCAAAATTATCAGTATTAATGAAATGTCATTAAGATAGATAGAAAATAGACAATAGACAATGGGTGCAGGGGTAGGCCATTCAGCCCATCGAGCCAGCACCACCATTCAATGTCATCATGGCTGATCATCCACAATTAGTACCCCGTTGCTGCCTTCACCCCATATCCCCTGACTCCGCTCTTTAAGAGCCCTATCTAGCTCTCTCTTGAAAGAGAACCGGTCTCCACCGCCCTCTGAGGCAGAGAATTCCACAGACTTACTATTCTCTGTGTGAAAAAGTGTTTCCTCATCTCAGTTCTAAATGGCTTACCTCTTATTCTTAAACTGTGGCCCCTAGTTCTGGTCTCCCCCAACATCGGGAACATGTTTCCTGCCTCTGGCGGGTCCAAACCCTTAATAATCTTATATGTTTCAATAAGATCCCCTCTCATCCTTCAAAATTCCAGAGTATACAAGCCCAGCCATTCCATTCTCTCAGCATATGAAAGTCCTGCCATCCCGGGAATTAACCTTGTGGAGACCAAAATTGCACTCAATACTCCTGGTGTGGTCTCACTAGGGCCCGGGTACAACTGTAGAAAGACCTCTTTGCTCCTATACTCAACTCCTCTTGTTATGAAAGCCAACATGCCATTCGCTATCTTCACTGCCTACTGTACCTCCATGCTTACTTTCATTTGCTGATGAACAATGACCCTCAGATCCCGTTGTACTTCCCCTTTTCCCAACTTGACAGCATTTAGATAATAATCTGCCTTCCTGTTTTTGCTAACAAAGTGGGATAACCTCACATTTATCCACATTAAACTGCATCTGTCATGCATCTGCCCACTCACCCAACCTATGCAAGTCACCCTGCATTCTCATAGCATCCTCCTCACAATTCACACTGCCACACAGCTTTGTGTGATCTGCAAATTTGCTAATGTTACTTTGAATCCCTTCATCTAAATCATTGATGTATATTGTAAATAGCTGCGGTCCCAGCACCGAGCCACTGGTCACTGCGGTTTAAGAAGGGACATAAATTACAGTGTGGTGAGTGGTTTTACGAACACTTCTATTGAAGTTTATTAAATATATCTGTACTTTCTTTAAGATCTGCTTAGACAATGTTACGCAAATGAAACAGCCTTTCTGGGTACAGTTGATGAAATGTTCATCCAAATTCTCGTTCATAAAAAACATTAACAAACCTAACACTGCTAATCCAAAACTTGGATCACAGAGCCTGGTTTTAAAAGTTAACTATGTAAAGTTTGATTTTACCCAAATCTATCTATACATAACTAAAACTCGGATCTTGTGCTCTTCCGGTTTGCGCGTTTTTTCTATCTGCATAAAAACGGTATGCAACAGCACTACGATTGTTCGCCAGGTTACTCACCATTCCCCTATGCTGCGAGCACAACAAGTTTAGTTCTGATCGGTGGTATATTGTAAAAGTTATCGAGGTTTAAAAATATTTTAAAAACGTGTGTGCGTAGAATCCTTCAGTCAGCGCCACGCAGATTGGTCTCTTCTGTCAGTCAATGCCACGGCCGGGATGGCGACACCCTTTCTGCCCCACTGGCGGGCGGCCTGTCCCGCCTCACTTACAACCTCCTCTCTACCCTCCTCACAGTAACTTGTCTATTGTTTACCCTCACCACCGGCGGTGGCCGTGAGGGGGGTTTCAGTGGAGGCCCAGTGGCGGCCCTGGTCCCATTTCTCTCTCCCTCATCACTCACCCCTCTCCTCCACCCGCCCTCTGCGGCAATGGAGGTTCCGTCTACCCGTCCCGCCAGGTCCGTCTCCTTCGACACCGCCGCCGATGCAGTAACTCACCCTCATGGCCTTCTCGGGGGACATCTTCTCCACCAGCTCATCGAAATTCGTGGTGCCCACTGAGCAGGCAAGCAACTAGGCGGGTGGGCAGAGCGGGGATGGGCCGAGTGGGAGCAGCGGGTGGGTAGGCAGGGCGGGGCTGACTGGCAGCAGTGGGGATGGTCAGACAGGACGTTGATGGGCCGAGCGGCGGCTGAGAGAGGGAGGGAGAGTCGGGTTGCAGGGTGGCCGGGCAGTTTGCGCGGAATTTGAGTAACTCACACACACACAATGCAAACTGGTCCAATCATCAAGTCAACGGGATCTAAACCACAGCTAACAATGAATGACCTGTGGAGGAAGGAACTGCAGATACTGCTTTTTTATGGATGGAGGGAGGGAAGGAGGGAGTGACTGAGAGTAGGGGAAAGGAGAGATGAGGGAGGGTTTGGGGGAGAGGAGGTGGGGAAAGATCCTGGGGGGTGAGGAGGGAGAGTGGGGAGATTAAGGGAGAGGAAGGGGTAGGGAGGGAGAGGGAGAAAGTGGGGGAGATGAGGAGAGTGGGGGAGGAGTGGAAATAGGCATGGAGGAGGGGGGGAGTGGGTGAGGTAGGGAGTGGGGAATAGAGGGAGAGGAGAGCGGTGGGGGAGATCAGGAGGGGAAGTGGGGGGATAGGGGAGGTGAGGAGTGGGGGATAGAGGGATAGGGAGGGGGGTAGGTAGGGGAGATGAGTTAGGGAGGGAGGGGAGGGAGTGACTGAGGGTAGGGGAAAGGAGAGGGAGGGAGAGATGAGGGAGGGATTGGGGAGGGGAGGAGGAGGAGGAGGAGAGGGGAAAGAAGAGGCAGGGTGTAGAGGAGGGGGAGGGAGTGCTGGGGATGAAGGTAAATGAGCCATGCATGCTCAGTTGGGGGCGATGCGTGAGTGGTCGAATATTGCGTTGGGGGACCACACGCCTCACTTTTCGGTTTTTTATTTGTAAAAAAATTTGAAAACCATGTATCATTTTCCTTCCATTTCACAATTATGCGCCACTTTGTGTTGGTCTATCACATAAAATCCCAATAAAATACATTTACGTTTGTGGTTGTAACGTGACAAAATGTGGAAAAGTTCAAGGGGTATGAAAACCTTTGCAAGCCACTGTAAAAGCTGTCCAGGGTCTGACCTCCCCAGAGGAGCATGGGTGAAGCTCAACAGACTTCGTACTGGAGTTGGGCGTTTCAATGCCAGCCTGTGAATGCTGAGCGGAATAACAGGCAGCCAACCACGTCATCTCTGGGTGCCCACTCTCCGTCCTACCAAATGGAGCTCAGGGCCTGGTAGACATTGGCGCAGTGACAACATCCTGGCTGATCAACACCCGGCTTGAGATCTAACTATTCCTTTGGTTTATGTTTCATTCGCAAGAAGAAGTAGAGTTGGGGAACAGGTTGCGTTGGGGGCCCAGGCATCCCATGTGACTGGTGAATTCTCATAAATCATAAAACAAGTTTACTGGGAACTTGCACATTAATATACCTGAGCTTTCCCAGAATCAGGTACACACCTGATGATGTTGCTAATTGCACATTGCACGATTCCACATATACCAAAAGCAAGCTGAGCTCAAAAATCCACACAACAATCAGCGTGGAATTGCCTCAGTTGAACTGGCAGGGCTCGAAATTAGCGGTTGCCCGGGTGCCAATGACCACCCAAAGTGCCGCCAGGCAACCTAAACGCCGACTCATTTTGCCCGGCTTCGCAAGCAAATACTGGTTTATACCTATAGACACAAAAAAATGGAGTAACTCTGCGGGTCAGGCAGCATCTCTGGAGAATAGGAGCGTGGCGTTTCGTGTCGACAGCGGCGGCTGTATTCCTCTAGTATCTTTCATTGCGGGGCAAAGATACCAGGTGCGTGGTGATGAAGGGTCGGAGCGAATGACGGGCCCTGAACAGCGGCAACAGTGGCAGCGATAGCGGCTCCACCGCCTCCTCCTCCCGCACCCGCCCAGCGGAAGGAGGCCTCCCTCTCTCTCCCTCCATCCTCCCTCCTCCTGGCCTCGGCGTGCGAGAGGTTGTTTTGAAAGTGCAGTTGGTGGATTTGCAGCAGTAGCTTTTGATTTGCAGGCAGCAGCCACTATCGCCCTGATAACGGTCGCTGCCTGCAAACCCGTTAACGGCGCTTTCAATACAACCCCTCTCGCACGCCGAGGCCGGGAGGAGGGAGGGAGGGAGGGAGGGAGAGGGAGAGGGAGAGAGAGGGAGAGAGGGAGGCAGAGGCCTCCTTCTGCCCTCTGAAGCAGCTGCACCAAAGATCCTATAGCTGCACCGTTCAGCCCCGCAGCTACCTGTCAGCTGGCGGAGAAGAGGAGGCGGTGGCGACGAGTTCCCAACCACCTCCCCCTTTGGCGGCGGCAGTTTGACGTTGGACAGGGAAGGCCAAGGCAGCGGGGCGATATTGTCCGAGGAGCACTGACCTTCCTCCCTCCCCACCTCCTCTGCCCTCTCTCTCTCTCTCTCTCTCTCTCTCTCTCGTACGTCCCCCTCCACCCCTCTTATCCTATGTCGACACTGACATCCCCTGTGCTCCCCTCCCCATCTACCCCCCCTACCCAATCTATTCATCACCCTACCCATCTCGCAATGATTCTCCTGCCACCCCCATCCATCCTACACTGGTCCCCCAATTCATCCTGTACTGACCCCCTTCCCATCCATCCTGCACTTCTCCCCCCCATTCATACTGCACTGATGATCCATTCATCCTGTACTGACCCACCTTCCATTTACCCTGCACCAAACCCCCCAGCCATCCTGTAGTGATCTTCCCATTCATCTTTTACTGATTCCCCATTCATCCTGTACTGATCCCCTCATGCATCCTGTACTGATCCCCTCATTCATCCCATACTGATCTCCCATTCATCCTATACTGATCCCCTCATTCATCCTATAGTGATCCTCCATTCATCCTGCACAGACCCTCCGATCCACACAGTCCTGACCCTCCCCATTCATCCTGTACTAATCCCCCCCATTCATCCTGCGCTGACCCCCCCCCCCCCATCCATCCTGTACTCATCCCCCCTTTCAAGAAGAATGGGGGGAACAGTCTGAAGAAGGGTCTCAACCTGAAACTTTGCCTATTTCCTTAGCTCCGTAGATGCTGCCTCACCCACTGAATTTCTCCAGCATTTTTGTCTACTCCCATTCATCCTGTACTGACCCCCCCATCAATCCCATACTGATCTCCCATTCAACACCACTGACATCGCCCGTGCTCTCCCTTCACAATTATACATACTCCAAGCAACACATACTAATTCACCTGCCTCAATCCATCCATTCCGCACCGATTGCCTTCTCAACCTCTCCCCCCCCCCCCCCCCCCCCCCACCATCTATCCACCCCGCACTGATTCACACATCCCCGATCCTATTGTGATTCATGGTCTTCAGAGCGAACATTGACTATGTTTTATAACGGAATGCAATCAAATGTGTTTTAATTCCCAATGTTATTATTTGTTTTGACACCTTTAAACATATTACCAAAAGAACATTTGCTGCAGTTATGTCCTTTGGCCATCTCTTGTCAGTTAGTGTAATGTTTAACCTGTCAGATGGGTGTAGTCGGTTTTGACAGCTATTATCATAAAATGCCTTTAGAAATTTCCTTGCAACCTGTATATTATGTTATGGATAAATAATGTGGGAAGCCAGAGTGTTTCTGTGCCAATAGCAATAACGACCATGTCATGGTAATTTTCGGTCCTTCACAGAACACATGCTTGCATCAATCTGTAGTGTGCATGGTCCAGGATTTATTGACACAGGTTGATCATTTTCTGAATAATCCAACCACATTTTTGTTTGGAAATGGAAAGATCTAATAGAAATTGCATTAATTGCAATGTGTAAAAAGAGTTGAGATATTGTATTACAATTTTGCTGCACATCATTGTGGTATATATCATGTCTTGATTGGTGAATATGTTTAGTTTGTGAGTTATTTGAAGCAGAAATAATATGTGAATGTAGACAAAAGTACCAGAGAAACTCAGCAGATGCGGCAGCATCTATGGAGCGAAGGAAATAGGTAACATTTCGGGCCGAAACCCTTCTTCAAACTGATGGGTTTCGGCCTGAAACATTGCCTATTTCCTTCGCTCCATAGATGCTGCTACATGTGCTGAGTTTCTCCAGCACTTTTGTCTACCATCGATTTTCCAGCATCTGCAGTTCCTTCGTGAACATAATATGTGAATGCTTCATTGAGCATAATTCTGACTGGTAACTACGCACTTCGTCTGAGCACATTATCGCACGCGTCATGCAAACCATCTTAAATGACCACCTAAATTGTCATTTGGCAACCTAAAAGCTGTCAATGTTGCCCGGCTGGCAACAGGGAAAAAAAGTTAAGCGAGAGCCCTGACTGGGTGCACATTGTGCTTTTCTCACTATTTAGAGGGGCATTGGGAGCACTGACTAGACATCTTCTGCATTACCTGCAAGCTCTTCAGACACCTTCGGAAGTCATGTGCATGATGTGCTTAAATTAATATTTCCTCCAGTAATCGGTTGCTAATATACTCTGCTGGTAGCACTCCATCACTGTAGGCGTTGCTATGCCCCTAGATTACTACTCAAGGTGTGTCAGAGATTTCAGAGCACTATGCAAAGTGATATCTATCAAAAAGAACCTACGCCCAGCGTACCTTTAGAAAGAAAACACCCTATCTCAAACTCTCAAATGAACAATGCATTCACAAGCTCAGGTTTTCGAATGCTGGCTAGAGCTGGATGTGCATCATTCTGCAGGAAGATATTCAGCCTCACATGCCTGGAGCGCTCTGCCCATGGAAGTGAAGGTTACATTTCTCTCAATTGGATCTTTTCAGGACATCTTCAACAATAATTGATTCCTGGAATCAGATTCCAGACTGATTCCTGGGATGTCAGGACTGTCTTATGAAGAAAGACTGGATAGACTCGGTTTATACTCTGGAAGGGCCGAGAGGGCCTGTTTTCGTGCTGTAATTGTTATATGCTTATATGGTTATCTTGGAGAAAACCCATGTGGTCACGAGGAGAACTTACAAACTCCGTACAGACAGCATCCGTAGTCTCTGGCGCTGCAAGCGCTGTAAGGCAACAATTCTACCTCTGCCGCCCCAATATATTACTCACAACTCTGTACAAGTGAAATACAGGAAATATTCTTGTGAAGAACTAAAGTGAACAAGTCTGTGTGCAGATGCTTACAAGTTGACGAAGAACAGGGTGGTTGAGTTCTTTGGAGAGATAAGATCTGCCTTGATTTTTTACAGGAAATGCCATTGAGCATCAAACACAATTATAGCCAACTGTTCCATAGATAGGTCATTGCTCTTGGTATGTCAATGTCTCTGCAGCTGTAGAGTTCCAGCTAATGGCAGCAGAAAAATGCAAAAATACATGAAGCTAATTGAAACATGCACGGGCATGAAAACGCCATGTCAAAACAATTCAATTAAACATTTGATGGCCAGGAGTACATGAAAATATTTGATGGCCAAGGGGTTGGACAGGCTAGATGCAGGAAGGTTGTTCCCGATGTTGGGGAAGTCCAGGACAAGGGGTCACAGCTTAAGGATAAGGGGGAAAATCCTTTAAGACCGAGATGAGAAAGACTTTTTTCACACAGAGAGTGGTGAGTCTCTGGAACTCTCTGCCACAGAGGGTAGTTGAGGCCAGTTCATTGGCTATATTTAAGAGTGAGTTGGATGTGGCCCTTGTGGCTAAGGGGATCAGAGGGTATGGAGAGAAGGCAGGTACGGGATACTGAGTTGGATGATCAGCCATGATCATATTGAATGGCGGTGCAGGCTCGAAGGGCTGAATGGCCTACCCCTGCACCTAATTTCTATGTTTCTATGTTTCTATGTATAATTGATATAATCTACGTTGACTTCAGTGAGGACAAGTTGGGATTTCGGGCAGTGAGTTTTTGAATATTACCAGCTTCACACAAGTGCAAGCAGCCAATGATTATGTCCATATACCCATAATGCCTTCCATTAAGAACCCAGATCTTTTCATCAAGAGGAAAGATTTCCACTCTCTCAATGATCAAGCTCCCCGTTGGATTGCAACCTTGTCGTGGTCGGGGAGCTTGTGTGTCTCAGTGACCCCGAGAGCTATGCCAGTGGGAGATTTGTCTCCTGTTAGGGTTTCCCATGCTGGACAGGTCGAAGGCAAGACGAAGAGTGATCCACTGGTCCTCCAGATTGGAGGTTGAGCACAGGGCTAACAACCCTGTCTCGTATAACAAATATGTTATGGAAAAAGCAACTGAAGGAATCAACAGGAGTGGAGGGCCTTTGTTGCTGCCCTACATGCCAGGAGGCATAACAGGCAGTAAGTAAGTAAGTAATGATCAAGGTCATGTTGCTTATTGTGGATTATGGGCAGAATTTCCTCATGGTGAATACCATAGAGTCATGGAGTCATTGAGTGACACAACATGGAAACGGGCCCTTTGGCCCAACTTGCCTACCACAGCCAACATGTCCCAGCTACATTAGTCCCACCAGCCCGCATTTGGCCCATTTCACTCTAAACCTGTCCTACCCATGTATTTGTCTAACTGTTTCTTAAACGTAGGGATAGTCCCTGCCTCAACTACCTCCTCTGGCAGCTCGTTCCATACACCCAGCACCCTTTGTGCAAAAATGTTACCCCTCAGATTCTATTTAATCATTTCCCTTTTGCCTTAAACCTATGTCCTCTGGTCCTCGATGGTTCCAGAAACCATGTTTCAAGAAAGTACACGTAACTGTTTCTTCAATGGAAACCATACTGCTGGACTTGTTCTGTGGCTTGTACTATTCATATGGATGGACCGACCCCATGACAAAGACACACCAGTGCACCTCCAGGCACACTTGACAGAATTTTCAAATTAGTAAAGGATCTTACAGGAACAACGTGGTGAAAAAGACAATAAAACTCAGAAGAATGCATAATTCTACATTTTGGATGAATCAGAACTAACTAATTACAATTTGAATGAATATCCTACCCTGGAGCCTCTGATTCCTTTGGGACCTTCTTTCCCAGGAATTCCAGGTTCTCCATCGGCTCCCTGTTGGCATGATATACAAATTGTGGTCAACTCGCAGTAAACCTCTAAAAACAATGTTAGACAATAAAAACTGCTAGTTACCTGCAAACCAAGATATCCAGAGCTTCCTTGTCCTCCCTATAAAATGTAATTAATCATTAGTCCAAGCACGTAGAAACCATGTAGATCAGTGATGCTAATGATTAACTTACTTGCAAAGCTGCATAACACTTAAGATGTTAGAGTACTTAATCTTTATCATAGTAAGCAAGAACTAATTAACACTTGGTAAACATGACCTCAAACGAGTCTGTGCAATCAAATGGTGTAAAGCGGAGGAAAATGGACCAGAGGTTCATTGTAAGGGCCCTCAATTCCACAACACTTACATTGACCTGGGATCTTCAGGGCTTCCCCATAGAGCCATGTAGATCGTTTGAATGCAATAAAAACCAGTCCAAAAAACCCATGTAACTAAGACAGGAACTGGGATTGTGGGGAAGGGGGATCATCCTTGTCCTCTTATATTCATCTCTTCCTCTCTTGTCAGTTGGGCAACCGATTCTATTGCTGCTCAAAGAAAGTTGTAAGGTCTGAGACAGTAAGACAGGATGGACACGAGTCACTCTAGGGTTCTTTTCTGCACAAAGAAATACACAGAAATATTTTAAATGTCATTAGAAACGGGAATAGTGCCGGAAGATTGGCGTACTGCGCATGTTGTTCCATTGTTTAAAAAGGGTTCAAAGAATAAACCTAGCAATTATAGACCTGTTAGTTTGACGTCAGTGGTGGGTAAATTAATGGAAAGGATACTTAGAGATAATATATATAAGCATCTGGATCAGGAACAGCCAACATGGATTTGTGCCTGGAAAGTCATGTTTGACACGCCTTCTTGAATTTTTTGAAGCGGTTACTAGGGAAATTGATGAGGGTAAAGCAGTGGATGTTGTCTATATGGATTTCAGTAAGGCCTTTGACAAGGTTCCCCATGGAAGGTTGGTTAAGAAGGATCAATCTTTGGGTGTTAATGGTGGAGTAGCAAGATGGATTCAACAGTGGCTGAATGGGAGATGTGAGAGAGTAATGGTGGATGGCTGATTGTCAGGTTGGAAGCCGGTGACCAGTGGGGTGCCTCAAGGATCTGTGTTCGGTCCACTATTGTTTGTCATGTACATCAATGATCTGGATGATGGGGTGGAAAATTGGATAAGTAAGTATGCAGATGATACTAAGATAGGTGGTGTTGTGGATAATGAAGTAGATTTTCAAAGTCTACAGAGAGATTTGGGCCATATGGAAAAGTGGGCTGAAAGATGGCAGATGGAGTTTAATGCTGATAAGTGTGAAGTGCTACATCTTGGCAGGACAAATCAAAATAGGACGTACATGGTAAATGGTAGGGAATTGAGGAATGTTGTGGAACAGAGAGATCTAGGAATAACTGTGCATAGTTCCCTGAAGGTGGAATCGCATGTAGATGGGGTGGTAAAGAAAGCCTTTGGTGTGCTGGCCTTTATAAATCAGAGCATTGAATATAGGAGCAGGGAAGTAATGTTAAAATTGTACAAGGCATTGGTGAGACCAATTCTGGAGTATGGTGTACAATTATGGTCGCCTAATTATAGGAAGGATGTCAACAAAATAGAGAGAGTACAGAGGAGATTTACTAGAATGTTGCCTGGGATCCAGCAACTATGTTACAGAGAAAGGTTGAACAAGTTAGGTCTTTATTCTTTGGAACGCAGAAGGTTAAGGGGGGACTTGATTGAGGTCTTTAAAATGATGAAAGGGATAGACGTGGATAAGCTTTTCCCATTGAGGGTAGGGAAGATTCATACAAGAGGGCATGACATGCGAATTAAGGGACGGAAGTTTAGGGGTAACGTGAGGGGGAACTTCTTTACTCAGAGGGTGGTGGCTGTGTGGAATGAGCTTCCAGCAGAAGTGGTGGAGGCAGGATTGATTTTAACATTTAAAAGTAAAGTGGATAGGTATATGGACGGGAAGGGAATGGAGGGGTATGGTCTGAGTGCAGGTAGATGGGACTAGGGGAAAACAAATGGTCGGCACTGACTGGAAGGGCCGAGAGGGCCTGTTTCCGTGCTGTAATTGTTATATGGTTATATGGTTAAAGGCAGGAGGTAGCCTCATGCACTTGAGATTGTTTTCATATTAAATCATTGATATGGTGCACATTTTAAGCTGACAGGCTTTGGTTTGAATCCATCTTCTTACTCAATATCCTCCAAGGAACACTAAAAAAATGTAAGTGTGTTCTTTATGCATGCATTCTTTAAACAAGGATGTTATTCGTATTAAGGGAGGTAGGTTTGTGTGATGGTCTGGGCTATGTCCACAACTCTGCAATTTCTTGCAGTCTTGGATGGAGATATTCCCAAACCAGGCTGTAATGCATCCCAATAATATGCTTTCTACAATGCATCTGTCAAATTCGGTGAGGGTTGTTAGGGACATGCTGAACTTCCTATGCCTTCTAAGGAAGTAGAGGCATTTGTGTGCTTTTTTGGCCATAGCTTCATTGTGACCAGCAAAATGGTGTTAACTCTGAATAGATGGCAGCTAATCTAAAGCCCAAAGAAGTGATAATAATTATGTTCAGTACTAATCTGTGTAGCCCACATATTCATTACTTTGGTAAAATTATTCAGGCTTCTAAAGTAACTACAGGGAATTCATTTAATTGTACGTTATGTTAGGGATAAGATGCAAATTTGTATTCCACCCCAGGCACCAGCATCATATTATATCGAAACATGGATCAAACCAGGTACCGGGTTTGGAAATCTTTACATTTTTTAACAATTCATTGCATCACCAACATCCACATCTGATTTAACAATCCAAATACAAATCAAGGTAACGTTTCATCAGAAGCAGAGCCCTGCAAAATGTGTGCTTACAAGTTTTGATGGATTTCTATGCTTAAATGTGGGAGGGTCAGCCTGTCGAGGATAGGCCTAGTCAGCCATGGCAGGAAATGCAACCGTAGATGAAACATTCCAGTCTCCAAGCAGGACAGCATCAAAGCCGCACCATCATCTCTCACAGATGGACGGATGCCAACCCCCATGCTTATATGTTATACAACAGCATCCTCTGCATGCAGTGCAATCAAACTGCATCATTAAACATGGGAGATTATCATCAAGCAACAGGGAGTTTAGGGAGATGACACTGAGCATTGGGAGTTCCTCCCCTCCAATGACTTAAATGTTGAATTTATTCAAGCATCTAGATTGCTGAATGTTTGGCAATTGCACACTCATCCTTGGAGCATGGATTGAGATATTGATCGCAGCAGCAATGTGAACACACTGCTTTTACACTGCAGCCAATCTGTATCTAAGCCCTTGGGGTTTACCTTCTGCCATTGAAAGTTTACATTTGAGGTTCTCAAGTGAGTATAAGACCACTCTCTGTAACAGTAAATGTTAAAGCCCATTTTAAGATGTTCATGATGCATCTTTCCATGGCATGAGGGTCACATGGCATGAGGGGTCATCTTGGCATGAGGGCCACAGTCTTAGAATAAAGGGGAGGTCATTTAAGACTGAGCTGCGAAAAAACTTATTTACCGAGAGAGTTGTGAATTTATGGAATTCCCTGCCACAGAGGGCAGTGGATGCCAAATCACTGGATGGATTTAAGAGAGAGTTGAATAGAGCTCTAGGGGCTAATGGAGTCAAGGGATATGGGGAGAAGGCAGCACGGGTTATTGATAGTAGACGATCAGCCATGATCACAATGAATGGCGGTGCTGGCTCGAAGGGCCAAATGGCCTCCTCCTGCACCTATTTTCTATGTTTCTATCTTTCTATCTTTCATTCCTGCAAAGAAAGAGCAATGTAATTTTTTTTTAAAGAAAATACAAAATGCATTAACTCTAATTAAAAAATTGGAAAGCAGAGGTAAATTAAGAGAAAGAATGCTAAGTGCATAGATTGTGCTGAAGCGAAATTATGTTTATACTTGCAATAATTTAGGCGGTAGGACTATGTCATGTTGAAAGCAAACACATAGCCTGGGACAGAATACAGCAAATGTAACCAGGATCATGCTGTGTAGTTCTTGAAACAATGCAACATGCCTTTAAGAGATGCAGCAGAACTTTAGATGGTGCAGGTTAGATTTGAATGGTGTTAGCCACCTGTTGACACATCCATGGGCAGCATGGTGGCGCAGCAGTAGAGTTGCTGCCTCACAGCGCCAGAGGCCCAGGTTCGTTCCTGACTATAGATGCTGTCGATATGGAGTTTGCACATTCTCCCCGTGACCTGAACGTCTCCAAAGAAGGGTCTGAAGAAGGCTCACAACCCAAGACGTCACCCATTCCTTCTCTCCAGAGATGCTGCCTGTCCCGCTGAGTTACTCCAGCATTTTGTGTCTATTTCCAAAGACGTACAGGTTTGCAGGTTAATTGGCTTGGTAAAATTGTCCTACACACTAGTGTGTGTTGGACAGTGTTAACGGTGTTGGCGTATAGTGATTGGACTCGGTGGGCCGAAGGGCCTGTTTCCACGCAGCATGTCTAAACTAAACTAAAAAAATCCAAACAATTTGCAGGAGGATTAACAACGGCAGAACATTTAAATCTTTGTAATGGGGGTGGAGGAGCAACGGCAAGTAGGTTTGTGCCAATTTTGCATCACCATGTCCAACAAACAATTACACCACCACATCAGGAAATCCATCAACAAGTTTAAGTGCAAACGAGTATTTTATGTTACTATGTCTAGTTTACATCATTTTTTAAATGCAATAATATTCAATAACTTCAATAATAACATCAACATAATAGAATACAACAAGAAATGTAGTGGTAATAAATCAGGCAGTAAATTACAATGAGGTTATGAGGAGCTTATTTTCTGATGGTACACCTTTTAAAAGTTAAATGTCATTATTTTGTTTTTGTTTTTTGGCACCATTTTGTTTATTAATTGTGCATACCTCAACTTTTTTTACTATAAAATAGCCCTGACAGTAAAAATATTGCCCCTGACACTTTTGATCATTGCCGAAGGTCATTCACAACTTCAGTAACCCCTGCTCAATTGACTGTGCTCTCCCATCTGGATCATGAGGATCGAGACCAACTATTTTGGCAGGACAGTGAGTAAAGACTGAAACATTGTTATTATGATTTGCAAAACAAAGAAGAAATTGGTAATGTAATAACAAGGAGCTGCAGATGCTGGTTCGTACCAAAGATAGACATAAAATGCTGGAGTAATTCAGTGGCTCAGGCAACATCTCTGGAAAGGTAATGTTTCTAGTTGGGACCCTTCCTCAGACTGATTGTAGGGGGGAGTGGGAAAAATAATAGAAGCAAAACGAGGCAGGACAAATCGCGGCTGGCAACGGATGACCTCAGGTGAGGGGGCTCACTGATAGGCAGGTTGTTGGACATTGGTTGGATATAGAAGCAGGTGCGAGGTCAAGTGGGATACATAGTGATGAACTGTGAAGCTAGTTAATGGACTTTCAGTGGAGGGAAGGAGAAACTGGTACAAGGTCAGCCAGAGTCTGGGGAAGAGAGTCAGGGAAGGAGTGAGGAGAAAAAATGAGGGATTTAAAACAATAGAAAAGGTAAGGTTTGTATAAAATACATATTTATGTAGAAACATTTTTTTTCCAAACATCAGAAACACCTACAAATTGTTTTCAAATCAAGAAACAGAAAATAATTTTAAAATCAGTTATTTAAAATAATCACAGAGATGCAGACAGCAACAGCAGTTCAAGTCACTGATCCGCATTTCCACTGAGCTTGAGAAACCTCTGAAACATGCCACACAAAATAATAATAATTTAAATTACCTCTCTGCCTTTTGGTCCAGTGGGACCAAATCCATGCTTGCCATCTATCCCCTGAGTGGTTAAAAACAATTAGAAATAGAGTTGTACAATTTCCTTACAGCTTTTTCCCCAACATGCTGCATTTGAAAAAGATGTTATCCACAAATGTGGAAAAATCTCAAAACAAATAACCTCAGGTCGGTCAGTTTCTCTAGGGAAATCATTACATTTTGTTTTTCAGAATCACAATTGCAAATATGCTCTGGAAATTTCAAATCTGCCTTTTAACCAAAAAATGCCAGAGGTAATTTTGATTGACCAAAACTCAACGGGAAGTAAAAAGTTAAAAATATGTCTGATGACTCAACTCATTGTGAACAAAATCATCGCCATTGGTGTTAAAAGAATATGAAAAAAATCTGTTCTCAGTACTGGTGCAGTGTTGAAAACTTAAGGAACCTTCCTGCTTCCATTTTAACAAGGAACTGTAGCGGCACCTAGTGGTAGCCTGAGTAATATCAAACCATTGCTATTGGCTGGCAAGGTCACGTGAGCACGGGAGGTTTTTGCGGACTTTTGGCACGCTAGTCATTCAAGCTCCACGTGACTCGAGAGAGCTTCGATTATTTGGCTGTTGACTAAATACTCGGGTAATTCCTTTATTTTAGCATAAAAATAAAGAACTTGTTATATCCTACTGTCTCGACTCATAACAAGAACAATATTTGGTCGTTAGCCAAATATCACAATCCTGAATTCCCATCACTCAATTCTTGATTCCCATCACTCAACTTCTAACCAGTTCGCAATCCCTGCCTGTGGCCCTCATCTATATAACCATATAACCATATAACAATTACAGCACGGAAACAGGCCCTCTCGGCCCTTCCAGTCCGTGCCGACCATTTGTTTTCCCCTAGTCCCATCTACCTGCACTCAGACCATACCCCTCCATTCCCTTCACGTCCATATACCTATCCACTTTACTCTTAAATGTTAAAATCGATCCTGCCTCCACCACTTCTGCTGGAAGCTGATTCCACACAGCCACCACCCTCTGAGTAAAGAAGTTCCCCCTCACATTACCCCGAAACCTCTGTCCCTTAATTCTCATGTCATGCCCTCTTGTTTGAAATTTCCCTACCCTCAATGGGAAAAACGTATCCACGTCTGCAACACCCACCACATCATGAACTCATATCCTTCCAAGATCTACCCCTTGGCGTTTGCCCTGCCATAACTTACTCGACTTCACTCCACCAATAAGCTTCTTGCCACATTCACGTTTCCCCCATTATCTCACACTACAAACTATAATTCACCCTTTCCTTTGCTTCAGCTTTCCTTGCCAAGCAGGAAGACAGTGTTGTCAGCCAGGTTGCCTTTCAATCAAGGAGCCCGACAGAGTTTCCAAATACTGCAGTGTTAAAATTCCACAGCTTTTGAAAAATCCTGCATCATAATTCTACTCCAATCCCTTCCCCTCCCCTTATCTTTTCTGAAACCCCAATCCAATAAATACTGGGAGAATTGATTTTAAATGAATGTACATGATGGATATGGATCACTCTCACTCTAGATAGAAAACCAGCATTATGCCTGATTTAAATGGCCAGAAATTACAATTAGAGCTATTCCTTTTCATTTTTAAATGCTTACCTCAGGTGGCACATTGTGTGTCATTTCAAGGTGCAGAAGAATTTGGTCTGTCATACATTATAGACTATCAGTGATAATTTCCATCATTATGTTTCCTATCTTGGTGCAGATTCAAATATCATTTCTAATTAACATCAAATTTAAAATGGGCCGGTTGCCAAAAGTGTGAAGTTCAAGTTTTGTTCCATTGTTCACAAACACGATGCGGTTATTAACGCTTTATTTTTAGAACTGCTTTGTAGCGGCAAAAATAAACCCACAAATCTGATGTATTCATAAAACGAGAAGCCATGTTCCAAGGAGATAATAATGGAGCTGCAGCATTGTATTTCAGTTTTAGAGCAATAGAGTCCTGCAGTACAGAAACATGCCCTTCAGCCCAACTCATCCATGCCAACCAGATTTATAAACAAGCTATAGCCATCTGCCTGCATTTAGCCCATATTCTTCTTAATCTTTAATGTACATTCAGTCTTGCAGCTGTGCCTTTTATGCACAGTTCCCCACAGAAAGAATCAGTGAACTTACTTACAGTACATAAATACCCCCAACTGGGCTGCAAGTTATTTCATTTCTGTAATTAAATAGATCTCCAAGAATGGACTGGATTGGAATGGAATACTTTATTGTCACATGGGACAAGTCAGAGTGAAAATCTTTGCTTGCATACCCAAGGTATGCAAATAGATGCCACATAAACGGCACTGACAATGTTACAAAGTAGCCCTGCCGGCTCTTTGACTCAAGTATTCTATGTGAAGACATCCTACCAAGAACTGCACCACACTCCCAATAACTTCAGCAATTACCTGTTTCCTCCTGAGTACTTATTATATCTCACACAAAGTCATTATTGCATTCTAAACAAAAAGTGTACAGACTGTTAAATAAGCTAAGTTTTGTGTTCTCTGCAGAATCTTCTTGATAATCTCAGAAACTAGTGTTATTTAACTATGAATAAATGTGACCACTTTAAATCCTGTATAAAAACAGTTTTGAGTTTGACAAGTACTTGTAAGTAGATGACTACACAAATTAAGTAAGGTTTGCAGATAAATTGTGCAAAAATTAGCAGCTCATTCATTCATCATTAGATCTTATATCACCTAATTCATGACAGTCTGACAGGATAATAAGAGTCTGTACAGCAATTGCCCATAATGTTAACTGAAACAATTAAATATTTAATCAGGATACCAAAATATAGCCAGCATAAATTTTATATTCAAATGTCAATCTGAAACAATCTGATTATAACCTTAAACTTCTTCACCTTTTTTGGCCATTTAAATATAAATATTTTGCCTGAAAATGCGTTAGTAGAAAGAACATGTTGAAGGAAAATAAAATGAACTCACCATCATTCCACGGGGTCCATCTATTCCTCTCAAACCATTTTCTCCAGAATTCCCAGATTGACCCTGTTAAATAACCCAAATGACTAATTCAGAATTGCATAACAATGCCAACCATTTATTAAATAAAAGTGGAGCACAATACAGCACAGGAACAGTGTCTTGTTCGTAAACAATGCATATGGCAAAACATGATGCCAAGAGAAAAATCCTATCTGCTTGCACATAGTCTATATCCTTCCATTCTCTGCATATCTATGTGCATATCAAACAGCTTACATAGAAACATAGAAAATAGAAAACTAGGTTCAGGAGTAGGCCATTCGGCCCCTCGAGCCACCACTGCCATCCAATAGGCTCATGGCTGATCATCTAAAATCAGTACCCTGTTCCTGCTTTTTCCTCATATCCCTTGATTCCTTTAGTCCTAAGAGCCGAATCTAATTCTCACTCAAAAACATCCAGTGAATTGGCCTCCACTGCCTTCTGTGGCAGAGAATTCCACAGATTCACAACTCTGGGTGAAGAAGCTTTTCCCCATCTCATTCCTAAATGGCCTACCCCTTATTCTTAAACTGTGACCCCTGGTTCTGGACTCCCCCAACATCAGGAACATTTTTCCTGCATCTAGTCTGCCCAATCCGTTAAGAATTTCTATAAGATCCCCTCTCTTCCTTCTAAGTTCCAGTGAATATAAGCCCAGTCGACCCATTCTTTCATCATATGCCAGTCCCGCCATCCCGGGAATTAACCTGATGAATCAACGCTGCACTCCCTCAATAGCAATAATGTCCTTCCTCAAATTAGGAGACCAGAATTGCACACAATACTCCAGGTGTGGTCTCACCAAGGTCCTGTACAACGGCAGTATTACCTTCTTGCTCCTAAACGCAAATCCTCTCACAATGAAGACCACGCGCTTTCTTTACAGCCTGCTGTACCTGCATGCTTACTTTCAGTGACTGATGTACAAGCACACCAAGGTCTCGCTGTACCTCCCCTTTTCCAAATCTGACACCATTCAGATAATAATCTGCCTTCCTGTTCTTGCCATCAAAGTGTATAACCTCACATTTATCCACATTATATTGCATATGCCATGTATCTGCGCACTCATTCGACCTATCCAAGTACCCTGCAGCCTCATAGCATCCTCATCGCAGCTCACACCGCCACCCAGCTTTGAGTCATCTGCAAACTTGGAAATGTCACATTTAATTCCCTCGTCAAAATTGTTAATATTTACTGTAAATAACTGGTGTACAGCAATGAACCTTGCGGCACCCCACTAGTCACTGCCTGACATTTTGAAAAGGATCCGTTAATTCCTACTCTTTGCTTCCTGTCTGCCAACCAGTTCTCTATCCATGTCAATACCCTACCGCCAATACCATGTGCTCTAATTTTGCACATTAATCTCTTGTGTGGGACCTTGTCAAATGCTTTTTGAAAGTCCAGGTACACCGCATCCACTGGCTTTCCTTTATCCATTGTACTTGTTACATCCTCAAAAAGTGGGGTTATATTGGCTACCCTCCAGTCCACAGGAATTGATCCAGATTCGAGGGAACATTGGAAAATTGACCACCATTTCTGTTGCTGATCTATATCCCGCTGTATACTTTACACTTTACACTGGTACAGTGGCGCAGCGGTAGAGTTGCTGCCTTACAGCGCTTGTAGCGCCGGAGATCTGGGTTCGATCCCGACTACAGGTGCTGTCTGTACAGAATTTATACATTCTCCCCGTGACTGCGAGGATTTTCTACGAGATCTTCAGTTTCCTCCCACACTCCATAGACTTACAGGTTTGTAGGTTAATTAGCTTGGTATAAGTGTAATTTGTCCCTGGTGTGTGTAGGATAGTGTTAATGTGTGGAGCTTGCTGGTCAGCGCGGACTCAGTGGGCCTAAGGGCCTGTTTCCGCGCTGTATCTCTAAACTAAATTTGTGGGCGGAGCACCAAGGCAAATTCCTTGTATGTGAATACTTAGCCAATAAACTTACTTACTTACTTATTTACTTAAACTAAAACTAAACTAAACTTTAAAGTGTGTATAATCAATCATCTACAAATGGTTTTCCCTCTAAGAAATTAGTTTGTCTGTGCATAAAGCTCTGTACCTGGAATATCAGCTCATACAATATACCCTTAAATCATCATTCCTATGCATACAATAAAAATGGAAATCTTTACATCTTACCAACAAGAAAATCTTCCAAGTTTAAAAAATATATTATTTGGGTGAACTTGATGAAATAGAATTACAAAATAATTGATTTTTAATGAAAGAAGACAGTAACTTAGATAACTTGGAAAAATCTTCCAAATATTCTGTGAATCAAATTGGTTCCATGACAGGTCTGCTATTTAATTGTGATTCGGTTTGAGAGCACTCAGTTTATGACATTGCATATGTAATGGCCAAGTATAAGTGCAGGCATTTGATAACTTGTACGTTTTGATCTTGGTTCGCCTTCTTAACGCACCCAGTGCTCTCCTTAGTTAGTTTAGCTTATTATTGTCACGTGTACTGAGGTACAGTGAAAAGCTATTTTGTTGCATGTTATCCGAGAAGACCATGCGCGATTACAACTAAGCCGTCCACAGTGTACAGATGCAGGTATATTATTTAGTGCAAGATAATGTCCAATAAAGTCTGATTATGGATAGTTCAAATATCTTCAATGCTGGGTTGGGACAGCACTCTAGTTTCTTTTGGAATGAAATAAGTAAAGTCCTTATAAATAGATGCAAGAATAGATGGTACTTTTTGGTCTCATCTCATCCACTGCTTTCTTTGCCTCCTGTTAAATTCGGGCATGCAGATGCTTAATCTTTAAGATGCTTAAGTACCTCAAACTAACTCTTTTGTTGTGGAAAATATACTTTTACAGCTGCCAAATTTACCAAAAGAAAAATCAATTTAGTTGCTACTTTCTAACCTCTTGCCCAAAATTCCCTCTTATTACTTTAGGGATTTTCTTTTCTAATCATCTTCCAATTTGTTTCACAATTCCTCTATTTCTAATGAGTCTGTCAAGTTTTTTGCTTCCATACGATCTTCTCTGACTAAATGTTTCCACATTATTTCATTCCATCTATTGATATAACTGGTGTCCAATGCATGTTAGATCTTTTGTTCTCTGGATTGCATTAAGATTTATGATACAGTGTTCTTTTTTAATCACTGGACCTACTACCCCATATGTAATGCTTTAACTTTAGTTCAACTTTACAAATGAACGCAGTTCAAAAGTAATGTATTTGCTGTAAAACACAAGGCCATAGTTCGTTTCAAGTTTATCATGCTCTTTAGTACCATCTTTTGTTCTCCTTGGAAATTTTTTAATGTTGATCTTATCCCCAAACACACCTACATCCTTCATTTACAGGCTGCCCATTCACTGGTAATCCTGTTATGTTAGATAAATAACAAAATATAACTTACAGTACTCCCTGTTCGACCCTTGTCTCCAGTTATTCCCTCGGGCCCCGGGTTTCCACGTTGGCCCTGCCATTGGAATGATAAACGTTGATTATAATGACTACTTATTGCACAATTTCTAAATAAATCGAATCCATAAATCACTATTAGAAACGCACCAATGCCATCTGTAAATTCACCAATAATAGCACTGTTGTTGGGGCAAATAACGGGTAATGATGAGTTTAATTTCGTTTAGTTGATTGTCACGTGTACAGAGAAAGGCTTTTGTTGCATGCTAACCAGTCAGCGGAAAGACAATACATGATTAAAATCCAGCCATCCACAGTGTACAGATGCATGATAAAGGGAATAATGTGAATAACGTTTAGTGTAAGATAAAGCCAGTAAATATTGTAAATCCGTGGTTCTCAAATGAGGTACTGTAGATAGTAGTTCAGGACTGCCCTCTAGTTGTTGGTAAGTTGGCTCAGTTGCCTGATAACAGCAGGGAAGACACTGTCCCTGGATCTGGAGGAGTGCGTTTTTACACTTCAATATCTTTTGCCCAGTTGGAGAGGGAAGAATAGGAAGAGTCAGTGGACATGAAGGAGATTGATAATCTGATTGAATGGTGCCCGACGATAATCTTGCTTTCAACCTTAGCTTGAACAAGGAGCTGTTGTTGACTTCAAGCAAATGTCTAGGTTTAGGTTTTACTATTATCACATCTACCAAGGAAAATGGACAAGATAGACACAAAATGCTGGAGTAAATGTTGGGTCGGGCAGCATCACTGGGGAAGAAGGATCGGTGACCTTTCGGAACCCTTCTGGGTGCCAGCGAAAAGCATGATGTTCAATCAGATTATATACCACTATCATGAATATGTATCTGCCTGTATATGTATCTGTATGTATATGAATTTGTATATGAATATGTCTGTGGAATTATCTGCCTGTCTGTGAAATTCTCTGCCTAAGAGGGCGGTGGAGGCAGGTTCTCTGGATGCTTTCAAGAGAGAGCTAGATAGCGGAGTCTTCTCAGTCCCCTACTATAAATAAGTAGTGGACTGAGAAGTCCCCTACTTAAAAATAGCGGAGTCAGGGGATATGGGGAGAAGGCAGGAACGGGGTACTGATTGGGGATGATCAGCCATGATCACATTGAATGGCGGTGCTGGCTCGAAGGGCCGAATGGCCTACTCCTGCACCTATTGTCTGTTGTCTTTTGTATCGCTCAAAGTCTATCTCAAATACAATAGATAGAACAAAGGGGAAGATACAAAGTGCAGAACATAGTTCTCCGCATTGTAGTGCATGAGTTTCATAGACAAAGTCCAATGTCTGTTATGGGTTAGAGGTTAACTGGGCAGTACCTTAGCTAATGGAAGGATTGTTCAGAAACCTGAGAACAGAGCAAAGGAGCTGTTCCCGAGTGGTAGTGCATACTTTCAAGCATCTGTACCTTCTGCCAGTCAGGAGGAAGGGAGAAGAAAGAATGACCGGAGTGGGACAAGTCTTTGATTATGTTAGCTGTTTATCCGCAGCAGCATGAAATGTAGATGGAGTCCATGATTGGGAATCTAGTCTGTGTGGTAGCCTGGACGACATCTACAATTCTCTGCAACTTCTTGTGGTCTTGGGCAGAGCTTTTCCCAAACCAAGCTCTGATGCAACCAACAGTATGCTTTCTATGGTGCATCTGTAGACGTTTGCAAGAGACATTGGAGACTTGTTGAATTTCCTTAAGGAAATGGAGGAAGTAGAGGTGTTGGTGTGCCTTCTTGGTTCTCCATCAATGTGGTTGGTCCCTGTCAGAATGTTAGTAATATTAATGTCAAGGAAGTTGAAGCTCTCAACCACTTCTACTTCAGCACTATTGATGCTGAATGGGGCATGTAGTCCGCCACGCTTCTTGAAGTCAATAAACTAGCTTCTTTGTCTTGTTGACATTGAGAGAGAGGTTGTTATCTGACACCATGTTATTAACTTTTCCATCTCATTCCTGTACTCCGTCTCGTCATTGTTCGTGATCCGGCCCACCACAGTGCTGCATCTGCAAACCTGTAGGTGGAGTTCGAAAAACCAAAGTTGGCCACACGGGTACGAGTGTACAGGGAGTATAGTAGGGGACTGAGAATACATCCACATAGGGCAATTATTGTAGAGGAGATTTTGCCATCTATCCTCACTGGTTGAGGTCTGCGTGTTAGAAAGTCGAGGATCAAGTGGCAGAGGAGAGAGCTCACTCATAAATCCAGGAGTTTGAAGATGAGCTTGGATGGGATTATGGTGTTGAAGGCAGATTTAAACTCAATAAAAATAAGTCAAACATGGGTGTCCTTATTGTCTAGGTGTTCCAGTGATGAGTTTATGACCAGGAAGATGGCATCTGCTGTGGTCCTGATGCAATTACATTAACTTGTCTTCATCAATGGGATGGTGATTGAGAATCAACAGCTTCAAGCTTCTTAGAATGCATATTTCTGAAGATTTGACCTAAGCAGCACTTTGATGCAATCACAAAAGAAAGCTTATTAATGCCTCTCTTTTCCTAGTTTATGCCTATTAATGCCTCTCTTTTCCTCTTCCTGGAGGAGATTCAGATTGTCACTGAATATATCGAACTTCCGCAGGTGTATGGTGGAGAGTGTAATGACTGGTTGCATCGTGGCTTGTTTTTGGTAACACGAACATCTAGGATCGTAGGAAGTAGCATAAAATGGTAGACATTTTCTAGTCCTTCACCGGTACCGACTTCCCCACCATTGAAGGGATATCTACACGAGGTCTTTCCTCAAAAAGACATCCATTATTGTTAAAGACCCACATGACCCTGAGTTACGGAATTAGAACGTTCTTCCCGTGACCACGAGGGTTTTCTCCGGGTGCTCCGATTTTTCTCCAACACGGCAAAAATCTACAGGTTTATAGCTTAATTGGCGTTGGTAAAAAAAATGTAAATTTCACCTTCCCCTAGCTAACAATGATCTAATCCACATTTTCTTTGAAACTCATCCCATTTGATCTCTCATTTTCACACCTTACCCTCCATATCTCTGTGTCTCCCTCTCCCCTGACTCTCAGTCCAAAGAAGGGTCTCGACCCAAAACGTCACCCATTCCTTCTCTCCAGAGATCCTGCCTGTCCTGCTGAGTTACTCCAGCATTTTGTGTTTATTTTAGATTACCAGGAAGGCTTTCCTTGACGAAATGCAACATCCTGATTCCTCGAAACCTATGACCATGATTGCTCAGAAATAGAGATGGGACAATCAATGGTTTAATGGTGCGTTCATGTCACCTGTGCACTGCACAGTGAAATTAGTTTTGGATAGATCACACATGCATTTGGTGCCATTTGCAAAAAGTCCAAAATCCAGTCCACGCGCTTGGTGTACTGGAGTGGCTCCCGATCCAGGTAAAACTCCCAGGATGCTGCAGGGCCTCCTCCATCGCCTTTGGCCAGCTCAACCCATGAACCAACGGCCCTATCCTTGCCCAACATCTTTATGTTCCAGGGCGTCTTTTGCAGCTGACATTGAGGCAATACCCGGTCCGTCTCCTACTGGCCACTAGGATGGTATTGAGAACCTCCATATATTGGGAACCCACAAAAGCCCCACGTGGATTGCATAAGTGTGCCTCACCTCATCAATGTCCCACTTCCCATTCTTGTCAGCTATCTTTTTGTGTCTGCTGTTCTCACATTGGCCTCATTAGCCTTTTGCCAATTTACAAACCCAGTGTGGAAATAAGTGATCTATGATCCAGAGAGACTGTCTAAGAAGAAAACAATTCAAGTATGCAGTCTTACAAATCTACTGAATAGCACCTTTGTCTAGAACACAGATGCTATGATCATGATCCCGATCTTCAGCAGAGTAAATTATTCCGATTACTTAATGCGAAACTTGGTTAATAGAAGTCAAGGCAATGATCACTCAAGTTTTTAGACATCAGGAGTCTAATGTTTCAAGTGGTCTGACTTGACTGAATATATGTAGGAAGGAACTGTAGATGCTGGTTTAATCTGAAAAGACACACAAAAAGCTGGAGTAACTCAGCACGACAGGTAGCATTCTGGCTGAATTAATATATGTTGAATTAATATATCTCTGCTATGACTGAATATATGTTGAACAAAATTAAAGGTTTTACTTTTACTTCACTTTTGTTTGACTTGAAGTCAAAACGAAAAATAGTTTTGACAGATTTCGATTTTTAATTAGCAAATCTTGATAAATGTCATTACACCTCATACTCACTGATCAACAAAATAACCATATAACAAAACCATATAACAATTACAGCACGGAGACAGGCCCTCTCGGCCCTTCCAGTCCGTGCCGACCATTTGTTTTCCCCTAGTCCCATCTACCTGCACTCAGACCATACCCTCCATTCCCTTCACGTCCATATACCTATCCACTTTACTTTTAAATGTTAAAATCGATCCTGCCTCCACCACCTCTGCTGGAAGCTCATTCCACACAGCCACCACCCTCTGAGTAAAAGAAGTTCCCCCTCACGTTACCCCTAAACTTCTGTCCCTTAATTCTCATGTCATGCCCTCTTGTTTGAATCTTCCCTACCCTCAATGGGAAAAGCTTATCCACGTCAACTCTGTCTATCCCTTTCATCATTTTAAAGACCTCAATCAAGTCCCCCCTTAACCTTCTGCGCTCCAAAGAATAAAGACCTAACTTGTTCAACCTTTCTCTGTAACATAGTTGCTGGAACCCTGGCAACATTCTAGTAAATCTCCTCTGTACTCTCTCTATTTTTGTTGACATCCTTCTATAACCAGGCGACCAAAATTGTAATTTCCATTGTGAATTCTGAAATTATAATGTACAGATTGGTCACAAGTCACAAACAGCCATTCAAAACATTTCCTGTCAAGCTCCCATTTGCTCTCAATCATTGCGCCAGGCTGTATTATTTATGCACTTTAAAAATGTCTGCCCTAACTTCCCTAATTGTATCCAGATCTGGTAATACAATTGATAAAAATCAACAGAGCCTAAATGATGGCTATCTGACAAATTTATAAAATAATAAACGTGAATTACTGCATTTAGTGCCAACTTTTCATTGTGAGAATTTGACTTCAGTGCTACAATGTATAGGAAGGAACTGCAAATGCTGGTTTAAACCTAAGATAGACACAAAATGCTGGAGTAACTCAGCAGGACTGGCAGCATCTCTAGAGAGAAGGTATGGGTGACGTTTCGGGTCAAGACCCTTCTTGAGACTCACCCATTCCTTCTCTCCAGAGATGCTGCATATTTGATTACAATGCTACATGCTTTTGGTTTCTCTGGGCAGAAAAAAAAACTGGTAAGAATACTAATGCTCTTTTCTGAACTCCGCATTCACTCTTTGGAGGTGATTGTACCCTCATTGGGGCCAATCCTGGTCGAAGACTAGACAAGTTCCTGAGAACAAAGTTAAATATAGGATGAGGAACAGCTATAACAACACCATCACACTGCTGATCTCGGAGTCCCGCCGATAGATTTCTCCAGTCTCTCCGTCCACATTGTCTACATTCTGTATCTATTTCTATATTGCTATTACTACGAACTGACGCTAAACTGCATTTCGTTGTACCCATACTTGTATCTGTGCAATGACATTAAAGTTGAATTGAATTGAATATCTGGAATGGAAATACGCCTCATTCAATACCATATTTTTGCCAGCAGATGACAGTGTTTCTCCTTTTAGGAGGTTGGGTAAATGAAAAGTCTAGAATGAGTTAGAGTCAAGAGTGTTCAACTGTCAAATGTACCAACAACAGAACAATGGCATTCTCACTGCTGCAGCTCAATAGGCCTGTATATGCAATAACACGCAGTTAATATAAAATAATCAAAAATCCAATAAAATTAATAACCGTTAGTTAACCATAATAGCGCAAAAACCTAAATCCGTTAGTGCAACCAAAGACACAGTCCGTAGAAGATTATAGCAGCTAAATCATAGCGTTGTGTAGTGTTGAAGAGCCTGATGGTTGCATCAAAGAAGCTAATCTTGGTGGTCATAGTTTTCAGGTTCTTGTACGTTCCTCCCGATGGTACTTTCAAAATAAGAGCGTGGCCAGAATGGTGTGGGCCTTTCATGATATTGGATTTCATTTTGAGGCAGCCCCTCCTATGCATCCTTCGATGATGGAGAGATCAGAACCTGTGATAAGCGGATCTACCACTTTCGGTAACCTTCTTTGCTTCTGGGCATTCGAGTAGCCGAGCTGGGCCGTATGCTCCCTACCATACACCTGTAGACGTTTAATGGAGTATTTGGTGACAGACAAAATCTCCTCAAGCTTCTAAGGAAGTAGAGCCATTGAAAAGCATTTCTTTATGATTGCATTAATATGCTGCATTCAGGACAGATCCTCAGAGACCAAGAACTTGCAGCTCTTCACTTGCTCCAACACCATTCTGTTGGTGAGGAGGAATTAGTGGATCCACGGCTTTCTCCTCCTGAAGTCAACAATCACGTTCTTAACCTTGAGAAAAACCATTGTTCTGGCACCATTCAATCTTCCTCCTGTACACTCTCATCATTTTACCCGTTATTTGTCCAACACCTGTGATATCATTGGCGAATTTAAAGATGACTTAAGCTGTAGATAGACACAAAAAGCTGGAAAAAAAACTCAGTGGGTCAGACAGCATCTCTGGAGAAAAGGAATAGGTGATGTTTCGAGCTGCACAATGATGGGTATGGAGTGGGTTAGAGTGGGGGAATGAGCACATAGCCTTGAGGTGCTCCTGTGTTTATGCTTATAGAGCTGGAAGGATTGTAAACATTTTGTAATCTGCAGAAGCTGTGGACCCATTACATAGGGACAAGCAGAGACTCAGCTCCCTGAGTTTGATGATGTTTAGAGGGGATGATGGTATTAAACACTAAGCTGCAGTCGATGGACAACAGCCTGATGCATGTGCTGTTATTGTCTTGGGCATAATGGATAGCCAGTGAGAACGAGCGTGTAGGCTGTGGTGGAATTCTTCACAGCATTAAATTTGATATTATTGGACTCACCACAGAGTTTCATATGTTATATCTTTTAACACAGATGTCAGTGCAAATGCCTCATATCCAGTTTAACTTCAGCATCCACCAAAACTCATTTCTTATTGATGTTCACGCCATCTAGAACACTATAATAAAAGACACAAAGTGTGGCGGTAGCTCAACAGGTCAGGTAGCATCACTGAAGAACATGGATAGGTGACATTTTGGGTCAGGACCCTTTTTCAGACTATCCATGTTCTCTGGAGACGCTGCCTGACCCACTGAGTTACTCCAGCACACTGTGTCTTTTTTTGTCAACCAGCAACTGCAGTTCCTTGCGTATATCCTTTCCCAATCTAACTTCTTTTCTTCCTCTTACTATCTGACATTCTGTCATCTTTGGCTCTGCTACTTTTCTTCTATTCTTTGATCTTTGCTTCCTGTTCACCATCTGGGTTTTCACAGCATTTTAACAGAGACTCTTATATGTATACATCAATTTGAAGCACTGATTTTTTTAACGTAGAACTTTAAGTATTTTAAGGAAATTCTAGGCTGGCATCCAATATCGTTTTATTATTTGCAATCAGTGAGTACAAAATTAGTAATTTTCCTTTAAACGTACAAATGATGTCATTGAATGACAGCCAATTTACAATTACTGTAAATTATAAACACTCATATTGTTAATAAATCATCATTCAATACCATAATTTTCCTCATTATAATGGTGCAGCCAAATAATTATAATTTCACAAATCTGACCTAAAACCACGAAGCCTCGCCGTTACGCCATTTCAGTTTTACTACAAACCTGTCGACCTCGAACTCCCAGTTCTCCTTTTTGACCTGGAGCTCCACCAAAACCAGGTGTCCCCTATAACAAGAAAAGGCATGTCAAAATTGTAGTGAGCGAGTTTACTGCAGTGATAGCACCCTCATCTGCAATACATCTCCAGACAAAGAAGTGGGCCTGTTCTAAATCAACATGATGAAAACCAGTCTTAGTTTGCCTCAGCTGATGCTCTTGTCTCGTTGGGAATCTAAAGAGGAATCATAAATTATATGTCCTACAGCTGTTTTTTGTTTATTTTTCCAAAAACTTTATTAGAAAGTATCAAAGGCTTAAAAGTATACCCTCCACTTTAATTATTACCACTTAAGAATTAATTAGTGAGGCAATGGTACAAACTTCATATTGTACCAAGTAGTGACTGTTCATATGTTTGTAGTTGCATTATAAACTAATGTAATGATTTGTTGGCAGATATGATAAGAATAAACAGCATGGCTTGCATTTGAAGGACATGGCACTTAAAGCTATTTTCAAGCTGTGATTATTAAAATTGGACCTTGCAAGTGGTGCCAAACTGTACATTTTTATTCAAAAGAATTTCTAATCCTATAGGAATTTGAGTCATACCATTTTCTTGCTAAAGATAAGTAAAATTATTTATTTTAACTAGTTATTGACAAGCAACACGACCAGGTCCACCATACAAAGGACCTCTTTAAACCAAAGGAAGGTTTTCAAGGTCAGTTTATTGTCACATGGCCCAATTAAGGTACAGTGAAATTTGAGTTTAGCATTGGTTTAAAGATGACAAGTTCAGTTAAATTAATAGCTTTACACATTTCTAGAGTTACATAGCCAAAGTTTTGTTGCATGTTCACTTGAGGTGAAGGGGAAAACATTTAATAGGAATCGAGAGGTAATTTTTTCACATAAAGCGTGATGAGCGAATGGAACAAGCTGCCAGATGAGGTAGTTGAGTCAAGGACTATCCCAACATTTAAGAAACAGTTAGACAGGTACATCGATAGGACAGGTTTGGAGGGATATGGACCAAATGCGGGCAGGTCCATATTAGTGTAGCTGAGACATGTTAGCTGGTGTGGGCAAGTCACTCCATTACTCTATGTTATTGCTGCTTTATTTCAGTCTGTGTAGATTCCAGTTTCCAGAAAGTAAGGATGATAAGTTGAGCCGAGAATTTGAAACTATTTGTCCTTGGCTGTCTTATCAAGAATAGATCATTGAGTTAAATTAATGCATTAAATTCAGCACGGGCATGTCTCAACTCAATTAATTCATCTGCTGAACCGAAAATCCTTTCCCCCAGGGGCATAGCAACAGTAAATAGCAGGGAAGTGTAACAGTTCAAGCAGCAGCATTATTATGGGCAAAGCTTGCATGAACTATTATCGGTCGCAATACTATTTTCTTTAAGACAGAACTTAATCAAATGTAAATTCCATCTAAAATATCAGCTAGTTGCACTTCCAGATATAACCTCCCTTGTTTTTTAGCCTGTTGTTAACAGTTAACTACTATCTGTTGTGGCATCATGGTGGCATAGCGGTAGAGTTACTGCCTTGCAGCACCAGAGACCCGGGTCCAATCCTGACTACGGCTGGTTGACTATACGGAGTTTGTTTGTTCTCCCCGTGACCTGCATGGGTTTTCTCCGAGATTGTTGGTTTCCTCCCACACTCCAAGGACATACAGGTTTGTAGCTTAATTGGCTTGGTACGAATGTAAAATTGCCCCTAGTGTGTGTAGGGTAGTGTTAATGTCTGGGGATCGCTGCTCAGTCCGGACTCGGTGGGACCTGTTTCCACACTGTATCTCTCAATTAAACCAAACTAAATCGGTTGTTCACTCTCTCACCACTGTATTTTTCAATCATTTTCTAAAAAATATTTGCCTTAAGGACATTGAATCGCACCAAAGCCAATGGTTAATGTTAAGATACCATGAACCATACGCTTACATTTCCTGGACAATCGGAGATCAATTGATGGCTATAAATTACACCAACTTTGGAAGTGGACAATCAGGGTGGAGTCCTGAGTATGGGAAAAATACTGTAATGGGTTATAGGGAATTATGATCATATGGATATATTAAGTCAGATGGATTCCTTCTGTGTCATTAGGAAGGCATTGCCCGTGGAATGTGGAGGCATGTAGATATAGAACATGTTAGTAGTAGAGGGAGGGGGAGGGGGAGAGGGAGGGGGAGAGGGCGAGGGCGAGGGCGAGGGCGAGGGCGAGGGCTAGGGAGAGGGAGAGGGAGAGGGCGAGGGAGAGGGAGAGGGAGAGGGCGAGGGAGAGGGAGAGGGAGAGGGAGAGGGAGAGGGAGAGGGAGAGGGAGAGGGCTAGGGAGAGGGAGAGGGAGAGGGCGAGGGAGAGGGAGAGGGAGAGGGCGAGGGAGAGGGAGAGGGAGAGGGAGAGGGAGAGGGAGAGGGAGAGGGAGAGGGAGAGGGAGAGGGAGAGGGAGAGAGAGAGAGAGAGAGAGAGAGAGAGAGAGAGAGAGAGAGAGAGAGAGAGAGTGTTTTCTTCTCAGCTCTGCGGTTGAGAAGGATTGAAGCAGCCTTTCAAGGATTTTGCTGTTGGAGAAGGAACAGAGGCAGAGGGGCTTCATAGTTTAACTTATCGTTGGGCTGTTGAAACTTTCCTCTGGTCTAGGATTCCTCTACTAGTGGGAAAATTCCTGAGTTTTCTCTACATTGTCGAGGGTGCGGTTGTCGTTGGCGGACTGCCAAGAGTGCCTGGAGATCGAGGGCACGAAGATTGCGGTGTCTTTGTCTTTTTTGCACCGTTTCTCTGCCCTAAATTCATTTTGCACAGTGCGGCTGCCTGGCTTAATGTGAAGAAGGTACTTTTGCTTCTGGCTCGACTGGGATAGAGCTTCCCAAAAGCTGCTCTCGGCTGTGGACGAACTTGGGGACTTTCCTGCTTCAGTTGGAGGTTTCTGCTTTCTGCTGCCTGTCTTTGACTGTGACTGTCTCTGGAACTTAACTTGGAGCTGAGCTGCTGGGGGGCCTGGAGCTGGTTTGTGCCTCTGTCAGAATGGCGATGGCTGGGGCGCGGCCGAAGGACCGGACATACGCAGCGGTGGCAACAGTGAGGCCATCTGAGCATGAACCTCATGTTGACTTGGATTGGGAAGGGTTTGGTATCTCGGTTCAAACTGGGCCTATGATGTCAAGGGGAGACATTACAAAGGCCTTGAATGAACTTCTTGGGAGGGGAGCTATTGTCTCTTCCGAGCTCGAAAGAGGAAAGGTGGAGGTGATACTAAAGACCCGGGAGGGTGTGGCCCAAGCATTGGAGCTGGGGGTTTCAGTGAGGGGGGTCCACATACAGGTGGATCCGTGGGTATCCAGGGTGAGACCGGTTCTCCTGCGGAGTTGCCCCACATGTATTCCAGACGCATCACTTATTCCACACCTGTCTAAGTTTGGGGAGGTGCGGTCTAAGTGCTTTAGGCTCATGCACCCTGGGGGGGACCCAGAGGAAAAAAGGGGTCTTCAGTTTCAAGAGGAGGGTGTTCATGAAGGTGGGTGAGGGGGATGGCGCTGAGGGGAGTTTCGAGGTGGAGTATAGGGGTCTCCCTAGAACCGTGCGTTGGAGTTGGGGAAAGGCACGGTGTCATGCGTGCGGCGAATTTGGACATCTCCGGAGGGAGTGTCCTATTCGCGGGGTCACTGTGAGAAGTTCTAGCGCAGCGGCCCAGGGATGCGCTGCTGGCCCATCCGGCGTGGCTCGTCAAACCTCAGTGGCGCGGGGTGGTACTGCTGACCCGGCTAGGGCTGCCAGCTCTGCCTCGGTGATCCAGGGCGGCAGTAATAGCCCATCTGGGCCTGCAGGTTCTGCCTCGGGGACTCGAGGTAGAGATAGCCCCCGCCCCCCATGTCTTCAACCTGTGGTGGCGGCTGAAGGCGGGGCACAGGGGGAGGGGGGTGAGGGAGGGGGCAAGTGGGAGAAGCAGAGGAAAGAGACGAAGAAGGAGAGGAGAAAGGCCGCCCGAGCGAGTCAAACGGGATCGGGTGCGCACCTGCCGAGTTCTGATACCACCCAAGGGGTGCCTGCCAGCTCCAGTGTGGTGCAGTTTGCACCTGTCGTGGTCCAGCAAGGAGCTGAGGTGGTTCAGACGGGGGCAGGGAAGCAAAAACGTGTGGGTGGTAAAGTGGCTGGGGATAGTGTGGAGGCCGAAGACACTTCTGTTATGGAGGTCACAGTACTGCCACATGCTAGCGGGACAAAAAGGAGGTTAGTGCCTGGCGAGGAAGAGCAAGGGCGTGGGTCCAAAGTGAGGGGGATGTCTTTCTCCAGACCTTCCACCAATGATGTGGTTGGTGGTCTTGAACAGGTGTCCTCCGGGTCGGAGGTTGGGCCTCTATCTCAGGGATCTTCCGCGAGTGTTATAAGACCATGTGATGCGGTTGACTCCTCTGGTGGTGTGTCCTCGGAGCGGGAGGATGTCCCTTCGTTGGCCCTGGGAGCTGCACTGGCCAGCTTGTTGTTTCAGGTGCGAGTGGGTTGGCCGAGTGCCCAGACTCCAAGCCGTGTATCATGCAACAGTTATCTGTGAGGTGCGAGAGTTCCTAAAAGCAAGTCATACTCTCAGAACAAAAATGGGTGCTGCAAAGAAACGGTGGGAGGATTGGCCAGCTTTGATTAAGACTCTCGAGGCTATCCTTGGCAACAAGGACAGCGATCTTCCTGACTCTGAGAAGAGACAGTTTGGGGACTTTTTGGAGTTCCTCAGAGAGAGTCTAGGCGGAGTGTGAGGATCTCAATTTAGTGTGCCTGCACATTCACAGTAGCTACATTAAATTTAAACGGGAGTAGAGAGAGTTTTCGCAGATTTCAGCTTTTATCAGTCCTTAGAGAGGGGAAATTTGCGGTGTGTTTTCTGCAAGAGACGCATACTGTTGTTAGTGATGAACCCACCTGGCGACTGGAGTGGGAAGGGGGGGTCTACATGAGCCATCTCAGCTCGAACTCGAGTGGGGTGGCCTTTCTGTTGGCCCCGAATTTTCTGCCAAATATTTTAAAAGTGCAAGAAGTTGTGCCAGGACGTTTGCTCCATCTGGCCGTGAGCCTGGATGGCATGCCGTTGCATTTCATTAACGTGTATGCCCCTAGCTCCGGCACGATGCAGGCCGGCCTACTTCAGGAGGTGACTGCTCTGTTGAGCACAATTGATAGGGGAGAGTGTGTCTTCCTTGGTGGGGATTTTAATTGCACACTTGAGGCGCGAGACCGTTCTGGTACTCAGTGTGCCCCTGCTGTAGCGAAGAAGCTGAGAGGGTTGATTGAATCCTTTGAGTTGGTTGATGCCTGGCGGAACCTCCACCCGGATTCCACTGCTTTTTCGCGGAGGTCTGAGGGTGGTGGTTCCCGCATTGATCGGATATATATTTCACGAGCGTTTGTTTCCCGTGTCTCGGCGGCATCAATGCGGCTGGTGCCGTGCTCGGACCACTGTCTGGTGCGTGTGGATTTTAATCCAGCGCGCGCTCGGGCTGGGTCCGCGTACTGGCACTTTAACAACAGGCTGCTGGAGGATCGGTGTTTCCGGGAAGCATTCAGTCGGTTTTGGGGGAAGTGGAGAGAGAGGCAGAGGTGCTTCTCTTCCCTTAGGCAGTGGTGGGATGTGGGGAAAGCTCACATCCGTCTCTTTTGTAAGGATTATACGTGGGGGTCGACCGGAAGGCGGGACTCAGCGGTCGAGAGGCTTGAGAGGGAGATACTGGACGCAGAGTCTCGTCTGGGTCGGTTTGGTGAAGACTCCTGCGAATGGGGAGAGTTTCAGATGAAGAAGGAAGCTTTGAGGAGCCTGCTGCTTGAGCGGTCCCGAGGCGCTTACGTGAGGTCGCGGGTCCAGATGCTGCACGATCTGGACCGAGCTTCGCCTTTCTTTTTCTCTCTGGAGAAGGGGCGGGGAGCTCGCAAACAGCTCGTGGAGCTGCTCGCAGACGACGGCTCCTCTGTCACTGATCCAGAGAGGATCAGTGCCTTGGTCAGGTCCTTTTATGGGTCCCTGTTCACTGCGGATAGATTCAACAGGGAGGCTCAGCGAGATCTGTGGGAGGGTCTGCCGACTGTAGATAGGGGGGTGGCAGATCTTCTTGATGGCCCCTTATCTTTGGAGGAGTTGACTCGTGCCCTGCATCAGCTCAGGAGCAGTACGTCCCCGGGGATGGATGGGCTGACGGTAGAGTTTGTTAGAGCGTTCTGGGATGTTCTTGGTGGAGATTACATGTTGGTTCTGGGGGAGAGCCTGGCGACCGGGGAGATGCCCCTCTCGTGGCGTAGGGCAGTTGTTGTCCTGCTGCCCAAGAAGGGCGAACTCCGCTTGTTGAAGAACTGGCGCCCGGTCTCTCTCCTATGCACAGAGTATAAAGTTTTTGCACGGGCAATGGCAAATCGCTTGGGCTCCGTGCTGTCTCAACTGATTCATCCTGACCAGTCCTATACAGTCCCTGGCAGGTCCATTCAGGATAACATCCACCTGGTAAGGGACCTGATTCATCTAGCCCAGGGCACTGGTCAGCAGCTGCTTTTCTGTCTCTTGATCAGGAGAAGGCTTTTGATAGGTGGAACATGAATACCTTTTCGGGACGTTGCAAGCGTTTGGGTTTGGGCCGCATTTCGTGGCCCGGGTCCGGCTTTTGTACACTGCAGTGGAGTGCCTTGTGAAGGTTAATGGTGCGTTGTTGTCTCTTTTCATTTTGGGAGGGGGGTCCGTCAGGGGTGCCCCATGTCGGGTCAGTTTTATACTCGGTCTGTGTGGAGCCGTTCCTGTGTCTTCTTCGGAGGAGGTTGACAGGCCTGGCCCTACCTGGCCCGGGGGTGGAGGTGGTTCTTTCGGCGTATGCCGATGATGTACTCCTTATGCTCACTGATCCTGGTGACCTGCGGAGGATGCGTGACTGCCAGGAGATTTTCTCGGCTGCATCTTCTGCTAGGATTAACTGGAGTAAGTGTTCTGGACTTTTAGTGGGTGAGTGGCAGGTGGACTCCCTGCCAGAGGAGATGGTAATGTTTGCGTGGAGTACCACGCACCTCCTCTATCTGGGGGTGTACCTGAGTCCCACTGAGGATGCTTGGCCGGCAAACTGGCGGGAGTTGGAGACGAAAGTGATCGCCCGGTTGGGGCGCTGGTCAGGCCTGCTTGGAGTTCTTTCCTTCCGTGGGAGGGTGCTGGTCATAAACCAGCTGGTGGCCTCCATGTTATGGTACCGGCTGGCTACTCTTGTGCCGCCCTCTATTTTTGCAACTGCTTTACAGAAGAAGCTGGTAGATTTCTTTTGGGGAAATAGGAAGCACTGGGTTTCCGCGGCGGTCCTGAGTCTCCCGTTAGAGGAGGGCGGCCAGTCCTTGGTATGTGTGCGTACCCAGGTGGCAGCTCTCCGCCTGAGGACTCTGCGGAGTGTACATGTACGAAGAGAACCCACCCAGATGGCACGCTCTGGCCACGTATTTTTTCCGTCGGGGTCGTTGTCTAAGGGGGGTCTCACGGCTCCCGGTGGCGGTATCAGTCGACCCGCTCTAAGGGGCTTGCCTGTCTTCTACCGGGATGTGCTAAGAGTGAGGAATTTGGTTGTTTTCAGCCAGCGTGTTGTTCAAGAGGGGAGGGGGGTTGTCGTGGCTGCGGGAGTGGCCGGTCCTCACCCTGTCATGGCGGGTGTCGAGGAGAGGCGAGTGCCTAGAGTGGTTCTGATAGAGCTTACCCCGCTCCGTCAGATCTGCTCATCGGGCCTAGGATCCGGGATAGTTCTCGGGTACCGGTTCCACACAATCTGAGCCGCCTTTCTGAGATGACCAGCTTGCCATTTCGTGATGCGAAGAGACGCACACTGTACAGGATGCTCCTGCACATTTTGCACCTCCTTACCTTCGTCTCCCGTCCCGATACACCATGGCGGACGGTGGTACCACCTGAAGGCGGGGGAGGTCCTCAGTGGGGGTCCTTCTATAAGCGAGTTGTTCCCCTTTACATTGGGGACCTGGGGTGGAGAGTGTTGCACAGAGCGGTGGTTTGTAATAGACTTTTGAGTCGGTTCACGGGCTCGTCCGCAGCATGTAATTTCTGTGGCGAGCAAGAGACCGTGTTCCACGTGTATATGGAGTGTGAGAGGCTACTGCCCCTGTACCAATATCTGAAGGGGTTGTTCCTCAAGTTCTGGTTGCATTTTAGTCCCACGATTCTAGTGTTCGGACACAAGGCAGGGAGTGGGGAGAGCCGAGTGGGGGGGGGGGGAACTTCCCTGTCGGTTTGCTCCTGGGCCTGGCCAAGATGGCCATTCGTGGGTCCAGGCAGCGGGCGGTCGATGGTCAGGCTCGAGTCGGCTGCCTGCCCCTTTTCCGGGCCTACGTCCGTGCACGTGTGTCCCTGGAGCGGGAACATGCGGTGTCCACGGGGACTCTGGAGGCCTTCCGTGGGCGCTGGTCACCGCGTGGGGTTCAGTGTATTGTGAACAATGATTGTATTGTTGTACTATAATGGTTGTATATAGTGCCATGTTTGATTATGGTTTGATGTGTTGTATTATATGATTGTGTCAATAAGGTTTTTGAAACTAAAAAAAAAAAAAAAAAAGAGAGAGAGAGAGATTGGGAAAAAAAGCACTAGGCCAATTGCATCAGACATTCTTGTACATGGGAGGCACATGTCACTTTGAGGTCCAAGTTTCATTTACATTGCACAGTTGTGAGTGCCAAATGCAACCAGAGCAACCTTCCAATTTTTGGAGAGCACGTCATCTTGGCCAATACCAAAAGTGGGAAAGGATAACAATGGAGATGATCCAAAATGGTTGGCAATAAGCGAAGGAGAGAAGAGAAAGTAACATCAGGACAAAAATTGAAAAGGTGGGGACAAGAGGTTCCAGCCTCTGAGCTCTGGCCTTCTCAATAGGGGGAATAATTAGAAATAATAGAGTGATGATGTTTAGGTGAGAAAAGGCCTAATAACTCTGATAGGCTACGAGTGTGGTCTGATGAGTCTGCACCACTGTAGTGATTGTTCTGGTGTGGAATGTAAGCGTACGTACCACCTACCATTACTGCCCTTTAGGAACCTTCGCTACAATTATAAAGTGAGTGCTCTGCAATCCAATGTTCAGACCGGTGATGCAAAGACGAGTATAAAAACAAGAGACCCTGTGTCACAACTTACTTGGATGCCACCCCCAAAGACAGTGACCTTCATTATTTTTCAACCAGAGGACCCTTGGCAAAATACCTTCAATGTGAGATCCATATTAATCTCTAGAGTGACCCATAGAGTCATAGAGTTATACAGCATGGAAACAGGCCCTTTGACACAATTCATTTAACTAAAACAAGATATATCAAACCAAAACCAAGAGCATTGCAAAAGTTAAACTTTAGAAAAGCAATTGAAGCTCAGTATTAATTTTATCTGTCAGTAAAATGTTTAATTAAACTGTTGCATGTATATTTAATTCACAATACCGGTATCCATCGTAGATTTTAATGCTACTGTTGACTACCTGCAAGCCTCGGTTTCCTGGATCTCCTTTGAGACCTTTACCACCCGCAGCTCCTTGGGAACCCTGCGCACAGAGGAAAGTATTATTTCGTGCTATGAATACCTTTTAAATATTATTTCAGACTAGGAATCATTTAAAACTTGGCTACTTTCAATACAATCTTAATTACCAGTAATGGTGAATAAAAAAGTCAAGCAGTATTTGTAGGAATCTTAACTGAGTTAACAGAGATCTGTTTTTTTCTACAATTTTGACGTGTGCACTGTAGAAAACATCCTATCAGAATGCAACATGTTTAGCAGCACCAGCGCCCAATTAAATTGCAGAAGGTTGTGATGTAGCCCAGTCTATCTCGCATCCACCCTCCCCATTGATTCCATCTACATTTATCTACATTTCCTGTTGCCTTGAGGAAAACAGCCAGCATTATCACGAATCATTTTCACTTCAGTCATTCCCTCTTATACCCTGTCCCATTGGACGGAATCTTGAAAGCAGGTACCGCCAGATTCAGGAACAGCTAATTCCCCGCAGTTATCAGACTACTGAGTGGTCCTCTCATAAGCTAATGGTGTAGTGCTGATCTTCCAATCTACCTCATTGCCAACCCTACACTTTCTTTGTAAATGTAATGCTCTAAAGCTGTAACACTAAACACTGCACTCTGACATTTTTTTCTTTGCACTTTCTGTTGTGCTTGTGTATGGCTTGGCTGTACTCTTATATAGAATTATTCAACTGGCCAGCAGGCAAACAAGACAAAAAGCTTTTTACTGTATTTTGGTCCACGTAGCTGTAATAAACCAATACCAATCAACTTGAAATGGTTATTGTTACTTGCTAAATAAATGCATAATAATCTCACTGAACTCAGTTAAGGTTAGATTATTGTCACGTGAACCAAAGTACAGTGAAAAGCTTTTGTGCGTGCTAACCAGTCAGCAGAAAGACAATATATGATTACAATCGATCCATTTACAGTGTATAGATACATGGTAAAGGAATAACATTTAGCGCAAGGTAAAGCCAACAAAGTCCGAGGGTCATCAAAGAGGTAGATAGTAGTTCAGAACTGCTCTCTACTATCTAACTCTTTGATGACTCTCGGACTATCCTCCACTTTGCCAGCCTGATTTCCCATTGTTGTGTCAATGTTGCAATCAAGGAAATTAAAAAAAACTAAATCTCACCTTTTCTCCCGGTGGTCCCCTCACTCCGTCAGAACCCTAAACAAGAAAGGAAATATAATGTTCTCATTAGTTTCTTTTTCCAATTGTAAATCTGTGCTTATTCACCAAGAACCATGAAAAAGAAACAGCTCCCCCTTTTATCTACCATCTGCATACATGGTAAAAATGAGAATATCAGGCCTCCAGCATTTAAGAGAAAACAATCCAAGTTTGTCAAACCTCAGTTTGCAATATCACCTAAACCGGGCATGATTCTGTAATGCATGCTGCCACCTTTACAGAGTCTGTATACAAGAGTTCCACGCACTACTTAAATGTGTTAATTCATACTCTGAGTATATTGTTCTGAGCTATTCTAAGCTATCCAAAATATTTATTGATTAACAGCATTATGAATCAAATATCGCATTTTTAATGCCTACTAATTTAATTGAACTTTACAGCCACGTACAGTTTTAAGTTAACAGAGGAAATATATTTATTTATTTTATTTTTATTTTTTAATATTTTTATTTATTAGAGGTAAATACATCAATGTACTTCACATATATATTGTTACAATCATTGTACCCCATAATTTTATGGCTTTTAAAGAAAAAGAATAGAAAGAAAGAGAGTGAAATAGGTGAAAAGAGTTGTGATAGTGAAAGAGTGTGCCAAAGGGGAGAAGAAACCCTTGGTCAAAGAATTAGAGAAAGGGGGTTAAGAGATAGACCCTGAAAAAAACAATGTTTTAAAGGAAAAGGAAAAAATAAACCAGTTACTAATGTTATATATATCACGCAAAAGGAATCCACCAAATCAATAGTTTTTCATCCCCCCCTACCAAGGCCCGAGGTACTCCTGCACCCTATCTTTGTAGTAATTCTATAAATGCAGACCACGTCTGATAGAAGTGTTCTGATTTTCCTTCCAGGCGGAGTCTCATATCTTCCAGATGTAATGTTTCAAACATAGTTGAAATCCACATATTTAATGTTGGTATAGGAGCATTTTTCCAGAATTTTAAGATTAGTTTTTTTCCTATTATTAAGCCGTAATCAAATAAATTCTTTTGATACGCATTTAATTCCGAACTACCTTCTGTTATTTCTGAAAATAATCCATTCTGGCTTTGGTGTCATTTTTATTTTAAACAGTTTTGTGAAAATTTCAAAGATTTCAATCCAAAACCTTTGAATTTTTGTACAAAAGATGAATGAGTGCGCTATAGTAGTTTCTTGACACTGGCATTTATCACAAATTGGTGAAACGTTAGGGAAAAACTTATTTAATTTAGTTTTTGAGTAGTATAATCTATGTATAATTTTAAATTGTATTAAAATGTGTCTAATGTGAGCATTTGTGCACATTTAATAAGTATTCTTTCCACCTTTCATTGGAAATTTTTATGCTTAGTTCGTTTTCCCACTCACCTCTGATACCTTCCGTTGTTGGTATTACTGAATTAAATTTGGTGATTCCGCCTTTGTATTCATTACTTCATCTAGTAAGTCTAATGGCATTTTGTGAAATTCGTGTGCATCTTTTTTCAAATAATCACATATTTGGAAATATTACAAATACTGATTGTTACCCAGATTGTATTTTAGTTGTATTTGTTTAAATAATAATAGTTTTCCCGTATCATACAAATCTCCCAACATTTTAATTCCTGCTCTTTCCCATTGTATAAATGCTTTGCCTATAATCGAGGGTTTAAACAGAGGGTTTTTAGCAATAGGAGATAGGAGAGATAAGTT
This sequence comes from Okamejei kenojei, assembly GCA_035221665.1. Taxonomy (NCBI): domain Eukaryota; kingdom Metazoa; phylum Chordata; class Chondrichthyes; order Rajiformes; family Rajidae; genus Okamejei; species Okamejei kenojei. The sequence continues at coordinate 139,228,243 of CM069132.1, forward strand.
TCTTAATTTTAAATTGTATTTTATTTGTTTCCAAATTCTGATTGTACTATGTATAATTGGGTTTTTGTTGTAGTTTGTATTATTCACCGTCATTGGTGAAAGAAGGATCGCACCAATATTAAAGGGGGAGCAGTCCTCTTTCTCCATAATGATCCATTCCGGTTGATGAAGAGAATTATCCAACAATTGAATCATATTTCTAATATTTACCGACCAATAATAATACATAAAATTAGGGGAGTGCTAATCCCCCTACTACTTTGGGTTTATTCTGGTGTGCTCTTTGTATGCTATGGGTCTTATAATCCCAAATAAAATTTGTAATATCTGAGTCCAATTTTAAAAAAAAAACTTTTTGGGTAGATATAGTGGGATTGATTGGAACAAGTATAGAATTTATGGTAGAAAATTAATTTTAAGGCATTTTATTCGACCTATTAAGGACATCGGGAGCGTTTTCCAGAATTTAATTAAATTATGTAATTTCTTAAGTACAGGGTTATAGTTTGCTTTAAACATGTCTTGATATCTTCTAGTAATTTCAATGCCCAGGTATTTTAATTTTTTCCCCAGCTATTTTAAAAGGAAATCGTACGAGATGTGTAGAATCTTCCGGTTTTATTGACATGATTTCACTTTTATTCCAGTTTATTCTGTAACCTGAAAATGAAACCGAAATCCTCAATTAAATTTAAAATGTTGGGTATAGTGATATGAGGCTTTGTGATGTACAAAAGTACATCATCAGCGTATAATTATATTTTATTTGTTTGAATATTTTGTCATATCCGTAGATATTCGGATGAGTTCTAATTCGTTCCACTAGTGGTACAATTATGAGGGCAAATAACAATGGTGATAATGAACAACCTTGTCTATTACCCCTTGACAGTTGAAATTTCATGGATAAAATATTATTAGTTAATATTCTGGCCATTGGCTTATTATATATTAATTTAATCCATTGAATGAAATTCTCTCCCAGTTGAAATTTTTGCAATACCTTAACCATATACTTCCATTCAACCTGATCGAATGTTTTCTCTGCATCCAGTGAAATAATTGCGAGATTTGGATCTTTAGTTTGGTGTGAGTGCATTATATTAAGCAGACATCTCAAATTATTAAATGAATGTCTCTTAGGGATAACCCCGTTTGATCCGGATGTATTAGTTTAATGGCGTACTTACTTAATCTTCTTGCTAATATTTTTGCTAATATTTTTTGATCTGTGTTTAACAACGCGATAGCTCTATAGGATCCAGGTTCTTCCTCATCTTTATCTTTCTTAAGTATTAATGTAATCGTAGATTCTGCTAGTGTATCAGGTAATATTTGTTCTCTGAAAGCGCGTGTGTACATTTTCTGTAGATGAGGACTAAATATATCGTAAAAACTTTTATGGAATTCATTACTAAATCTGTCGGGACCTGGTGTTTTTCCATTTTTTAATGAGAATATTGTTTCTTCTATTTCCTTATTTGAGATTTGTGCTCCCAATTCCTCTTGTTCCTGCAATTCTAGTTTGGGAAGATTGCAATTATCCAAAAACTCAGTGACTGTGTTGGTGTCCGTTGTGGTTTTGGATGTATACAAATTCTCATAAAATTGCACAAATCTTTTATTAATTTAATTCGGTAATGTTAATACTTCCCCTCTGATTTAATCTTTGAAATCTTGTGTTCCTTTTCTCGTTTTTTTAATTCACGTGCGAGAAGTTTATGAGGCTTCTCCCCAAATTCAAACTGTTCCTGTCTTGTAATTTGGAATAATCTTATAACTTTCTGATAGTAATTTATTTAATTTGAATTTTAGTATTAATATTTTATTGTGTTTATCCATGGACGGGTCTTTAGCATTATCTATATCCAATTGTCTAATTTGTTCCTCTAGCTGCCGTTGTTCATTCTTATTTTTTTAATTCTGAAAGGCTTGGTATGAGATTATAACACCTCTAATAAAAGCTTTGAAAGATTCCCATAATAATGTTGGTGGTGTGTCTGGTGTATCATTTATTTCGAAAAAAAGATCCATTTGCTCTCTTAGATATATACTCCCTTGTGGATCTTTCAAAATTTGGGGGTTATACCTCCAGAACGATGTATTCTTAGACATGCCTTCTATTTTAAAAAAAAAGTTAGGGGGGAGCAAATATATTTCTAATAATAAAATGACAATCATCTTTCTCTATTTACATCACACTCGGTCCAATAAATGTGAAATAATGTATTTAATTTGAACAGTGATAGTTAAAGGAAATAAATATTGTGAAAGTACAAGTCTGTCAAATGAAACTGTCAACTTCCTTACAGGGTGTCCTGCATCCCCACGTTTTCCTGGAATACCAATGCTTCCTGGATTACCCTGTAAAATAAAAAAATCCTTGTTATTGCTGCTGCAATGTTTTCAGTCCACAAAGACCAAGGTCAGCACATAGTCTGCCTGTAAGTAGCTACATTCAACTGCAAAGACAAATAAAGACAATTTACCACTTGGCCTGGGTTTCCCTTTTCACCCTGGTGGACCTTGAACATTTCTGTCAGCCCCACGATCGCCCTATAAAAGGAACAGCAAAAAAAAGGTCATGAAAACACGCACAAAATCATGATAGTTTGCTAGCTCAGTAAAATCCTGGGATCCAACTGATTCATCATAAAACATTATTTCCTACAAGCAACAATTAACGATGCACCATTAAGATATGAAGTTTAATAAAAATGTGTTAAAATGGAATTTATCCATTTTGGGACATAATGGGAATAATGGGGGAGCCATCTCCACATCCTACCCTCCCACCATCACCACCCCACATTCTATGTTATTAGTAAGATTAAGGGTGTCAGAGGTTATGGGAAGAAGCAGGAGAATGGGGTTGAGAAGGAAAGATAGATCAGTTATGATTGAATGATGCAGTAGACTTGATGGGCTGAATACCGTAATTCTGCTCCTATAAACTTATGAACTTATTCTTCACTAGCCAGCAATTAAAGGCCCCACTGATGTGGTAACATCAATCTTTCTGCAGATAGTATAGAGTGGAGAAAACATTACATATACTCAAGTATAGTTTTCTCTGTCAGCATAGCACTAATTATTGTTTTGGGTTTGTGTGGGTATGTCTGCTATTTTGTTGTTCTCTTCTCTAAGTTCTGCTTAACATTCTACAGTGAAATTGTAATATAATTGTTTTAAATCATAAGATGAAGGCAGACAGCAAATCAGATAGGAGGTTCTTAAAAGTGAGACATTATATATTGACAATTGGGGGCAATGGTAGAGTTGCTGCCTTACAACTGGGTTCAATTCTGCCTAAGGGTGCTTGTCTGTACAGAATTTGTACGTTTCTCGCTGTTTTTTTCTCCGGGTGCACCAGTTTCCTCCCACATTCAAAGGATGTGCAAGTTTGTAGGTTAATTGGATTCACTCAATTGTCCCTAGTGTGGAGGATAGAACCAGCATACAGGTGATGACTGGTCAGCATTAACCCCGCTGGGCCGAAGCGACTGTTTCCACGCTGTATCTCTAAACAAAATGATTGTTTCATAATATTTGTTCTTAATGAGTCTGTGCTTCAGAAATCTGTGATTTATCTTGGCGACACTATTGGAGACAAAAGTGACACTCTCTAGTGGAAGTGTCAATTGCCTCATTGCGATTGAACATTTGTATATCTTTGTCTGAACAAATGGAGCTCACAACTACATTACGCCTCTTTGGATCTGGAGCTATCTGAGAAACTTCAGCTAGGAAGACAGGACAAGTGGAACTCAAAACCCCTCCATTTCATGAGCAGAGAGTGATTCTGTTGCATCACTGTACAGTGTTAATCCATGACTCCATGTGTCCGCATCAAACAGCAAAAGAATCGTAAACAAAGAATCAGCTTCCCAAGCAATATGAAGCAGGAGATTTAACCAATGGCAAACGGAGCAACCACTTGCCCTCATAATTGATTACTTTAGACAAGAGATATAGCACGGAAACAGCCCCTTCAGCCACCGCCCACCAAACGATCATAAGGTCATCAGTGATAGGAGCAGAATCCCTCCTAACCCCATTCTCCCGTCTTCTCCGCATAACCCCTGACACCCGTACTAATCAAGAAGCTCCTTGTACACTAGCACTAGCCTACACACTAGGGACAATTTAGAATTTTAACCAAAACTACAAATCTGTACATCTTTGAATGTGCGAAGAAACCGGAGGAACCAGAGAAAACCCATTGGGTCACAGGATGAACGTACACACTCATATGTCAGGATCGAACTGTAAGGCAATCTCACTCCAATCTCTCCACCCCCGAACGTACTGCCATCGACTCACTCCGTAAAAACCCAGACTGGGTTATCAAACCGCCGACAAGGGAGGTGCCGTGGTAGTCTGGCGCGTCGATCTCTACAAAGCGGAGGCCGCGCGCCAACTCTCGGACACCTCCTTCTACTTACCCCTGGACCATGAACCCACTGACGAACACCAGGCCATCATCTCGAGCACCATAACCGACCATCAGCTCCGGCTCCCTACCCCCCGAGCCTCCAACCTCATCGTTTCCCAGCCCCGCACGGCCCGATTTTACCTTCTCCCCAAAATCCACAAACCCGACTGCCCTGGCAGACCCGTTGTCTCCCCCATCGAACACATTTCCACATACCTTGACGCCATCCTATCCCCCTTTGTTAAATCCCTCCCCACCTATGTTCAAGATACCTCAGACACTCTCAGTCGGCTCCGCGCATTCCATTCTCCAGGCCCCCATCCTCTCATCTTTACCATGGATGTCCAGTCACTCTACACCTCCATCCCCCACCGGGACGGTCTCAAAGCCCTCCGGTTCTTCCTCGACCAGAGGAGCAACCCATACCGTCCACTGACACCCTCCTCCGCCTAGCGGAGTTGGTCCTTACCCTCAATAACTTCTCTTTTGACTCCTCCCATTTCCTCCAAACACAAGACTTCATCCATTTCACCACCAACTTCCATCCGGCACTCAAATACACTTGGACCATTTCCGACATTTCCCTACCATTCCTTGACCTCACCATCTCTATTGCAGGTGATACACTCCTGACCAACATCCACTACAAACCAACTGACTCCCACAGCTACCTGGACTACTCTTCCTCCCACCCTGCTTCCTGTAAGGACTCCATCCCCTATTCCCAATTCCTCCGTCTACGCCGCATCTGCTCCCAGGCTGAGGTGTTCCACACCAGGTCATCACAAATGGCCTCATTCTTCAGAGAACAGGGATTCCCCTCCTCCACTATAGATGAGGCTCGAACCAGGGTCTCCTCCATACCCCTCAACACTGCCCTCTCTCCCCATTCCCCCACTCGCAACAAGGGCAGAGTCCTCCTGGTCCTCACCTTTCACCCCACCAGCCGGCAAATACAACACATAGTCCTCCGCCAGTTTCGCCACCTCCAACGTGACCCTCCACTCGCCACATCTTCCCATCTCCCCCCCTGTCTGCCTTCCGCAGAGGACCGCTCCCTCCGCAACTCCCTAGTCAATTCTTCCCTTCCCTCCCGCTCTACCCCTTCCCCGGGCACTTTTCCCTTGCAACCGCAAGAAATGCTACACTTGTCCCTTCACCTCCCCCCTCCACTCCTTTCAGGGACCCAAGCAGTCCTTCCAGGTCCGACAGAGGTTCACCTGCACCTCCTCCAACCTCATCTACTGCATCCGCTGCTCCAGATGCCAGATGATCTATATCGGTGAGACCAAGCGGAGGCTTGGCGATCGTTTCGCCGAACACCTCCGCTCGGTCCGCAATAACCAACCCGACCTCCCGGTGGCTCAGCACTTCAACTCCCCCTCCCATTCCGTATACGACCTCTCGGTCCTGGGCCTCCTCCACGGCCAGAGTGAGCAACACCGCAAGTTGGAGGAACAGCACCTCATATTCCGCTTGGGGAGTCTGCATCCTCTGGGCTTGAACATTGAATTTTCTCAATTCTGTTAACCCTTGCTGTCTCCTCCCCTTTCCACCTCTCCCTCAGCCCTCGGGCCCTGGCATTCCCTCTCTCTCTATCTCTCTCTCCCCCACCCTAGTCGCACTAGCTTCTCATTTTCACACTACAAACAGCTTACAATGGCTTGTTCCCTTTATCATCGATACTTTTTTGCATATCTTTCATTCATTGTTCTTTATCTCTCCACATCACCATCTATATCTCTCGTTTCCCTGATCCCTGACCAGTCTGAAGAAGGGTCTCGACCCGAAACGTCGCCTATCTCCTTCGCTCCTTAGATGCTGCTGCACCCGCTGAGTTTCTCCAGCCTTTTGTGTACCCTCAAACTGTAAGGCAGCAGCTCTACCTCTGTGCCAGTGAGGTTAAGATTTTGATTAAGATTTCTTTAGAGATGTGGGTGCAAAGTATGCTTTGCGCATGTGATGGGAATTAGGTTAAATGGGGCCCAGGCAAACCCGTGAAGTGTTATGAAGCTGATTAAAAGCAGTCCCTGCATTCATTTAAAGTGCCTGAATAGATCCATTGGAAAACTGTGGTATACAGTACATGCAGGATAATAGCAGTGGGCTTGAGAAGAATGAAAGCCTTGCAGTGATGATGATAATGGGAGGCAGCTTCTGGTGTTCACGGTAGGGGGGAAAATATGCAGGAAACTAAAATAATGGAGAAGCCGAGAAAGCAGTTGCTAGACCAATAAGTCTCACACTTTAATGATTTCAAAATAAATACTCAGATACCAAAGTAATTTTTATATCTTCTCCTGTCCCAAAATGTCCTAGATTTCTGCCATATTCCTTCGTGCCTGCAAGTTCTTAAGTCATAGGAGCCGAATTAGCTATTCGGCCCATGAGTTTACTACTGCCATTCAATCATGGTTGATCTATCTTTCCCTCTCAATCGCATTCCCCTGCCTTCTCTCTGTAACCTTTAACACCCTGTACTGTGTCCCTTCACCTCCCCCCTCCACTCCTTTCAGGGACCCAAGCAGCCCTTCCAGGTCCGACAGAGGTTTCACCTGCACCTCCTCCAACCTCATCTACTGCATCCGCTGCTCCAGATGCCAGATGATCTATATCGGTTGAGACCAAGCGGAGGCTTGGGCGATCGCTTCGCCGAACACCTCCGCTCGGTCCGCAATAACCAACCCGACCTCCCGGAGGCTCAGCACTTCAACTCCCCCTCCCATTCCACATCCGACCTCTCGTTCCTCGGCCTCCTCCACGGCCAGAGTGAGCAACACCGCAAGCTGGAGGAACAGCACCTCATATTCCGCTTGGGGAGTCTGCATCCTTTGGGCTTGAATATTGAATTTTCTTCAATTCTGTTAACCCTTGCTGTCCCTCCTCCCTTCCCACCTCTCCCTCAAGCCCTCGGGCCCTGGCATTCCCTCTATCTCTATCTCTCCCCCAAACCCTAGTCGCACCAGCTTCTCATTTTCACACCACAAACAGCTTACAATGGCTTGTTCCCTTTATCACCGATACTTTTTTGCATATCTTTCACTCATTGTTCCTTATCTCTCCACATCACCGTCTATATCTCTCGTTTCCCTGATCCCTGACCAGTCTGAAGAAGGGTCTCGACCCGAAACGTCGCCTATCTCCTTCGCTCCTTAGATGCTGCTGCACCCGCTGAGTTTCTCCAGCTTTTTGTGTACCCAAGAATCTGTCAATCTCCACTTTAAAAATCCTCAGTCTTTGCCTCCACAGTAGTCTGTGACACTGAATTCCACAGATTCACCACCTTCTGGCTAAATAAATTTCTCCTCATCTTCTTTCTGATGACATGTCCTTTTATTCTGAGGCAATGACCTCTGGTCCAAGATGCTCCACTAGTGGAACTATCCTCTCCACAACCACTCTATCCAGGCCTTCCATCATTCGGCAAGTTTCAATGAGGTCTCCCCCTCATCCATCTAAAACTCCAGCAATGGTCCCAGGGATTCATAAACCTCCTCTGGATCCTCTCCACCACTAGCACCTCCTTCCTCAGATATGGAGCCCCCAATTCCTCCCAATATTCCAAATGTGGTCTAACATAAAGCCTGAGCATTACACCCCTTGTTTTATATTCAAGTCCTCATGAAATGAATGCTAACACCTCATTTGTCTTTCTTACTATCGATTTAACCTGCAAATTAACCTTTTGGAAATCCTGTGTCAGTACCCCCAAGTCCCTTTGCTCCTCCGATTTCTGAATTCTCACCCCATTTAGAAAATTGTTTTACGCCATTATTCCTACTACCAGTGCCACAACAGCACACTTTGGTACACTGTATTCCATCTGCCACTTCTTTGCCCCCTCTCCCAACCTGTCCAAGTCTTACCTTTCCCTCCACCCATCTCAGTACCATTTTCTTTGACCTTTTGTGTAAAAAAATGAATTCTGACATGGGCCATGATTAGTGTGGCCCTATTGGTTCCTTTCCCACCAATGACAATGGTCTTGATCCTATTAAATACATCAAATACATTAATCAACAATTTATATTGAAGTAGAAGGGCCCTTTTAGTTGCATCCCAGAGGTTTGCAGAAATTCTGTTCAATATATAACAGATAATTATTCTCTTTGACAACCCAACATGTTTTTACGAACAGGCAGTTTCTTACATTATTACAGTGTGCCAGCCCAGAGCATTAAGGGCTTCTCCCACGTGGGCGTCATTTGTTCGTCACGCAGATGGCGCGCGTAGATTTTGTACATCCCAAAATCCTGGGGTTGCCGCGTGCGACCCGCGCATCACTGCGTAACATCACCACGGACCCATGCGCACATAATGCGCACCATGCGCGCATCACATGCGCATCACGAAGCCCACTTCATGTGTCGTGACGCGTAAATGATGTTGCGTAAATGACGCGCAAATAACGCCCAAGTGGGACAGGCCCTTAAGAGAGGAAAACAAAGTGCTTCCACTCAAATTTAATGGAACTGTGTAAATATGCTATTTATGAAATTCTAATTCAAATGGTTTCCAAAGTCAATGGTTTCATCAGTTGTCTAACATATCTAACATAGCATGGATTGAGAAGTAAGGTTTAGCAAACAGGCCTCCCCATTGTAAAAATTCCAAACACATTTTAAAATGTATTAGGTTCATTGAATAACTCATACATGAGTATATATATATTATGAATTTAACCAAACAAAATCCATAAATTCAGGCTTACCAGGTTGCATCCTATAAAATAAATCCACATGCAGGTCTAAACCAGAATAGAAGATTGATAAAAATGCTAACTGTCAATACCTGATTGTAAGCACTTCCTAAGGGTTTTTTGCAGTTAACCTTGTTCCGAGTTCTAAGAGAGAGCTATATTTCTGAATTACATTTGTTTAGGCACTGCTCCCTTTTTTACAATAGACTTTTATTTGCCTTGTTAATCAATTGCATTGTTATTTATCCAGAAACTAGTTTCTCTTCAAGGAACACTTACAGGGTTTCCACGTGAACCAGTCTCTCCACGATCACCTGGAATTCCTTTTTTCCCCTTTTTACCCTAGAAATGAAGGCAAGCAATATTACTTCTCAGAAACCAATATATCCACAGCTTTTGAATTCAACATTTGAAATTCCAGTGTCCAAAAAATAGGACGCAAACCCTGAGAGAAGAAAAACCAGAATCCACTAACATTCATCACTAATTATAATATGCGTGAATCCAACAGATATGTGTGGCAAAGTGACAATTAGGTTTCATCTTCAGAAGATTCTCATTTCACCTGCAGAATCAAAGAAAACACAAAGAAAAATAAATGGTATGAAACTGCATTTGAATTTGGTGGCCTTGCACCCTGCTTGAAATGGTATGAAACTGCACTTGAGTGTGGTGCCTTGCACTCTGCTTGAAATGGTATGAAACTGCACTTGAGTATGGTGGCCGTGCACCTGCTTGAAATGGTATGAAACTGCACTTGAATGTGGTGACGTTGCACTCTGCTTGAAATGGTATGAAACTGCACTTGAGTGTGGTGGCCTTGCACTCGGCTTAAAATGGTAATGTAAACTGCGCTTCAGTTTGGTGGCCTTACACACTGCTTGCCTTGAAATGGTATGAAACTGCATTTGAAATTTGGTGGCGTTGCACTCTGCTTGAAATGGTATGAAACTGCACTTGAGTGTGGTGGCCTTGCACTCTGCTTAAAATGGTATGAAACTGCGCTTCAGTTGGTGGCCTTACACACTGCTTGAAATGGTATGAAACTGCATTTGAATTTGGTGGCCTTGCACCCTGCTTGAAATGGTATGAAACTGCATTTGAATTTGGTGGCCCTTGCACCCTGCTTGAAATGGTATGAAACTGCAACTTGAATTTGTGGCCTTGCACTCTGCTTGAAATGGTATGAAACTGCGCTTCAGTTTTGGTGGCCTTACACACTGCTTGAAATGGTATGAAACTGCACTTGAGTTGGTGGCCATGCACCCTGCTTGAAATGGTAATGAAACTGCGCTTCAGTTTGGTGGCCTTACACACTGCTTGAAATGGTATGAAACTGCACTTGAGGTTGGTGGCCTTGCACCTGCTTGAAATGGTATGAAACTGCACTTCAGTTTGGTGGCCTTGCACCCTGCTTGAAACGGTATGAAACAGCACTTGAGTTTGGTGGCCTTGCACCCTGCATGAAGAGGTGTGAAACTACATTTGAATTTGGTGGCTTTGCACCCTGCTTGAAGTGGTATGATAAACTGCACTTGGATTTGGAGGCCTTTCACCCTGCTTGAAATGGTAGGAAACTGCACGAATTTGGTGGCCTGCACCTGCATGAAGTGGAATTTCAAGAATAGCCGTGTCAACTGCCAGCCCCACCAGCCGTGAGTGAGCTTGCCAGCACACCAGTGCTTGAGTGACTGAGCCGCAAGCCCAATAATCCATTCGGCCCACAATGTCCATACTAACCCTCATGGAAACCAGTCCCTTCAGTCCACAATAAACACCCAAACTAGCGCTCCCGAAAAGCTCCCCCCCCCCCCCCTCCACCACCCACATGGCCAAAAATATTGGAATTGGTGGAGAGGTGGAATATCGCGTTGGGGGAACCAGCTCTCCCTGTGAAAGGTGGGACCCCAGGGGTCCCACTTAGTCTAGTAGTTAATAAATACAGTAAACATTCTTTTTACAAACAATTTCAATCTGGACTGGAGGGTCTGGGCAGTTTGGGATAAGTAATATAAGCAATGCATGTAACTTGTTGAATGAAGATATAAAGAATATAGCTCTCTGGAATTGTCATTATAATGGACTCATGATACTTAATTTAACCCATACCTTAAACTTGAATCTTGTTTTCCTTCATGCAAATTAAAAACTTTGCTCCTTTGCTATATATAGAAATTGTTAAAAAAAAATATGCTGCTGGGCAGGAAACATCTAAAGTGGGTTCAGGCATTGCTCATCTTGAGTTTCATCCGTGCAGCTCATGCTATCTTACTCATTCAGCAATGAGTTTCTTTTATATTCTTTATTTCTTTATTATTCATTAACAAATCCGTGATTTGTCCACCAGGCAGGGGAAGATTCGTAGCTGAAGACAGCAATAACATTAAAACATAAGGTTAAGAACTCAAGATCAGTCCTACATCCTGCACATGTGGTTTTAGATCATTTTGCGTCTATTCAAGCAGGTCAGGTCTTCACAAAGAAATAGTACAAACTTGGTTATGACTAATGGCAAATTTTTTTTTAAATGTTTTTACGGTTTACCGCTGTTGCCCTTCACGCCAGAATCTCCAGAAATACCCTGGATTCCCTGTAAAGAACGCATCAGTCAATTTAAATATAGCATCATATATTTGTAAGTCACCACTTTGTGTAAATCTTCATTTGAAAATAAATACCTGCATTCCATTTGTTCCGTCAGTACCATTTTCACCCTTCGCTCCCTGTAGCAGTAGAATGTTGAGACTTAATACCTATTAAATTTTAAATGTGGTTAAAGAAAATATTCAATCAGGATAATTTTCATATAATTGCATCATATTTACCTTCGATCCACGATAACCTCCTTCTGCCCTGAAATATGAAATTGAATATGATTATGAATGTATTGAAAGATGCAGAAAGTACGATACATTTGACAAAATATCACTGAAGCGAACAGCAGTTTCAGAGTAAACCTCTCACCTTGCTGCCTCTGCCACCAAGCATCCTTCATCTCCCTCGGAGTCGTCCCATTGTATCCATGTGAAGCCTCTTCTCCTAAATAAACAAGTCAACTTGTTCTTAATAGAGCAAAGATATTTGAAAAATCATCTCAAATCCAATTTTGAAAAATCATGCGGTGTCGATGATGACAGACGAGGACAGACCATGTGGAAGTGAGGACACTTCACTTCCACTGGAACAAGGAGGACCCACATAGGGGGCCCATCGTGAGGGAGGGGAAGAACAATGGCTGACCCAGCGGAGCCGTCCAGACACTTCTGCATCGGGCAGAGTAAGGGGAGGGAATGGGACAGGGCGACATTTCAGGTCGAAACTCTTCTTCAGAGTTCCCCAAGCAAGTTTTTTTTTTGCTGAAGATACTGCATCCGCAGTATCTCGTGTATCTTGTAAACTAGTCCAACTCTGCCACTGTATGTTTACTAAATACATACTTCAAATTTGGAAAAGATATTTCAGATTTTATCTGCTTTAAAAAAATGTAATTACTTAATTTTGAATTATTTTATATTTGTTAAATGGTTTTGTGATTGATAGAATTTTAGACATTAATGTGTCAAAACTTATGGCCTTCTAGCCTGCTTCAAGGGCATACCTCAAAATTTAAGGTACTGGTTATTGGAATGGTATATGAAACCGCAAAAAGCCAAATAGTTTTTCCTCCTATTTTAATTTATTATGTTTTTTATCTTTTTTTAGCTTTATCAGGGGATGTGTTACTTTCAAGGTCGGGATTGTTCTAGTATGCAGGCCTCGCTCTCAAATTGGAAATCCATGTTGCCCCATAGCACCTAATGTCAATAGTCTCACAGCTCAGAACAGGCCCCATCAGCCAATTCACCCTGCTGACCAAGATGGCCATCAAGCTAGGTCCCATTTGTCCCGCATTTGATCCATATCCCGCTAAAATGTTTCCTTTTAATAACGCATATAACCATATAACCAATTACAGCACGGAGACAGGCCCTCTCGCCCTTCCAGTCCATGCCGACCATTTGTTTTCCCTAGTCCCCATCTACCTGCACTCCAGACCAACCCCTCCATTCCCTTCACGTCCATATACCTATGCACTTTACTTTAAATGTTAAAATCGATCCTGCCTCCACCACCTCTGCTGGAAGCTCATCCCACACAGCCACCACCCTCTGAGTAAAGAAGTTCCCCGCAAGTTACCCCGAACTTCTGTCCCTTATTTCTCATGCTCCATGCCCCTCTTGTTTGATTCTTCCTACCCTCAATGGGAAAAGCTTATCCACGTCAACTCTGCTATCTTTCATCATTTTAAAGACCTCAATCATCACCCCTTAACCTTCTGCGCTCCAAAGATAAAGACCTACCTTGTTCAACCTTTCTCTGTAACAATAGTTCTGGAACCCAGGCAACATCTAGTAAATCTCCTCTTGTTACTCTCTCTATTTTGTTGACATCCTTCCTATAACTAGGCGACCAAAATTGTACACCATACCCAGAATTGGTCTTACCAATGCCTTGTACAATTTAACATTAACTTCTCCCTAACTCCTATATTCATGCTCTGATTTATATAAAGGCCAGCACAACCAAAGGCTTTCTTTACCACCCTATCTACATGCGATTCACCTTCAGGGACTATGCACAGTTTTATTCCTAGATCCCTCTGTTTCCACAGCCTTCCTCAATTCCCTACCATTTACCATGTAACGTCCTATTTTGATTATGTCCTGCCAATTACTATCT